>JAUMHS010000013.1:11913647-12396147 GCA_030762985.1 Adelphocoris suturalis | reverse complement strand
TTCGGAATCAGCGCAAACTTTCTTATTAGAATAGCCAATAAAATAATTTTGATCCAATAGGATTGAAAGGCCCTTCTACGCAGATAAATGGCCTATCTTTATTAAACCTAATGAACATTTCGTGGTCCCACATAGACAACGCAGCAAATTATTTCACAGCAATTTATTATTTTCGTTTTGCTCGTTTTATAAGATTTCATTATTATTATTATTTTTGACCATTCCCCATAACACAACATTCTTCGAAAATAGACCACCTACTAGAATAACATCATTGTTCTCAAAGATCAAAAACATTATTTACCAATGTTACAAAATCTTCGAAAATAAAGTATTACAAATAGTTGAACACCATTGGAATTATAATATGTATATATATTTTTTGTAAATTGCTAATCAAATACAAAATTGCACTACGAAAAATAAAATTATTCGAAAAAACATGGGATTTTTTGTCAGGCCCGGAGGTTATAGAGATCCATTTGTATTACTATCGATTGGCTTGTAAAGTGGTATACTTGAAGCACTTTCTGTCTACACAAATATCCAGCTCAATTTTGTTCCTTTTCAACCAGCATTATGTTATTACGTGAGGCGAGTAATTCAACACATTCGCTGCAGACTACGCACTAAAATTGAAACAAGGCCAACATGCGGCGTTTACCAACATGGTCAGACACATGGGATCGACGCTGGTCAAGTCGTTTCACGCCATGAGTGAAATATCAACTTGGGGTTGTCAATCAAAAGGGATCATAAGCAATTTCCAAATTATCCACCCCCACCCAAAACGTGGGCTGTAGGTCTCGATGGTATGGGGACTATACAGGGTGATTCCCTCGCAGATGCAATAAAAAATTTGGGTGAAACTACATCAAAAATGGAGTAAAATGCCGCCAACTGCAAATATTTTTATCTCAATCCGTTCTCGAGATATGATTTCTTAAAGGGTTTTTCAGAAAAACCGTGTTTTTTCCTATTAAACTCAAATTTCTCCACTTTACTTCATTCAAATTTAACTTTTGACCACATTTTCGGTATCAGCATTAAATCTACTAACAGAATAGTGTACTTCGGTTCTTGAAAAGTACCATCCAAAGCCCCTCACATCAGCTCAAACATTGACGATTTTGAAAAAAGAATAGTTCTGAAAATCTTTAAAACTTTACTTCTCTTCCAAAACGAATCCTGGAAACTGGCAAATCTCACGAAAAGTGCTTCGTCTAATACTCTTTCCAACGATATAATCAAGTTTACTTTTATTTTGTTATATAGTGGAGAAAATTATGTTTTAATGTTAAAAAATGTGGGGTTTTCAATGAAATTGTTGGTTTTTTCGAAAGATGACCCTCCATGAACCTACGAGTATGGGGTCGGTTTCTATGTATTTTTTCACGCTATATCGAATGGTAACATTTGTAGATCTCTCCTACTCCGTTATAACCGAGTTTTACACTTAAAATTGCAAATGTTTAGTTTGTTTGTTACGATTAAATGTATGTGTGTTATGGGGTAAAACTAGTTAATTGAAATGCAAAACTTGATTATAACGAGAGATCTGCAAGAGTTTCCATTCGATCCAGCGAGAAAAAATACATAGAAACCGACCCCATACTCGTAGATTCATGGAGGGTCATCTTTCGAGAAAACCAACAATTTCATTGAAAAACCCACATTTTTTAACATTAAAACATAATTTTCTCCACTAAATAATAAAATAAAAGTAAACTTGATTATATCGTTGGAAAGAGTATTAGACGAAGCAGTTTTCATGAGATTTGCCAGTTTCCAGGATTCGTTTTGGAAGAGTAGTAAAGTTTTAAAGATTTTCAGAAATATTATTTTTTCAAAATCGTCAATGTTTGAGCTGATGTGAGGGCCTTTGGATGGTACTTTTTAAGAACCCAAGTACACTATTCTTATAGTAAATTTAATGCTGATACCGAAAATGAGGTTGAAAGTTGAAATTAAATGAGGCAAAGTGGAGAAATCCGAGTTTAAAATGAAAAAACACGGTATTCCTGAGGAAAAAAAAACCTTTAAAAAATCATATCTCGAGTACGGATTGAGATAAAAATATGCGGTTGGCGGCATTTTACTCCATTTTTGATGTAGTTTCACCCAATTTTTTTCGCATATGCGAGGGAATCACCCTGTATATTTTTTGTAAATTGCTAATCAAATAAAAAATTGCACTACGAAAAATGAAATTATTCGAAAAAACATGGGATTTTTCGTCAGGCCCGGAGGTTATAGAGATCCATTTGTATTACTATCGATTGGCTTGTAAAGTGGTACACTTGAAGCACTTTCTGTCTACACAAATATCCAGCTCAATTTTGTTTCTTTTCAACCAGCATTATGTTATTACGTGAGGCGAGTTATTCAACACATTCGCTGCAAACTACGCACTAAAATTGAAACAAGGCCAACATGCGGCGTTTACCAACATGGTCAGACACATGGGATTGACGCTGGTCAAGTCGTTTCACGCCATGAGTGAAATATCAACTTGGGGTTGTCAATCAAAAGGGATCATAAGCAATTTCCAAATTGTCCACCCCCACCCAAAACGTGGGCTGTAGGTCTCGATGGTATGGGGACTATATATCCCATAACATTTAATACATCCCACACAGAGCGAGAAAACACAACCCGAGCGAGCATCAACATCTACACATTTCAAATCACCACTTTATCCAGGCACCGTGATCTACCATTTCCAATCATTCTACACGTCCCAATCAACAGTAAAATCCGATCGCATCTATACAGCCACACCGAGCGAGCGAAGTGAGCAAGAAAATTATGCTATCTCATCTATATCTCTGTTATAATAGAACAATGAAACTTTGTCTGTCTGTCTGTCCACTCTATGCACAACCTAACGGCTGAGTGGGGGGAGTCTACGAGTGGTGGGATCTTCTTAGATTTTTCCAAAAGGGGTTTTTTTTGCAGTGTTGTCTGTTGAAGTTAAATTCATAAATAATCTGAGTAGGTACACATACCACCCCATGGATCATATCCAGTAGCTATAGAAAATTTCTTCATCTCAGCATAGTCCACCGAATTCCGTGGCTCTGGTAAAGTCATATTGTTTTGAAGACACTGTAGATAAGCATCGTGCCAATACTGGAAATAAAATCATGACATACTGGTAAGTAATTAATTAAATGGTAGTAATCTGATCCTCCATTTGGAGGACAGCTGATGACGTCCGAAACGCCTGCAATGATTGTTCACTTTTAGCGAAGTTTTGTAGAAAATGAAGCTATTGCAATGCCTCGACAAAATTTAATTAAAATTGTCGAAAATTTTCTTCATCGGAATCCGTTTTGAGGCATTCTGAAACGAATCCTAGAGTTTAACCCTTTTTCATATGTATATAAATATATATGTGTGTATGTACGTGTCATTCCAGACAATAACTCTCCTAAGGATTGTGATAAAAATTCCGTTCTTGCGCCAAAAAATCAAGCATTCCAAACGAAAAGCTTGGCTTCGTTAGCCAACACTTTTCGAGCTCATTAAAATGGTCAGATTTCAAAATATATACTAAAAAAATCACTAAAAATGGCCTAAAATGACAAAAAAGTCCAGTCATGCAGCATGACCCCATGAGCGAATTTTTGAAGAAATCTTCGACATTTCAGTCGCTATTGATCGTGTTGAGAAATTTCAGTTTATGATTTTGATAGTCAAACATGGAATCAAATTATTAACACATGCACAGAGTAAACTCATCAGTTGTGATTACATTTTTTTTATTTTTTTTTAAAGCACCTACTACCTACGTTTTAAACAGCATGGTTCTAGGATTGGCTATACAGGGATACTTCCATAAGAGTATTTCAATCTGAATTTGGACAATGTTTCATGCAAATATTACCGATTTTTACAACTAGCGAACGGCATTATTTCGATTTTTGACTGATATTTCAACTTTGACATTTTTGCAAAACTTGATACATATTCTTATAGGAAATTTTACGCTGATTCCGAATATACCACATGTTAGTATGCTGAAAAAATTATTTCGCACAACAAATCGCAAAAAACAGGCTATTTTGAAATTTTTGACTACATTTTTGAAAATTTCAACCCGAAGATGTAATCCGATCATGCTGGCCAACGAACTTGAACTCTCGTTTTGTGTCCTTAACATTTTAAAATTTGTTTGAAGTTTCTAGCACAATTCTACGGACAGTTATCGTCTGGAATGACACATACCTTTTTTTTTTTTTTTTTTTTTAGAAATCTCCCCTCAAAGACGGAGGGGGCACGCCATTAAACTGAAAAATAAACAAATAAAATAAAAAAGTGGGGAGGACGCCCAGGTTTACCCGACGCCGGCTCTAGGGATAAGGGAAGTTGCAGGACGAGGAGGAAGAATGGGATGAAAGGAAGTGCCCCTATAGAATGACCACCAGTTCAAGTAAGAACCCCTCAGGACGCGGGTGGTGATACCACGGAGTACTCCTGCCGAGATGCCCAACTCGAGTAACTCCGTGGCGCTTTTCCCGCACCACACCCACGCCATGACACGGTCGCGGCAATGACCTTGATGTTATTAGGTGCCACTCCTTTTAGCTCAGATATCGCTTGGCGCAGATCATTTCTATCATATTTACTTTTCTTAGCCCGCCAGGTCTGCTCCATGTCCACGCTGCCACTGACAACCTGAACATCCAGGATTATGGCAGACCCATCGGGCTTGATCGCAACGATATCTGGCTTCTTGCCCCGGTCACTCGGCATGTGGTATGGTGTACATACATATATACATACATATACACATACATACATATATACATACATACATTAAAAAATGCGTTAAACTTCAGAATATGATTCAGAATAGCCTGAAACGGATTTCTGCATAAAATGTTTTCAAAAATTCACATTCTACAAATTTTGAGGCGAGAGCAATAGCTTAATTTTCTTCAAAAATTCGCTAAAACTTGTTAATTTTTTTTTTTTTTTTTTTTTTTTTTTTTAAGCAGAATGTTTGTCACAAAAAGTTAACCAACAACGAGCTAGGACACTATAAAATTTATGCAAAAAAATATTCAGAAAATGTACTTGAATTTCATTAATATTTGCTGAAAAATATATTAAAAAGTCCAGTCATGCAGCATGACCCCATGAGCGAATTTTTGAAGAAATCTTCGACATTTCAGTCGCTATTGATAGTGTAGAGAAATTTTAGTTTATGATTTTGGTAGACAAACATGGAATCAAATTATTAAAATTAATTAGGAGGTACTCATACTTAATTATTATTAAACTAATCTTGTAGATTCAAAGACAAATGTAGGTAAATATTCATAGATTTCGATGTCCAATGTGGTCAGTATTGAAGGCAGTTGTTTCGATTTTTGACTGATTTTTCAACTTTGAAATTTTTGAAAACTTGATACATATTCTTATAGGAAATTTTACGCTGATTCCGAGTATACCACATGTTAGTATGCTGAAAAAATTATTTCGCACAACAAATCGCAAAAAACAGGCTATTTTGAAATTTTTGACTACATTTTTGAAAATTTCAACCCGAAGATGTGATCCGATCATGCTGGCCAACGAACTTGAACTTTCGTTTTGTGTTCTTAACATTTTAAAATTTGTTTGAAGTTTTTAGCACAATTCTACGGACAGTTATCGTCTGGAATGACACATACATACATACATACATATATACATACATACATACATATATACATACATACATATATACATATATACATACATAAAAAAATGCGTTAAACTTCAGAATATGATTCAGAATAGCCTGAAACGGATTTTTGCATAAAATGTTTTCAAAATTCACATTCTACAAATTTTGAGGCGAGAGCAATAGCTTAATTTTCTTCAAAAATTCGCTAAAACTGAGAAATTGCTAATCCAATATCTGTTTTGAATCGTTAAATATTATTTAGTACAAGTTTATATGCCATATTGCCGGTGGTCAACAAATGTTTGCCCTCTAAGGGCTCAAATTTAAAAAATTGTAACAGAATATTATATTATAATCTATAAATAAAAAGTCGCTCATACGATGATGCTGCATGACTGGAATTTTTACTTTACTTTCTATTGATAAGTAATGCATGCATACAACGACCCTATGAATGAATATAATTTTGGTGAGAGCAAAAAATAAGTTTAAAACGCAGCAAATTATTACACAATGGTTTTGTCATGTCTCGGGAAATTGAATAAATTACACTTTTAATTATTGAGAGCCCGTTTTAATACTATAATCGTCGTTTCAATCAAATCAGGTTAAATGCAGGGAGCCAACCTAACAGATACATAGATCATCATAGATGATTAACTGTCCATACCAACTAGTCGCTGTAGACACAATTCATATCCTACATCTTTCCCCCCCAAAATTTAGGAACAAAGTTTCCAAAATTTACGATACTCTGTTGGCTATCCCATTTTTTTTACAAGACATAATTTTACCCCCAAGATTGCACATGCATTTAACAATGTAAATAAATAGAACAATGTCAAGCCTACAAAATTACCCAATCATGAATACTTACATATCATAGAACATTATACAATACTTACAAAAATAATATCATCATTACTGAGGTACATATTAGGAACTGTAAAATACTCTTTCACTTCAACTCGCTATCACAAGTTAAATACTTTACTTTTGGGTACTCATCAATTCATCAATCAATCACTGGTTTCCGAACTCTCTTGGCATGACCTCCCAACACTGACGAAGCTGCCTTTGGCTAGCTGCTGGGACGTGGAGTCGTGAAACCATTGAATGGAGAGCTATCTGGGGACATTTCAGATTGCTGAAGCTTCCGACATGTGGTTCTGCTCAGGATTTCCTCCTCAAGGCCGTATCACTTTATCTTTGTGATAGATGGCTGAGGGTGCGGGTTCGAGGTGCACTGTCTTCTCCATTTCATGCTTCCTCAGGAGTTCCGCAGGGCAGCCATCTTGGACCCTGGTGTTTCTTGCTGGCTATCAACAGTGTTATTGCCCACTTGGGTCCTGCAGTGCGTTGCCTGCTTTTTGCTGATGATCTGAAGATTTTCCGATACGTCACCTCGGTTGAAGACCGTGACATCGTTCAGCGGGCCATCACTGAACTGGAGAGATGGTGTGTGGTGAACTGCCTTTTTCTGAACCCATCGAAATGTTCTGTCATCTCATTTCATCGCTCAGTGGCGCCCCTTCAGTTTGTGTACACCCTTGGAAATGCACCCCTGGCTAGAAGGGATGAAGCTTTGGATTTGGGAGTTAGGTGCGACGGTCAGCTCACTTTCTCACGGCATGTTGAAATGGTTGCCAGTAGCGCTATGCGCTCGCTTGGCTTTGTAAAGAGGCATACCCGCGATTTTAGCCACGTTCATGCCATCGTTATGCTTTATAAGGCGCTTGTCCTTCCTAAGCTGGAGTACGCCTCAACGATATGGTCTCCTTATTATGCCGTCCACAAATACCAAATTGAGCGTGTCCAAAATAAGTTCCTGCGGTATATTGCATTTAAGATTGGAATATCTTCGGATAACGTGGACTATCCATCACTCCTCAGGACCTGCAGACTCCAGTCCCTGGAAGTGCGGCGTGGCATGGCCGACCTGTCATTCCTCCACAAGCTTGTTAACGGCGTTATTGACTGTCCTCCGTTGCTGGCAGAAATTCGTCTCTCCATCCCTCGAATCTCAAGCCGTCAGCCTGAAATTTTTCACGTTCCTTTCTCTCCGACTAACTATCTTCTGAACCGTCCACTTCACCGCATCCCCCGTTCTGCAAACCTCTTCTTAAATTTAAATCCAGATTTCGATTTCCTCAATAGCCCCCTTTCATCTCTAAAATCTATAGTGCTCTCTGCTCCCGCTTTGTTTTGACTCTTCTTCGTTTTGTTTTATTGTTGTTTCTGGTAAAACTGTTTTTTTTTTTTTTCTTCTTGTTGTTTTTATTAGATGTGTAAATTATGTAACTTATATATGTAACCTATATTTTGCTGTAGTAAATTGGGCTTGCCCGTTAATAAATATATAAATAAATAAATCACACTAGCATTTTTTCCGCATTTTTTCGGCATTTTTAATACCTAAACGTGAAGAAGATGAAGTGCTTTTTTCCAAGGTCACCTTTTTCGACCATTGCGCATCCTGGCAGAGCATTTTTAAACTCACTTGGGAAAATTAGAACATATTCTAATTCTTACCTCCACGCAAGAAAAATGCTAAACATAACCCTTGGGGAGGTAACAATTCAATGAAAAACCCCTAGGAGCCCTAACCTGACAGATTTAATAAAAATGCATTCCGCCAGAATGCGCTGTTTTTGCACTTATTCCTCCTCAACATTCACAGCTGACCTTGGAAAAAAACTAGACGTTCGGTCTCACCCTCCCACTCAGCGACTGCGCATGCGCCGGCCCCGTTCGATGGAAGTCTCTACTATCGAAATCTGCCACTGCGATATCTGTGCTATCGATTACGATGCGATTGCACGCTCGCTCATCATACAACATTCCGGTACTTCTGTTTTCGTTCGTTCCTGGTCAAGTTTACTCTGTGGTTCGTTCGTTCTGGTCTAGTGTACTAGACCATGTGATATCTATCCATTTATTGGGAAAACGCTGCAAATTATTTCACAAAGGTTTATTATTTTTTCAATTGAGTATGATCGTAGTTTTAGTTGGCTAGCGTACGTCAAAAGGCCCGTCCAGACTCCTCGGCGTGTCCTACTTCGAGTTGCCACAACCTATACTTCTATAATTATATACGCATGTTTATATTTCTCGATTTGAGCTCCTATTTATTCAAATAGTTATTGCCTTAATAATATCATTATCTAAGTACGTACGAGAATTCGAGAGGATATGTTATTAAATATGCGTAGGAAAAGCTTTGGTATTAGCACACAAATATGACCTTGAAAAAAACATATTCATGCCTTGCACGAACGCAGGCGCCGTACCCACCACAAGGTGCCGCGGCGCCTCCTCTCACTCCACCCCCCCCCCCCCTCCCCCACAGCTCACCACTCACCGTGACCCCCTGCCAAGCGTGCCAGGCGTGCGCGCGTCGAAAAAGACACTTTTTCGCCCGTTTTTGGCCCCTAGCATCTATGCGAGTAAAGCGATCGGGATGGTTAAACGTTAGGACCAATTAGACCCCAAATGGAGTCTATGTGCGAAAGAACGGGTTTTTTAAGTCAATTCTTAGGCCTTTTATGGCCCGGACAGCGAACGGCGGACGGACATTTCAAATTTGGATTCTACGCACCTTGAAACGTAAAGTGACAAAGTTTGAGGGGGGGTTATAAAAATTTTTTGCTACACGATCACATAGGCTTATTATTGGAAATAATAAACCAAAAGGTAATAAAGGTGACCTCCTCGAATCTAGTGATTAAAAATGCTCCTAGTCAATGCATCTGTGATATGCAGAATAAAACGCTGCAAATTATTTCACAAAGGTTTATTATATTTTCAATTGAGTATGATCGTAGTTTTAGTTGGCTTGCGTACGTCATAAAGCCCGTCCAGACTCCTCGGCGTGTCCCATTTCGAGTTGCCACAACCTATACTTCTATAATTATATACGCATGTTTATATTTCTCGATTTGAGCTCCTATCTATTCAAATAGTTATTGCCTTAATAATATCATTATCTAACCACGTACGAAAAGTTGAGAGGATATGTTATTAAATATGCGTAGGAAAAGCATTGGTATTAACACACAAATATGACCTAGAAAAAAACATATATTCATGCCTCGAAGGAACGCCGTACCCACCACAAAGTGCCGCGGCGCCTCCTCTCACTCCACCTCCCACTCACCCCCCCTCATCACCCACCGTGACCCCCTGCCAAGCGTGCCAGGCGTGCGTGCGTGCGTAAGTCTAACAAAGCCTTGAAATGACACTTTTTCGCCCGTTTTTGGCCTATAGCATCTATGCGAGTAAAGCGATCGGGATGGTTAAACGTTAGGACCAACTAGACCCCAAATGGAGTCTATGTGCGAAAGGACGGGTTTTTTAAGTCAATTCTTAGGCCTTTTATGGCCCGGACGGCGGACGGCGGACGGACATTTCAAATTTGGATTCTACGCACCTTGAAACGTAAAGTGACAAAGTTTGAGGGGGGGTTATAAAAATTTTTTGCTATACGATCACATAGGCTTATTATTGGAAATAATAAACCAAAAATGTTCCTGGACTTTTTGGTTCGTAATAAAATTTTATCACTATTTTAAATTATTTTGTCATTCCCCCTCATTTTCTTTCACTGTAATACCTACTTGTCTTTTGATGATGTGCGTGTAACTTTGGGGTTCTGCTTCCAGCAACAACGGACCGCAAAAATATTTCAGGAATATACGTACTTTCTGCTTGGTTAGACGGCTATCTACCTAACAACAAAATTGTGAGAGCCTACCTATTACAAACCAACATTCTGGATTGTATTCTCTAAGGTCTGAAACTGATGAGAAGGGTCCGCCAAATTTTGAAAAGTTGGAGCCATGTAAATACCTCATTTTGGTTTATTATTTCCAATAATAAGCCTATGTGATCGTGTAGCAAAAAATTTTTATAACCCCCCCTCAAACTTTGTCACTTTACGTTTCAAGGTACGTAGAATCCAAATTTGAAATGTCCGTCCGCCGTTCGCCGTCCGCCGTTCGCCGTCCGCCGTTCGCCGTCCGCCGTCCGGGCCATAAAAGGCCTAAGAATTTACTTAAAAACCCCGTTCTTTCGCACATAGACTCCATTTGGGGTCTAGTTGGTCCTAACGTTTAACCATCCCGATCGCTTTACTCGCATAGATGCTATGGGCCAAAAACGGGCAAAAAAGTGTTTTTTTCTACGCGCGCACGCCTGGCACGCTTGGCAGGGGGTCACGGTGGGCGGTGAGGGGGGTGAGCGGGGGGGTGGAGTGAGAGGAGGCGCCGGCGCCGCGGCACCTTGTGGTGGGTACGGCGCCGGCGTTCCTTCGAGGCATGAATATATGTTTTTTTTTTCAAGGTCATATTTGTGTGTTAATACCAAAGCTTTTCCTACGCATATTTAATAACATATCCTCTCGACTTTTCGTACGTACTTAGATAATGATATTATTAAGGCAATAACTATTTGAATAGATAGGAGCTCAAATCGAGAAATATAAACATGCGTATATAATTATAGAAGTATAGGTTGTGGCAACTCGAAATAGGACACGCCGAGGAGTCTGGACGGGCCTTATGACGTACGCTAGCCAACTAAAACTATGATCATACTCAATTGAAAAAATAATAAACCTTTGTGAAATAATTTGCAGCGTTTTTATCATTCGATACCTAATGATTGGCAGGACATTTCGTTAAGGGATTAAAGCGAATCGAAAAAATGAAACAGCAAAAAATAATCTACACTTAGTAACAGAGTTACCTCCTGAGAGGCCCATCAAGCTCCTGTCAGAGCACCAGAGATAGCGCTGTCGGCGTCCCGTTGAGGAATCAATGGAAACCACGCGCTGTGCTCAATCATTTTTGGCAGCTGGTTTGGCGTTGGATGGAATTCCTGGTGACAGGAAAATCAACCTTCCCCAAACATGGCTCATTAAAAGCTATTAGTAGGGGTGGTATCTCTCTAACGGGATGCCTGTTACCTCCTCCACCTGATTTATGAGGATTTAGGCCCCCATTGCACCTCTGGGGGGGGGGGGGCACCTAAATTCCTCATAACTTAACTGTCGAAGTCAGGGCAGAGAGCAGATAAATACCATAATATAAATCATAAGCTTTTCAACGCCACGGTTGGAGAACGATTTTTGTACGAACAAAACGGCCGGTAGGTAAGTACTACGTTTTTGAAAATTCGACATGATCATAAAAATAATTCACGAACACTGAATTCAGGCGGCAAGGAATTTTCTCGAACCATTAGATACAAGCGTCTCGATACGATGCGATGCGATAGCTCGAGCGGATTGTGGTTTCGGGGAGGTGGAGTGGGGGGTGGGAGGTTGAGACCGAACGTCTAGTTGGAAAAAAGCACTTTGCCTTCTTCACGTTTAGGCATTAAAAATGCGGAAAAAATGCTAGTGTGATACAGCCTTCAGGTCCAAGTTCCGCTTGTCCAATCTGATCGACATGCCGAATCCATGCCAGTTGGCAACTCAGGCACTCAAACTTCAAGTCTTCGAGGTCCAAGAATCTTCCGAACCGCAGCCTTTCATCCAGTTTCCTCCATCACCACGGTAATTCCTGGCCCAGACAACATGTCCCACCTCAAAACAAGTAGTATCCTCCTTACCACCATACCCGGTTATTGAACACCGTTTGCCCAGTTATTGAACACACAGAAATCCACCATAATTTGTGACTAATACCTACTTTAGTATATGTAGTGGATTTGCATATTTATGTTAGACTTGGAGTCGGGAGACCGAGCGGTACCTCGTAGGAGGTACTGGTAGGTTGGTTATGTGGGTTATAACCTTGATGGTGTCCCGACGGAAGGTACGAAAAAGTTCTTTTATTAACTTGAATATCCTCAGTTCTTTCTGGATAGAGCACCTTAGGGCCATGCGATGAGTTAACCTCGATCCGTGTTTCTTGTGGTTGCTCGCCGTGATATTTCCTTATTGGAGAATATTCGGGTCTCAACCTTATGTTTTCGTCATAAGGTAAGACGTTATGTTTGGGGTACTGAGGGTACCTTTATGCTCATGCGACGGGTGTATAATAGGAGTGTATAAAACACTCGTGTCAGCCGTATGTCCGGCGGAGAGCTGCGTAGAGATTTCTGTTTTCGTCAAGAAATCTTCGTTATTTCTTTCTGAGAAAGATTGATCGAAAGAAACTTGATCAGGCTGCTGAACATAACCCACGTCCTTCACGGAGTTGGTTGAGAGATCTTCCAGCGGTTCAGAACGGCTGGGGAGCTAGCGACCTTGCGCCGGGTCGCGTGAGCAGTGGGAGGCAGTCTCGTGCCGGTTTCCCGACCACTCAGTCACGCGAGTCTGTCTGCCGCCCGCGCTAGGATCGTCTACCCTGCCTAGGGGGTGAAAAGACGGAGAGCGTTCCATTTTTTAGGAAACTTCCTTGAATTTATTGGTTCTGTAAAAGAACTAGGAATGCTAGGGACTCGCTTGTCGTGTTAGACAGGGTCCTCTAGATGTTTGCCCTTACAAGGACACTCGTAAGTTTTGAGGGACTCGCTTTGCGAAATATATTCGTCTATACCTGCAAGGGTCCTCTCAAATAGTTCTAAAAAGAACTCTCGTGAGCAGTTGATCGAATCGTATGAGAATTTCGATTAACTGGCGAGCCCCAGCGGACAACCAAATGATTAATCAAGAGGTTCAGGCGACTCAACTAGGATATCCCAGCGGGCGTCCGAAAAGATCGAGGATCTTTCGAACCGGGTGGTATCCTGACTGAAGAACGCTGGTAGTGAGTAGCACGGAAAAGGGCTAAACTCGATGCTACCAGGAAACTTGAAGAGATGAATAGATTGCCTCGTTCCAGATCGTGTAGTGACTTCGTCGTGTAGTAGAGAAGAAACGTCAGATCCGAGTGTAGAGATGTGAATGAATCAGATCATGTAGAAACTCTGTCGTCGAGGAGAGGAGAGTCGTCAGATCTGCGTGTAGTATGGGAATGAGCTCGACGGGCTTGTGCATCCTATATTTATATGCGGAGGCTATCTCTGATTGGCTGGACCGCTTGGCCACCTAACGGTTAGTTCCCGAGATGCGCCCGCAGCCTCCCAGTATCTGATTTGATCGGTCGCGCTCGGTGGGCGGAATGTGAAATGCGAACTTCCGCCCCCCTCTCCAAAGAGCGCGTCTGGCTTGTTTGCCCTTGTCCCAGGGGGTGTAGAGTAAACGATAATACTTAGATCTATCGTTTTTATTTGGTTTTGATAATCCTTCTCGATCTGGGATTATCCTTTGTGAGGACGTTTCCTTCTCTGTTCCGTTTTTAGGGAGATCGAAACGATGAGAATTATTCTCTGTGATTCTCAGTCGTCTGCTTTTCCTTGGGAGCTGTATTTCCCGTTTGTCCGTTAGGGAGCTCTCGTGTTGGAGCTTGGGATTCTGTCTTTTAGGCGACCCATCGTCTTTATTTGTCGAAGATATTGGTGGTAAATTCACCACAGTATACTCACCAGGCATCCTGCTGTCACACCTACCTAGTCTCCCATAAAGAAATATGGACTATCAAAAAGTGTCAAATGATGATACTTTCTAAGGTTTCTGGGATAAAAAGCGGGTGTTATAGAAGAACGTTGTCCGATTCCGGGAAAATTGTTCGTGGAATTGGAAAACGTTCCTCTTTAAATTCCGTTTTTTTTAAATGGGTTTCCACAACTTCGTCGCAAGTGATTTAGTTCGTAAGGTTTCTGGGTATAGAAAGAAGGAACAAGTATTCACCTCATCAGAGAAATATTACATTAAAACATTGGTTTAAGAAAAAATTGCAAAGAGAATTTTTTTGTTGGAAATTAGTGGTAGAATTGATCCCTAGGAGGTCAAGTGTGAACACCCTGTATATACAGGGTGATTCCCTAGCAGATGGAAAAAAAAGATTTTGGGTGAAACTACATCAAAAATGGAGTAAAATGCCGCCAACCGCATATTTTTATCTCAATCCGTACTCGAGATATGATTTTTTAAAGGTTTTTTCAGGAAAATCGTGTTTTTTTCATTTTAAACTCTGATTTCTCCACTTTGCCTCATTTAATTTTAACTTTCAACCTCATTTTCGGTATCAGCATTAAATTTCCTATAAGAATAGTGTACTTGGGTTCTTAAAAAGTACCATCCGAAGGCCCTCACATCAGCTCAAACATTGACGATTTTGAAAAAATAACATTTGTGAACATCTTTAAAACTTTACTACTCTTTTAAAAATAATCCTGGAAACTGGCAAATCTCATGAAAACTGCTTCATCTAATATGCTTTTCAACGGTATTATCAATTTTACTTTTATTTTGTTATTTAGGGGAGAAAATTATGTTTTAATGTTAAAAAATGTGGGTTTTTCAATGAAATTGTTGGTTTTCTCAGAAGATCCAATGGACCTCCATGAACCTACGAATATGGGGTCGGTTTCTGAGTATTTTTTCACGCTGTATCGAATGGTAACATTTGTAGATCTCTCCAACTCCGTTATAACCGAGTTTTACACTTAAAATAGCAAATGTTTAGTTTGTTCGTTACGATTAAATGTATGTGTGTTATGGGGTAAAACTAGTTAATTAAAGTGTAAAACTCGATTATAACGTAGTTGAGAGATCTGCAAGAGTTTCCATTTGATCCAGCGAGAAAAAATACATAGAAACCGACCCCATATTCATTGGTTCATGGAGGGTCATCTTTCGAGAAAACCAACAATTTCATTGAAAAACCCACATTTTTTAATATTAAAACATAATTTTCTCCACTAAATAACAAAATAAAAGTAAACTTGATTATACCGTTGGGAAGAGTATTAGACGAAGCAGTTTTCATGAGACTTGCCAGTTTCCAGGATTCGTTTTGGAAGAGTAGTAGTTTTAATGTTAAAATATGTGGGATTTTCAATGAAATGGTTGGTTTTCTCGAAAGATGACCCTCCATGAACCAACGAGTATGGGGTCGGTTTCCATGTATTTTTTCTCGCTGGATCGAATGGAAACTCTTGCAGATCTCTCAACTACGTTATAATCGAGTTTTACACTTTAATTAACTAGTTTTACCCCATAACACACATACATTCAATCGTAACAAACTAACTAAACATTTGCGATTTTAAGTGTAAAACTCGGTTATAACGGAGTTGGAGAGGTCTACAAATGTTACCATTCGATACAGCGTGAAAAAATACTCAGAAACCGACCCCATATTCGTAGGTTCATGGAGGTCCATTGGATCTTTTGAGAAAACCAACAATATCATTGAAAAACCCACATTTTTTAACATTAAAACATAATTTTCTCCCCTAAATAACAAAATAAAAGTAAAATTGATAATACCGTTGAAAAGCATATTAGATGAAGCAGTTTTCA
Source organism: Adelphocoris suturalis (assembly GCA_030762985.1). Classification (NCBI taxonomy): domain Eukaryota; kingdom Metazoa; phylum Arthropoda; class Insecta; order Hemiptera; family Miridae; genus Adelphocoris; species Adelphocoris suturalis. Next base: position 12,380,116 of record JAUMHS010000013.1, on the reverse strand, counting down.
TGAGATTTGCCAGTTTCCAGGATTATTTTTAAAAGAGTAGTAAAGTTTTAAAGATGTTCACAAATGTTATTTTTTCAAAATCGTCAATGTTTGAGCTGATGTGAGGGCCTTTGGATGGTACTTTTTAAGAACCCAAGTACACTATTCTTGTAGTAAATTTAATGCTGATTCCGAAAATGTGGTCAAAAGGTAAAATTAAATGAAGTAAAGTGGAGAAATTTGAGTTTAAAAGGAAAAAAACACGGTTTTCCTGAAAAAACCTTTAAAAATCATATCTCGAGAACGGATTGAGATAAAAATATGCAGTTGGCGGCATTTTACTCCATTTACTTTTTGGTTGGAATTATTGGACACCACACCAAAACTAATTATAATGATAGTAAATCGAAACCAAAATTACTCGAAAATGAAGGGGAAATGCTGTATTATTCAGGGAAGCCATCGAGAAACCATAAATACTCTGAAAAGCGGTTAAATTGTTCTAAATAGAAAAGCTTGTATGCTTAGCATTTTGATAGTGACACGTGCTCCATTCAGCTTTCAAACGGGCACTGAATTAGGAATAATGCTGCTCCAACGTTCTTGGCTACCTCAGCGCACCCTAGGATGGTTCGTTTAAAATCCAGAGAGTCGTAGAACTACGTTTTGACGTAGTCCAAAACGCCCTACAACTGTCGTGGATCTCAGACGCCGCCGAATGCAAATTGAAGAGAGCATTGGCGGACATATTGGGGTCAACTTCACGCGCCCTTTTGGTTTATTATTTCCAATAATAAGCCTATGTGATCGTGTAGCAAAAAATTTTTATAACCCCCCCTCAGACTTTGTCACTTTACGTTTCAAGGTGCGTAGAATCCAAATTTGAAATGTCCGTCCGCCGTTCGCCGTTCGCCGTCCGGGCCATAAAAGGCCTAAGAATTGACTTAAAAAACCCGTTCTTTCGCACATAGACTCCATTTGGGGTCTAGTTGGTCCTAACGTTTAACCATCCCGATCGCTTTACTCGCATAGATGCTATGGGCCAAAAACGGGCGAAAAAGTGTGTTTTTCTACGCGCGCACGCCTGGCACGCTTGGCAGGGGGTCACGGTGGGCGGTGAGGGGTGGTGAGCGGGCGGTGGAGTGAGAGGAGGCGCCGGCGCCGCGGCACCTTGTGGTGGGTACGGCGGGCGCCGGCGTTCCTTCGAGGCATGAATATATGTTTTTTCAAGGTCATATTTGTGTGTTAATACCAAAGCTTTTCCTACGCATATTTAATAACATATCCTCTCGACTTTTCGTACGTACTTAGATAATGATATTATTAAGGCAATAACTATTTGAATAGATAGGAGCTCAAATCGAGAAATATAAACATGCGTACATAATTATAGAAGTATAGGTTGTGGCAACTCGAAATAGGACACGCCGAGGAGTCTGGACGGGCCTTATGACGTACGCTAGCCAACTAAAACTATGATCATACTCAATTGAAAAAATAATAAACCTTTGTGAAATAATTTGCAGCGTTTTGAATTGTAAGGCTAGCTAGTTTGTGTATAAGTGTTTGTAGAAAACATATTTTGTATTATCTTGATGAAAACTAGTCTAAAATCATTAAAAACGTCAATTATTATGATGACTACACAGTTTGTAAATGAATTTTATGCAATATTTTCAACAGAGACAAACCATATTTCATACTGGAAGTTTTATTATTTGAATTTGCTGTCGGTGGAGGGAGTTAATTGGGGGGGGGGGGGGGGGGGGGGGGGGTTCGAGAAGTCATGATATATTTGTTTTTTCTCTTATTTTAACTCTCACCAAATATATATAAAATCCCATCATAGGGACGTCCGTGTAATGTATGCATTACTTACCAATATGATTTCATTTAGTTTTGCGTAGTGGCGAAATTGTACTTTTCATACCGTACTTATAATAGTTAGGGCATAAGTTAGTTAGGTATTTTAAAGTGAAAGATCCATCCATTATTCAAAAGCAATTATCTCAGAGCCATTCTTCCGAAGTAACAGAAGATTCGCTCTGCATTTCAATATTGAGACAATATCTTGTACATAAGACACAGTTTTACAAACACCATGGGTTCACCTGGATGGGGCAAGGAGTATGATCAGAGGAGCTGAACAATTGAATAAATGAATAACTACTTCATGACACTTTCTATGTTATTATATTATTTTCATTCTACATACAATTTCATACAATTCTGTCAATACAATACAAAACAATATACAATACAATACAATGTCAATACAAAAAACAATTTTATATTATTCTCTCAATTTCTTGTTTAAAGGAAATCTGTGGAAAAAACCAAACAAAATTTAGATTAATTTGAAACTTTGTAGCTCATGCATATTGATAAGTTGGTAAAAAGAAAATTACTATCAACTACAATAGGTACTGCGTTAGCGCATCAAGAGGCCTACAACGGACCAAAATAATCTTTTGGAAATCGTGAAAATCTATACTTACTTGTGAAATGAGAGTGTGCAGTCTTCAGTTTTGCGATTTATGCAGTTAAATGCCGCACACACTTTAACCATTGTGCATTATCAAAGAAATTTCATGAGAAAATGAACTATAATAATACAATCTGCATTGCACATAAATAAACGATGTTGCCCCCAATATGGCCGACTACAGACAGTTAAATTTGCTATGCGCCACTAGCGCTACGAGTGGGTCTAGTTTACTATTACAATGTCTTTGAACTACGAAAACACCCTGCAACCTTATTATTCAACAAAAACAAGCGGGCTGTCCAATAATGGAGGTGTGTCCAATAAATGGTGCCTTTACCCTAGTTGTTGCTATCAACCCGCTTGTTTGTTACCCGATCCTTGATTTATCAAAATTTACCCTCTCTTATAATTCACAAAATCAACCAAAATAGTTAAATACGAGTTTTTTGGGATGCTGGAATCGATTTTGATGGTTGTTTCCGCGACACATTCATAGGAAGTCCGTAAAACCGCCCCCAGCTGCCTCCACAGCCGCCCCCGGAGTTGCTATGCCTCCGACGTCCCCCTTCCAAGCTGCCAGATTGGATGCTGAGTATATGTGCGAAATTTGGACGCAGTACAACCAATATTAACAAAAATATGGACCGTAATCCATAATCGTAGCTAACTTCACTGAGCTAAAATCAAGAGAGGAATGAAGGAAAATTTAAAAAAAAAGTCCAGTCATGCAGCATGACCCCATGAGCGAATTTTTGAAGAAATCTTCGACATTTCAGTCGATATTGATATTGTAGAGAAATTTTAGTTTATGATTTTGATAGACAAACATGGAATCAAATTATTGAAAATAATTAGGAGGTACTCATACTTTATTATTATTAAACTAATCTTGTAGATTTAAAATCAAATGTAGGTAAATATTCATAGATTTCGATGTCCAATGTGGTCAGTATTGAAGGCAGTTGAAATCTTAACAGTATCCTGTGATAACATCAACAAATCTTGACATAAAATAAAATAACATACCGACGTCAATTGAAAAAAACGTAGGTATTTCCACAGCCAATCGATGATGAGGCTTTATATTACGAGTGATATAAAGTCAGTTGCATTCGAATCTAGTATCCTTTGGACAATGTTTCATGCAAATACTGCCGGTTTTTACAACTAGCGAACGGCATTATTTCGATTTTTGACTGATTCTTCAATTTTGAAATTTTTGAAAACTTGATACATATTCTTATAGGAAATTTTACGTTGGTTCCGAATATACCACATGTTAGTATGCTGAAAAAATTATTTCGCACAACAAATCGCAAAAAACAGGATATTTTGAAATTTTTGACTACATTTTTGAAAATTTCAACCCGAAGATGTAATCCGATCATGCTGGCCAACGAACTTGAACTTTCGTTTTGTGTCCTTAACATTTTAAAATTTGTTTGAAGTTTCTAGCACAATTCTACGGACAGTTATCGTCTGGAATGACATACATATATACATACATATAAGTAGTATAGGAATGTACGTTCTGGCTCACCGACTTCAATCTCTGTTAAAAATGATTCCGACTTCAATCTCTGTTAAAACTACTTTTGTGCTAAACCCTGTTGAAAATGCTTTTCTGTTAAACCCCTGATAAAATTTTTTACCACAAAACATCAAAGCACCTTTTTTAACACAAAACATCAGAACCAGTGACTTTTTCGGTTTAGTGACTTGAATCTCTGTTAAAACTTTTTTATCATAAAACATCAGAGCCATTGACTTTTTTTTTAAATATTTTTTATCAGAAACTCTAGTGAACTCTAAAAAAGCTTCAACAATTTAGGGGTCGATATTTTCAAAATTTATCTCCCTCTGATGTTTTCACAAAATAAATTAAAATGACGTCACGCTAAAAATATTTTGTGAATCTAGTCCAAGCCATTAAAGGCGATACGGGACCCGTCGAATCGACGGGTCCTATTAAAGGCGGTACATCTTTAAGAACAACTAGATTAATAGGAGAAATGTGTGAATGCACGGTAAACGAGACAGCCCATGCTATCTAGCGGACGCAGTAAACGAGATAGCTCATGCTGCCTAGCGGACGCGGGATGCGAAAAAGGCGTTCCACCTAAAAGCGGAACGATAAAATAAAAGGGAACGATGAAAAAAAATATTTTTTCGTGAAATATTTCTCAGCTCGTTGAAAAAATCGTTCCCCTTTTGCGAGACAGAGAGGGAATGATATTGTCGTATCTTGTCGGAGGTCTTGTTATCTTTTGAGATAAGATTGGTTTCCAGCTCGCCCGTCCTCCAGTCAGTCTGTGGAATTCAATTGAGGCAGTGAGTTAAAAGGATCTCTCCAATAAATAAAATGGAATACTTTAAATCGTTAAGAGAACTCGAAGATGGAAATTGTCTTTCCAAGAGCGAGTGGCAGGAAGTATCTAAATCTGGAGAACTGACTGATTATTTCGTTAGGAAGTATCATAAGTTTTTAGATTTACCAACTGTGAAACGTAACTTTCTCAATGGAAAAAATAAACTAACTGAAAACATTCTAAATTTTACTCCTTTCAAAAATATTAACGTTTGCAAAAATTGTGGGGTTAGAGTACAAAATGGTAATATTTGTTTTGAATGCATCGAAGAGGATAATCAAATTATGCTAAACTGTGTGCACAGTATATTTGCATTTGTAAGAGGAGAGATGCAAGAGGAGATGTAACAATATTAGGTTTTTATAGGGGATGCCTTATAAAAATTATAATTCCATTTCTTTTTTATTATTTTCTTTTATTATTTCTTCAAGGTGAGTTTTAAAATTGTCTCTACTTATGTTTATTTTATAGTGACCCCAAGCCAAAGTATCTATGCCATTTTTCATTATAAATCTTTTATCATCATGAGCGGAAAGAGCTTTCTTATTCTGTTGTACTGTGGACACATCGTGTTTTTTCGATTTGAATAATATCTGTTTCTGATAGTTTGGTTCTTTAAAGAATAAGCATCTTTTATAATCCTCTATACTTAAACCTTTATTAACGACATTTTTCTTTACTCCTTTAGATTTTTTCTTCACATCATTAGTTTCGAATATTTTAAAAGCGTAGCACTTTGGGCGAAGTCCAATAAACTCATCCATAATCTTACCTTCTAACTCATCTTTAAATTTCCCCAACACTTTTTTATTAATTTGTGAAATATTGTAAGCATTATTTTTTGGATAGTCGGAAGTATCAAAATGATCCAACATATTTTTCATATCATTATAAAAATCATCCGTTTTTATTTCCATTATTAAACTATCTGTATCTCCGTATAATAAATTTACATCACTTTTATATTGTTTTTTAACCGTGTTGTAATAAAAATCATACATACAAGTTTTGGAAATGTCTAGTATACTCATACCAATGAAAATTGGCTGTTTAAGTGTGATATTTACTTTTTTCATGTGCACAGCCGCCAAGTTTTCGGAAAAAATAGTTCTACCTTTAAAGTGTGGTTTTGAAATTAGTTTTTCCAATTTATAACCATCAGAACAAAGCCTAATATCCACATGTTTACGCACATTCATCATTGTCCTCCCAAATACACTATTATTCATAAGTTTAAAAAAGTCTTTTTCGAATTGTGTTTCGGCTTTTGCTCTAAGATTTGTATTGTAATCGATATAGCTTTTTAACCAAGCACTTTGGTCAAATTCTAAAACCTTATGAATTTTTTCTAATTTCATTCCTAGTTGTAAATACTGTTTTAACGTAATGTAATGGATAACGTATTTTTTCTTGTCATACAACGTGGTTAAAAGTTTTGGTAGTTTTTCATCTTCATAGCTATTTTCAGGGGCTAAAGGAAAATCAGAGTGTAAATCGTGGAGTTCTTGAGGATATTTTAAATCAACTTCTAAAATATAACCCCTGGGTGAATCATCAGGAATGGATTGTATATCGAAATTATCTAGATCCATTTTCCATTCAAAATTTCCATAAGGTAAAAATTTACTCATCGCCCAACCGTAAAGATTATTTGCATCCAAGTATTCAATGAAAACAGTTTCTTTTTCTTTGATGAATTGGTCTCCCATATATTTATTATTAGCTTTCGCGTATCGTTTTGAGCATTGAGAAATGCCACCTCTTATTCCTTTTTCTACGAGTAAAATCTTATCATAATCTGTTAACAATTCTATCTTTTGTTTGGTCATTCTCAACATACAGTCCCAAGCGAAACCTGGTGTTGTATAGTACCAAGCGGGGTCTAATTTATATTTTTCTAAAGATATATTTCTAAAGTTTTCCATGATATCCGCCAACAAAAGAACATCAATTTTATTGTAAAGTTCTGTAAATTCTCCCAAATTTTTAATGTTGAATGTAGACCAAATTTCTAGAGCATTTTTATAATCATTTTCTTTAACATTTTCTCCAGTGAGTTCACTGTAGAATTTCTCTATAGGTGGAAGGGTAGTTTCTTGATATTTTTCAACAGAGTCCATATACTCATATGGATAAGCTAATTTTCTAGTAATTAGTTCGAGATTTTCTTTTGGGAAATACTTTTTTATTTCCTTAAATTGATTTTTAGTTAAACTTTTAGCTAAAGAATATAAAGAAGCAGAAAGAAATTTTAAAGAATCTATGAATCTCAATTCTATAGTCTTTTTCTTTTTGTGACCATTTTTATCGAGTTCATCACTTACATAAGTTACCATTTTAGAAAAGGAAATGTACTTCTCTTCACTTTGTGGTAAAAGTTTAATATCGTAATTGTCTTTTTCAAATTCTTTAATAAATAGATGCGCATCGTAGCCAGAAAGATTGTGGAAAAATACTGGAATAAACTTTGGATTTTTATATTCTAAATTACAAATCGAATGAGCCGCTCCTCTGTACATTCCAGTCAAATGTGAGTGATCCCGTACTTTTTGCGAATTCAATTCAGAAAGTAATTGTTTTAATTCTTTCTCATATTCATCTACTTTTTTCATATTGTTTAATCCTTTAAAGTATTCTATCGCTTTAACTAGAACTTCTTTCCTTGCTTCCACGCGAGGTGGAAACTCCTTGTTTGTATCGAAAGATCTTTCACAAATATGACAACTCTCAGCACTATCGTATTCTCTCTGTTGTTCTTCGGTTAAATTTTTCATGGGAATATTAATGTCATAGTATTTTCTCGCCACCATTATGGCATCTTGTTTTATTTTTTCGTAAAATACTTTTACCACATCCTGTCCAGAATATTGTACAAGTTTATAATCACCTACATAGTTTTCCCTACTTTCGTCTTCGGCATTTTTCATGAAGTAAACAAAACTGTACGGTTCATGTTTTTGAATGTCATTTATATAACATTTATCGGGATTTGGTTTGCAGGTATCAATCTTTTGTAACATACATTCAAAATCTGCATAAATTGTAAAAGGTACTTTTAGAGAGTGTCTATAATTTTCAAATTGTAAAATATTATCATAAGGTTCTGGTAATTCCACCTTAACAGCTTTATGAACTCCACAATATTTTTTATGCTCGTTTAGTTTATCCTGAGTTCCAAAGCTATTCAAGCACATTTTACACAAGTGCCTTCGTTTGTGGTTTTTTGTTAGTTGACTAGGGCCTACCAGTTTCCATAGATCTTTGATCCAGCAATAATGTTCAGTTTCCTTGTTTTTCAAGTACAACAAGTCAATGTGTTTTTCCTTTTCCTCTTTCGTTATTTCCAAGGGAACTATAGTATTATTTTCATCCAGACAGTAAACATTAATGGAAATCCCAGTTCTTTTCTCAAACAATTTTATACTCGTAAGCTTCATAGGAAAACTGATATCTTTCAACGCTTCATCAAACTCATGTTCCCATGTTATGTACTTTCCTATTCTATCAGAATTTTTATCAGCTGGATGAAGTGCAGACAGAACAGACCAAAGGAAACATTTATTATCGTCATTTTTCACATTTATAATTGCTTTCCTATTTTGTAGAAAATCAGGGAGTGGGATGTAAGACGATCCTCTCAAAGGAGTGTACTTGTTAACGTTCAGTTCTAAATGCTTGATCTTATGAAGTTGCCATTGAGATCCTTTTATTTCGAACGTTTCCATTTCATTTAGAATTTTCTGTTTCATTTCATCGTAACAGTTTGCAACTTCTGCTGACTGCAATATTATTACGTTTTTAGTTTTGAAATTGAGTTCCTGATACTCCATGTTATTTTCGTTAGTTCCTTTTTTAAATTCTGCGATTAAAACTACATTAACTTTTATTTCCATTTTTCTAAGTGCCCTGTTGAGTAAACCTGTTACGATTTTTTTAATACTGTCAAGAAATTTGGAAGCATCTTTAAATCCTTTCATATTTTTAATATCGTAAGTCACTAATCTAGATTTAAATGCAGTTTCCTTTTCACCAACTTCAGTTCTCGGTTCTTTGCTTTTTTCAAATATTTTTTCACTAAAATTAAATACTTTGTGCAATTTCCTCGGATTTACAAATACAGGTTTAGCTTTCCTAGATTCTTTCCTAGATTCTTTGCTTTTTTCAAATATTTTTTCACTAAAATTAAATACTTTGTGCAATTTCCTCGGATTTACAAATACAGGTTTCGCTTTCCTAGGTTTTCTGATAGTCATTGTCCGGCCCGGGTCGTTTTTTCCATGACGCTTAGACTTTAAATGTCTAGCCCAATTTTTATAAGTAGTGCTAACATCGCACTTTTCACAATGCCTTCTCGCATCATACATTTTGTTATAGGGTTTCATTTTATTATAGGATATATAATTTTTATTAGAAGAGAGATTCTTTTAACTAACCCCTCATTTTTTTGAATTCTTAAAGGTGGCGTTGAATCGACGCCACCTTTTTCTTTTGTCTATTATAGTAGAGATCCTTTTAACTAGCACGGTGGTTGTTTAGTTTACTATGGAATCACCAAATCAAAAAATGAAAAAAATACATGCATAACATCAAGTTTGTGGTAGTTTCGTTATTGTTAACCGAGATCAAAATTTGCGGCTCACATGTGAGCCATAAAATTTCGTATGAAATGAAAAAGCCGCGGCTCACATGTGAGCGTCGGCTTTTTTAGTCAATTGACTTGTATTCGACTTTAACGTTAAAGGGGGGGCCAAATTGGCCCCCCCCCCCACTTTAAGAGTTTTGAAAGCTCTTGTTTAAATGTTCTCGACTTGTATTCGACTTTATCGTTAAAGGTGGGGCCGATTCGTCCCCCACCTTTAAGAGTTTTGAAAGCTCTTGTTTAAATGTTCTCGACTTGTATTCGACTTTGCATAGGACCCGTCTACCAGACGGGTACGAGGTATTTACTGTTAAAAATCAAATTGACTCGTATTTGTCTTAATAGGAGACCCGGTGAATCACCGGATCTCCTATTTAAAGATGGAAGGCTAGTTAAAAGAATATATTCTATAATAAATAAATAGAAATGAATAGGGAGCAGCTATTGAAAAAAATTAATTTTGAAAACAACACGAACAAACTTTCCGAACTAGAAATCGGAAAACCTTACAAAATTATAAACTTTGAATTCGTGCCAACAAAATACTCGTGGGAGGCTGTTATAGCCAATCTAGGAGAATTTAGAGTGTTCATACCAGAAAGATGTATTCAAAAATTTGATAAAAATGAACTCCAAGCTCTAGTTGAGTACGGTGTTTGCTTAGTGTACCATGGAATCACCAAATCAATAAATGGGAGAGACATGTATAACATCAAGTTTGTTTAATAAAAAACGTTTTAATGGAAATTTTCCATTAAAACAACAATATTATACTAAGATTTTTTCAGAATTCAATTTCCCTCTGCATGTTTTTAAAACAGTTTCATAATCTTTTCCGTTTGAAAGTTCTTTTAACACTATCAAAGACAGATGTCCACATATTGGAGGATCATTATACTTTTGAATTTGTTCGGAATTGTAAAAAATGTGTTTATTTTCCAAGTATTTTACCAACTCTTTAGGAGGTGGTGCGTTTCCATAGGAATCGAAATAATATTTTTCTTTTTCGGATTTTTTAAAATAACAAGTCCAGTGACTACCATTTTGATAAGAATTTTCCAAATTAATAATTCCACATTCAACGGGTTTAGATCGATCAGGAAGTTCATCTTTCATGAAAATACCTCGGAAATGTTTTATTTTAAAATTTTTCGTGAAACGATTTAAATCTAAATTACTCAAAGGTTGGTAGTTTTCCGTTTTTTTCGTTTTTTTAAACCGGACCCAATACTTAAACTTTTTGCTTTTTGAGCTAGTTTTTCCATCTCGAGATTATGACGTTTTACGAGTATTTCCGCTTCTTCAGCAGCTTTATGTTTCGAATCTATTACTGAAGATGCTACTGCAGCACCTCCACCTAATAACGCTCCAAGTGCTCCCATTCCTGCAAACACCAATGGTAAGAATCCACCCGTGTGATTCAATTGTAGTTGTTCATAATTCAAAGTTAACGTAATTCCTTTCTTTTCTCCTCTTGCTTTTTCAAATGCTTTTGATTGAGTTTCCCACAGACTGATTTTATGTTTTCCATTTCCTGAAATTTGTTTCGCTGCCAAACGAACTGTAACACTTCTGCGCTTCTTGTAAGCGGCTCGCATTTTGGTTAGTTGATTTTCGGTTAAATCTATTTTTTTCGTAATCATAGTTATTTATTATAGTAAATTTTTTTAATAACGAACTCTCATACCAAAGGACCGTTTACTCATTTCAACTCCCATACCTTCAACTCCCATACCTTCAACTCCCATACCTTCAACTCCCATACCTAAAACCTGTTTACCTTTCATTCCACCCATCACTACAGCTGCAGCAGCTTTTTCTTTCCAACTTGAATCACTCGCGAACATTCTTTCTTTTGCTACTTCCTCCAGTGCTTTATCCGCTATGTGTCTTTCTTTCACGTCTGTGTGATCTCTGTAAAATATATCATGTAGCTTACAGCCTTCGTCCAATTTATTAATTCCAGGATCTCCTCTTTTCAATCGTTCATCTAGTTTTGTAAATGGGCCACAATAGTTGTATCCACCGGGCAAATGCATTTCAGGTACAAAACCATCTAGTTTATTCAGCAAAGTATTTAAAACTCCGGATCCACTTTTAATAATTCCTTTCGGCAAACTGTTTACAACTTTCATCAGATATTCTATTCCTTTGGGATTATCTATGTTTTTTTCCAACTGATCGCTTATAAACTTTACAATTCCTAATTTTTCATTGTGAAAATTGTTATTACCAGCTCGTTCTTGTGCGTGCAAATAGAACAAACGCTGTAGCAGCTGTTGGAGGTTGTCAATGTATTTAAATTCCACTGGATGTTCAGAATATTCTATCAAACCCGAACCAACTTTACTTGCTTTGATTTCTTTCCAAATAGGTGCGATCAAATCTTTCCATTTTTTCCCCGTACTAGACTTTACTTTATTGGTAGTTGGATCGTTCTTTTGGTATAGAGAGTTCGTTTGAATGAGAATTTTCTTGTAAACTTTCAAATCCTCTTTAGTGTATTTATCAGGATCAGGTCCTAGAGGATCAGTTAACAAACGCCATAATCCGTGAGTTCCTTTGTAAGTTTCATTTTGAATAACGATTGCATCTCCATTTACTTGAATTTGTTGGTCTCCGATGTAAATTTTGTCCTCTTTTCCCCATATACCAAATTGTTTATCATCCTGTCTGATGTAAAGTCTCGCAATAGGACCAATTCCTTTCGGACCAACGCTATTCGATGGGGTTTCATTCCGATCTACCATATCCATGATGCTTGATAAGCTACTTCTCGTGTTTACTACGGTATCATCTGACGCAGTATCAACTAGTGCAGAAGCTCCTTCGTTTGGATTAATGTCAAAAGTATTAGTTGGTCCAAAAGTTACAACTTTCTTTCTAGGAGAACTAGTTGGCTTGTAGGGAACAATTTCTTGTTTCTTTATGATGTCTTCATCAACTTGTTTCACAGCATTTTTTACTTCAACTAATTCTTCAATGATGGGCGCATACATCTTTTCTTGAGTTTCTCTTTCGTTAAACTTATCTACTCTAGCTTCTCGGAAAGCACGTCTCAACTCTTGTTTTTTTTCTCGAATTTTGTTCGCTTCCTTTACAGTCATTTCTTTTTTGGGTTTTCTCAGGAAAATTCGATTTACTGGATCTGAATCATCAGGTTGATTACTAGTTTCTGAATCATCACAAGTTTCAATCTTTTTTTTATTTTCTTTACATTTTTTCAACAAAAGTTTTTCTAAATGTTTTTCAGTAGGCATTTATTATAGTAAAACAAAAAAATTTTTTTTTTTTGTCGAATATTTAAAAAAACGTTTCAACGGTGATTTAACGGTGATTTAACGGTTATTTTAACGGTTATTTTAACGGTGAATTTACGGTTATTTAACGATGAATTAACGGTTATTTAACGATGAATTAACGGTTATTTTGATCGTCTAACGGTTATTTTGATCGTCTAACGGTTATTTTGATCGTTTATTCAAGAAACGTTTTATCAAAATTTTTCATGTATCGACCATCTTTTAATTGTTTCTCGAGGTTTATCGCCAAAAATCCATACTTATCTTTCCAACATTCGTTGCATATTTCTTTGAATCGTTTGAAAGTAAAATCCGTTCCGGTAAACTCATCGTAAATCGCTTTCATGTAAACTAGAGCTTGCTTGAAAACACACAGAAAATTCAGATTGTTTCTAATCAACTGTATATCAACTTTAGTGTATGATTGAGTTAGATAAATGCAAGAAATATTCTTATGACGTCCTCTCATGTAATAATCTTTTATAACTCCTTGCTGTTGAACATTAACGCAATCATCGAAAACTATCAAACTGTCCGACTGACAATCATCTACTATAATTAGTTCGTCACAACTATTGTAAAACTGTGCTATTTCCATTCCAACTTTATCCTCTATTTTTTCGTAAGCTTTTCTCAAGACTTTATAAACTCCTTGATCTAAAGATTTGGAAAATATGTAAAGATTTCCAAACGGAATTCCCCAAGGTTCAGTAATCAAGTTGTACAATAAAGTTGTTTTTCCACATCCGGATGGTCCTACCACCAAACAACGTAAAGGCAGAGGTAGTAAATCGTGAGAAGCTTTCTTTTCTTCAAATGGAAGGGGCTTGATCTTATATTTTTGACTCATTTTATTTATTATATATTATATAATAAATAAATAATGTTTATAAAAATTTCAGGAGATACAATAAGGTTTGAGAGTCCGATTCCACTCGATCCGAATAAAGAGTATCAATTGGGCATGTCAGCATTGATGTTTACAACTAGGAAAACGTTTGAGATAAAAAACTTCAAGTTTTCATTCTCATTTCCTTTCCCCGATGGAAATTATGATAGGATGTTTGAAATGAGTGGTGAATACACAATGAGTTCTTTCAAAACCGCTTTAATGAATAACATTACCACTATGCAAAACCAATTATTAGAGAAAAAAGACACTTTGAAAAAGTACCCTGAAAACCAGGCGAATGAAATACAAAAAGATATACAGAAAGTTAATCCGAATAATTTGAAATTCAATCTCGAACACCTAACTGACGATACTTACAGAATTGCTGCTTACTTTCCCATGGATATGAGGATTATAAATGAAGGTAACTTTTGTGACATATTCCAATTGAGAACTTGTTCCGATAATTCATTCAAAAAGAACACCAACTACGTGTCAAATGCCAATCCTATTCGACTCGTATTTTCGAGCAAAATAATCGAATGGCATTGCAACATTACGGAATACAGCTTTACTAATCATGAGGAACACCCACATTTGCACGTTGAACATGAGTTATTACACGTTTCTTTCATAGAGAAACTACTGCCACCTAATACTATTTACACGGAAAAACCAAAGAAAGTAGTTTTCATTCCACTAAGAAAAGGACTGAAAGAAATAAAAATGATAAAATTGTCAACAACCACGGGAAATAATGAACCGATTCGACTCAACGATATTAAAGCTTACTTGTTGCTGAAAAGTAATTAATTTTAGTAAATAAAAAAAATAAAAAAAATTATATTTACTATAATAAAGTATGCATCAAACTAAAAAGGTATTTGATAAATATCAAGACGAAATTGTGCGAAAGCAATTTCGTACCATTAATCCAACTTCAACTTTGAATTTAAATGCAGAGAATAAAAGAACTACTTTCAAAATTGATCTAGATGACGAATTTCTGTCTAAAGATATACAATATTTCGTGACAGGAGTTCTAAAGTCAAAAGATTCAACCAAGGCGTATTCAGGATCAGATACTGTTATGTTGGTAGATAATTTCATGGGTCATATGTTTTCGAGTATAGAAGTGAAAAAACACAATGTGGTAGTAGATGAAATTGAAAATGCAGGCATTTCTGGCTTGGTGGAGGGTTTTGTCACTCATGCAGGTCCACAAAATTATAACGGAAATGTAATCAATTCAGGGTTCAACTCAAAAGCTATCGGAGGAGGGAATTTCAGTGCTGTTGGTTACCTTGGTGACTTAGGTTTGGGTTTTTTCAAAGATTTAACAGTTCCAATTTTCAAGGGAGGTTTTGAAATAACTTTTGTGAGAAACAGCGACAATAATATTATTTTTAGATGGAAAAAAGATAGAGAATCTACTATTCCTAATGAAGGTGTTGTAGAAATTAAGTCTTTCGTTTTGAGAGTTCCGGTGATTGAATACGAGAATGAAGCAAAAGTTGATTTGATCGCAGATTTGAGAAGCACTCCGTATCAACTCCATTTTAAAAGTTGGCAATGCATAGAGCATAAGAATGTTACTGGAAAAACGTTAATGTTCGATGTAACTAACATTTACAGAAACGTTCATAACCCATTATGGTGCTTCGTGGTATTTCAAACTGATGTTTCGAACGATCAGACAAAAAACAATTCTAAATTTCACCATAAAGATGTGAGAAATTATTGGGTTGAATTAGGAGGTAGAAGGTATCCTGAGGAAAATATGGATTTAGATTTCAATGAAAATAATTATTGTTTGGCTTACAACGCATTTTTAGATTTTAAAAAGACTATAAGTTCTGAACAATCCATTCCGTACATCGAGCCCCAGTTTTTCAAAACAGAACATCCAATTTTTAGCATCGATTTGTCTGATCAGCCTCAGAGTATATCTAGAGGTAAAAGCAATTTGATTCTCCATGTTGAATTCAATACATCTGTATCAGCAGCAACAGCTAGCACAGAAGGTACTACATGTTACGTTATTATTGTAAGTGGATCGAATTTCGTGTACGACCCGACTAAAAATATGATTAAACATGAAATTTTATAATTATTTTATAAGGTATATATTTTTAATGGAGATCACTCCATTAAAAAAAAAAAAATCGTATTAAACTTAAATAAAACATGGAGGATGAAATTTATTGCCACAAGTGTAAGAAAAGAACGAAAAATATAAACTCGGAAATTGTACAAACTGCAAACGGAAGGTGGAGAATTGCTTCTAAGTGTATAAAATGCAAGACTAATAAGAGTAAATTTATAAAAAATCCGAATGAGGAAACTAACGTAGAAACTGAAGTTATAAATTTACCTGAAAACGAAAAGTTAGAGTTTGCAAAAGAGTTGCATAGGCCCATGAGGAAAAGATTTCAGAAAAGGAAAATTATTACTCATGGAAAAGATGATCTTTGGGCTGCGGACTTGATTATAATGAAACAATACGAGAATGAAAACAAGGGGTTCGGTTACATGTTGAATATCATTGATACGTTTTCAAAGTACGTTTGGTCAATTCCATTGAAAAAGAAAAACGGAATAGCAGTTTCAAAAGCTTTCAAAGACGTTTTGGAAAATGTGAAATTCTATGGTCATTCCACCCCTAAACTACTTCACACGGACAAAGGTTTAGAATTTGAAAATAGAGTTTTCAAAGAACTTTTAGACGAGTATAAAATTAAAATGTATCACACAGAAAGTTTAGAAAAATCCGCAATTATAGAAAGATTTAACAGAACTTTAAATCAGAAAATGAAAATTCGTTTCGAGGTGAATGGAAATAAAAATTGGATCGATATTCTACAGGAATTAGTTAATGAGTACAACAAACAAGACGTTCATCGTTCTATTGGGATGACACCTGCTCAAGTTGATGCGAAAAATGAAAGTGAAATCCTAAGAAATTTATTTAAAAAGAGTGGAAAAAATGGAAAAAAGAAATTTAAAATTGGAAATCGTGTAAGAATTACGAAATCAAAGAAAACTTTTGCAAACAAATACGAAGCAAATTGGACGAAAGAAATTTTTGAAATAACTGAGATTTTAAACACGACTCCAGTTACTTACAGAATAAGAGATTTAAGTGGAGAGGAAATCCAAGGAAGTTTTTACCTCGAGGAATTACAACTCACGAAATTTTAAAAACACTTTATTAGAAGCTCACTTCGTTGTTTCTCAATTGAGTTCCACAGACTTTACACCTTGTTCAATATGTTTTAATGAAGAACCTTCATTAAAACTATTATTTTTTTACCAAAACTCTTGGATGAGTTCTTCAATTAAATTTATCTTGGAACTCACGAATGAATTCTTCACTTAAATTTTGACTCTCAGATATTATTCTCCAATTAACTTTGTTCTGGAATTCCCTGATGAAATTTTCAGAGAGTTTTCGACGTGAAATCCAATACCATTTAACTTTGTTCTGGAACTCCCTGATGAATTCTTCACTTAAATTTTGCTTATATGAAATCCAATACCAACGAACTTTGTTCTGGAACTCCCTGATGAATTCTTCACTTAAATTTTGACTCCGTGAAATATCAACCCAATTAACTTTGTTCTGGAACTCCCTGATGAAATCTTCACTTAAATTTTGCTTAGATGAAATACATCCCCAATCTACTTTGTTCTGGAATTCCCTGATAAAATCTTCACTTAAATTTTGACTCTCAGATATTATTCTCCAATCTACTTTGTTCTGGAATTCCCTGATGAAGTCTTCAATTAAATTTTGCTTAGATGAAATACATCTCCAATCTACTTCATTCTGGAATTCCCTGATGAAATCTTCACTTAAATTTTGACTCTCAGATATTATTCTCCAATCAACTTTATCTTGGAACTCTCTAATGAAGTCTTCACTTAAATTTTGCTTAGATGAAATCCAATACCAATTAACTTCATTCTGGAACTCCCTGATGAAATCTTCACTTAAATTTTGCTTAGATGAAATTTCGCTCCAATCTACTTTGTTCTGAAATTCCCTGATAAAATCTTCACTTAAATTTTGCTTATTTGAAATCCAATTCCAATTAACTTTGTTCTGGAAATCCCTGATTAAATCTTCACTTAAATTTTGACTCTTTGAAATATCAAACCAATCTAATTCATTCTGGAAATCCCTGATTAAATCTTCACTTAAATTTTGGCTCCATGAAATATCTAACCAATTAACTTTGTTCTGGAACTCCCTGATGAAATCTTCACTTAAATTTTGCTTCCGTGAAATATCAAACCAATATACTTCATTCTGGAACTCCCTGATGAAATCTTCACTTAAATTTTGCTTCCGTGAAATATTAAACCAATCTACTTTGTTCTGGAATTCCCTGATGAAATTTTCACTTAAATTTGGCTTAGATGAAATACATCCCCAATCTACTTTGTTCTGGAATTCCCTGATGAAATTTTCACTTAAATTTGGCTTAGATGAAATTTCGTACCAATTAACTTTGTTCTGGAATTCCCTGATGAAATTTTCACTTAAATTTTGACTCCATGAAATATCAAACCAATCTAATTCATTCTGGAACTCTCTAATGAAGTCTTCAGATAGTGTTTGGTAAGATGAAATATAATACCAGTCTACCTTATCTTTGAACTCTTCAACAAAATCTCTAATAAACTGTTTATGTTTGATCGAATCAAAATTTAATATGAGGGTTTTTGGATTTACATTTAAGGATATACACCTCTTTTTATCTGCTGGAATATTCATAGCTTTGCAAAAAATGAAATAGTCATAAGCATCTGTGATCTTGTCTCGAATCTCCATGTAAATTTCAGTTGGCAATACAATTTCGTTATCCATCTTTTATTTTTATTATAGAATATATTCTTTTAACTATCCCCTCATTTTTTTTATCCACCCACTTTTTCTTTTGCCTATTCTTGTATGGATACTATTTATCCTTTTAACTTACCCAACATCTGAATTGGATACTTAAAGTTGGGTCTCTAGATTCAAAAAATATTTTTAGCGTGACGTCATTTTAATTTATTTAGTGAAAACATCAGAGGGAGATAAATTTTGAAAATATCGACCCCTAAATTGTTAAAATTTTTTTAGAGTTCACTAGAGTTTCTGATAAAAAATATTTAAAAAAAAAGTCAATGGCTCTGATGTTTTATGATAAAAAAGTTTTAACAGAGATTCAAGTCACTAAACCGAAAAAGTCACTGGTTCTGATGTTTTGTGTTAAAAAAGGTGCTTTGATGTTTTGTGGTAAAAAATTTTATCAGGGGTTTAACAGAAAAG
This sequence comes from Adelphocoris suturalis, assembly GCA_030762985.1. Lineage (NCBI taxonomy): Eukaryota > Metazoa > Arthropoda > Insecta > Hemiptera > Miridae > Adelphocoris > Adelphocoris suturalis. Next base: position 12,361,127 of record JAUMHS010000013.1, on the reverse strand, counting down.
CATTTTCAACAGGGTTTAGCACAAAAGTAGTTTTAACAGAGATTGAAGTCGGAATCATTTTTAACAGAGATTGAAGTCGGTGAGCCAGAACGTACATTCCTATACTACTCATATATACATACATACATACATTAAAAAACTGCTCCTTGGCAGTGTTTTCTCCCGATTCGACTGTGCGGTTGTTATCTATTGTTTTACTTAAATTATCACTTTTTCAAATAACACAAAAAGGTTTGCCATTACAGTAGAAGCTAAAAAAGTCCAGTCATGCAGCATGACCCCATGAGCGAATTTTTGAAGAGTAAACTCATCAGTTGTGATTACATTTTTTTTTTTTTTTTTTTTTTTTTACAAGCACCTACTACCTACGTTTTAAACAGCATGGTTCTAGGATTGGTTATACAGGGATACTTCCATAAGGGTAGTTCAATCTGAATTTGGACAATGTTTCATGCAAATATTACCGATTTTTACAACTAGCGAACGGCATTATTTCGATTTTTGACTGATTTTTCAACTTTGAACTTTTTGAAAACTTGATACATATTCTTATAGGAAATTTTACGCTGATTCCGAATATACCACATGTTAGTATGCTGAAAAAATTATTTCGCACAACAAATCGCAAAAAACAGGCTATTTTGAAATTTTTGACTACATTTTTGAAAATTTCAACCCGAAGTTGTAATCCGATCATGCTGGCCAACGAACTTGAACTTTCGTTTTGTGTCCTTAACATTTTAAAATTTGTTTGAAGTTTCTAGCACAATTCTACGGACAGTTATCGTCTGGAATGACACATACATACATATATACATACATACATACATATATACATACATATATACATACATAAAAAAAAGCGTTAAACTTCAGAATATGATTCAGAATAGCCTGAAACGGATTTCTGCATAAAATGTTTTCAAAAATTCACATTCTACAAATTTTGAGGCGAGAGCAATAGCTTAATTTTCTCCAAAAATTCGCTAAAATGCGTTAAACTTCAGAATATGATTCAGAATAGCCTGAAACGGATTTCTGCATAAAATCTTTTCAAAAATTCACATTCTACAAATTTTGAGGCGAGAGCAATAGATTAATTTTCTTCAAAAATTCTCCAAAAGAAAGCAATGAAGCCCCCCCCCCCTCCTCCCCCTTCTCCTCCCGTAAATAAGTCCACCTAACTTAACTACTAAGCACACCTTAGGAATAATAAAGGTACATCAAAAACTAAATTATTTATGTGCCTGCTTCTCAAAAATAAACTTACTACTTTATCCCATTGCATAAACTTGTAGCTTTTTGTCTTGCCCTTGAGTATACTGTCTCGAGTTCTGCGGAGACAAGGGCTGTCATACTTGCAGCAATTTCCTGAAAAGATAAAACGACTTTAGATTCTTATGAAACAAATTTCTGGAACAAGATTTTCTGGTGTAAAAATGCGGACAAAGTTTGTAGGTAAAAATAAAGCTCGAAGAGCACGAAATCCTTAAGTTATAATCTACACTCGCAGAAAATAGAAAAAAATATAAGTTGCTTGATTTTTTTGTAATTTTTTTTTTCTACAAAAATTAATTATTTTTATTAACCCAACGTCGACCACGTGGGGTCCAGGTGGACCCCATGCGCACCTTTCCCCCCCTCCCTTATAGCCACTTTGCCCCTCACTGCCTTCTCCTCGAGTAGCTTCCTACTCAGTACTGCTCCAGAGGTTGGCGAGGTAGCAATGGTCCTCCAGGATAGTGTACCTTTTGAATTCATTTCTGTTTGATGAAAATCGTTGTTGGGGTCTGAGTAGACCCCACGTGGACTTCCGTGAAAAAAAAATTTCGGCACATTCACTCACATGGTTTGTCTTAATTTTCAATCGTTTGAGCATACATACGTAGTGGTTACTTAGTTCTCCTGTTTGCACCATGGAAAAAACTGGGAATGTGAATCAGTCGTTTTTTGTCCATACTAGTAGACAGTGAAGTGGAGGACGAAATCTTGCCAAACGATGACTCAGTGTCCGACGAGTTCTTTGTTGTGAAAACATGAAAAATACAAATCGCAATGTGACTGCAAACAATTGGTTCACGTCATACGTATTAGCGGAGGTGCTCACTAAATGTAAATTCACTTTCGTAGGCACCATGCAAAAAGGCAATATGAAAAGGCAATTTTCGAAAAAGTTCTGTGTTGGCTGAAGTTCCGTATTTTATTGAAAAACAATGGGCCTTCTTAGAGTTTATATGCCTAAAAAGTTGACTTAAGTTTATATTTCGTTCTGATATAAATAATAGACTTGAACGTTTTGCTTCTTATTCCTTTCTCATGCGTTTTTGGTTTTTTAGATGAGGAAATTCTTTGGCCTATGTAATTTCGGAGCTACAAGCTGCAACTTTGCTACCATAGACACGATATTAGGAGACTCGTAGACACCTCAGAATTGATTGCATGATGTTTTGACGCTAGTACCATGCAACAATAGGGCGGCACAGCCAGAAATGTGAGTGGGCGACTATTATTCTAGCTCCCACGTGGTCGACGCAGGGTTAAGATGTTGACAACAAGTTGTCACATGAGAGTAATGTTTTGGTTACTACAAAGATTGTCAGTTCGCGTTGAAACTTTCTCAAATTAGTCATATCAAAAATTATTAATTATATTTCTTGTGTTCAACCACTGCGTATCATTACACTCTTCAATACCCTCTCTCTATGTAGTGCGGATTTAGGCCCCCCCATTGCACCTCAGGGGGCGACCTAAGTCCGTGACAAGTTCAAATCAGAATCACATCGTTGTCTGACAGTCAGTAGCTTCGTTATTTCTGGAGTTTACCTGTCAAATAACACTGAACAAAAAAAAAATTTTTTCCCTGTCACCTACCCACGATTGACCCATCAGAGCTGCCACTGGTTACGAATTCCTGTTATGCAAGGAGGGGCTTTGGTTAGTGAATAAAAATTTATTAGGGTGGAGTTAAATCAAGTGTCAGACAATGAAAATACACCTTGTTGGTAATGTGCACCCATTATTGTAGACGTTAACCTAGTTGTTGAGACCTGAAACTGTACCTAACTACGAGTAGATTTGTGAACCTAGACTGCGGTTCTTCACGCACCTCTGCACATAGATAATCTGGAAAAGACACACGACACTAATGAAGTAAGTAGACACCTTACCGCAGTGTTGGTCCGCACCATGTATCATCACCTATCTATACAGGGTGATTCCCTCGCAGATGCAAAAAATTTTTGGGTGAAACTACATCGAAAATGGAGTAAAATGCCGCCAACTGCATATTTTTATCTCAATCCGTTCTCGAGATATGATTTTTTAAAGGTTTTTTCATGAAAACTGTGTTTTTTTCTGTTTAAACTCAAATTTCTCCACTTTACTTCATTTAATTTTAACTTTTGACAACATTTTCGGAATCAGCATTAAATTTACTATGCGAATAGTGTACTTGGGTTCTTAAAAAGTACCATCCAAAGGCCCTCACATCAGCTCAAACATTGACGATTTTGAAAAAAGAAAATTTCTGAAAATCTTTAAAACTATACTACTCTTCCAAAACGAATTATGGAAACTGGAAAATCTCATGAAAACTGCTTCATCTAATACTCTTTCCAACGGTATAATCAAGTTTACTTTTATTTTGTTATTTAGTGGAGAAAATTATGTTTTAATGTTAAAAAATGTGGATTTTTCAATGAAATTGTTGGTTTTCTCGAAAGATGACCCTCCATGAACCTACGAGTATGGGGTTGGTTTCTATGTATTTTTTCACGCTGTATCGAGTGGTAACATTTATAGATCTCTCCAACTCCGTCATAACCGAGTTTTACACTTAAAATCGCAAATGTTTAGTTTGTTTGTTACGATTAAATGTATGTGTGTTATGGGGTAAAACTAGTTATTAAAGCGTTAAACTCGATTATAACGTAGTTGAGAGATCTGCAAGAGTTTCCATTCGATCCAGCGAGAAAAAATACATGGAAACCGACCCCATACTCGTTGGTTCATGGAGGGTCATCTTTCGAGAAAACCAACAATTTCATTGAAAAACCCACATTTTTTAACATTAAAACATTATTTTCTCCCCTAAATAACAAAATAAAAGTAAAATTGATAATACCGTTGAAAAGCATATTAGATGAAGCAGTTTTCATGAGATTTGCCAGTTTCCAGGATTCTTTTTAAAAGAGTAGTAAAGTTTTAAAGATTTACAGAAATATTATTTTTTCAAAATCGTCAATGTTTGAGCTGATGTTAGGGTCTTTGGATGGTACTTTTCAAGAACCCAAGTACACTATTGTTATAGGAAATTTAATGCTGATACCGAAAATGAGGTTGAAAGTTGAAATTAAATGAGGCAAAGTGGAGAAATCCGAGTTTAAAATGAAAAAACACGGTATTCCTGAAAAACTAAAAAATCATATCTCGAGTACGGATTGAGATACAAATATGCGGTTGGCGGCATTTTACTCCATTTTTGATGTAGTTTTACCCACTTTTTTTTTGCATCTGCGAGGGAATCACCCTGTATATCCCAATGGCTCCTGGGAATTTGGCTGCTCAACAATGAATATCATGTTTAGGGTGAGGTCCCAATTTAGAAACGAAAAAATGATGCTCGATGTAATTTAGGTTTGCGTATGGACAGAATGAAGTGATAATTCGAGAACAATGAAATCGGTAGGTACGGGACTCAATATTTTTAGACTACTTACGATCGACTCTGAGAGGCTGCAAGTATGTGTGATGCAGGGTTGTCGTACATACACGATACACCCTACCTACCTAGGTAGGGTGTACCGTAGCATATATAGATATTAGCTTTCCGCACAATTTACATTATTTTAGTCAAGGTTTGGGTTAGGTTTACTTAAGTTCTTCTCTACAATATCAATGAAAAAACTCCTAGTTATTCTATATATTATTGCGAGTTTATTCGTTGTTACAAAACAAAAGAGTTACATATGGTGTTAAACTCAACTAAGGAGTGACTTTGGATGTTGAAGCGTGGCACTGCATGTCCTCAGCATACTTTTCATAAGATGGTGCGTAACCACTGAGTGCCAATCGCAAGCATGGTGACATATGAGTCGATTGCGATATTTTGACTTAATTATCTTCATTTCAGAAAATGCAGACTCGCACAAGTAAGTTGACCCAAACATTGCCGTCAGTTGAAGGGCGATTTGCATTAGATTCGGATATTTATCTTCAGATATAAAACACCAGAAATTTGTATCAGATGCTGTAGCTTTGAGATGTATATCTGATATAATCTGCACCAACTCATTTTCAACAGAACATGAGTTCATATTAAACTGACTTCCTGCTTCAGTAGCTAATTCCTCAATGTTTTTACATGAAAAAGGATAACTCATAAATGATGCTATATTTGCCAATTTACTGCAATCATAAAAACGCATTTCGAATTGTCCCACAATATTTGATAATTCAGCCTCATACGTATCATAATTCAACTGAGGAATCCTTGCTTTCAAAGACGGAAAATGTTTCAGATCCTTTCTTTTCAGTTGGTCTATCATAAGTTGCAATTTACTTTTGAATGCGTTTACTGCGCTAATCATCTCAATAATAGTTTTTCCTTTACCTTGAAGCTCCAAGTTAATGGCGTTCCTTTGATAAAGCCGCCTTTTGCCGCAAGCAGTGTTATTACGTAATAAATTTTTGTAGTTTAGTTACCTACTTATTAAAAAAAATTTTCTTCTCGAGATCTACTCAAAAAGCACTCGCGATCGACTGGTCGATCGCGATCGACCGTTTGAGCACCCCTGATCTACAGCCTAACCTGCACAAAAACGTTACAAGAATTTCAAATTGGTGCATGCGCAGTAGCTATTAATGATACAATCATTTTGAAATTGAAATGCGATGATTAAATCGTCGTCTTCCAACTATCATCCAAATTTGAGAGAGATAAAACGACAAGGGTGAGAAAAAATGGAGCATAATAAAATTTATGGTAAGGCCATATCACACTAGCATTTTTCCAAATTTTTTCGGCATTTTTAATGCCTAAACATGAAGAAGGCAAAGTGCTTTTTTCCAAGGTCAGCTGCGAATGTTGGAGAGGAATAAGTGCAAAATCAGCGCATTCTGGCGAAATGCATTTTCATTAAATCTGTCAGGTGAGGGCTCCTAGGGGTTTTTCATTGAATTGTTACCTCCCCAAGGGTTATGTTTAGCATTTTTCTTGCGTGGAGGTAAACATTAGAACATGTTCTAATTTTCCCAAGTGAAAACGGAAGTTAGTGAAAAACGTTGTCTATTTCCACGAAAATAAAGAGTTATAATGTTAAATCCATTTCGACGGTTAGGCCACCATCAGTAACAAACAATAACTGAAGACACATTAGAAAGGACACAGCTTATATAGAGACAGGTGAAGGGAGATTGAATCCCATTGGTCGAGAGAAAGGAAAGGAGCAGGAGGTACAACGAAGTAAGTGCATACAAAGTGATAGCTAATCAGATGAAGTGAAAGGGGGAAATAACTAAATATGGTTTCAGCAGTGTGAAGGGATAATTCCAAGCTTTACAGAAAAGGACCTATCAGTGGTGAAACATATTGAGGTATATCCTCATTTAAACATTTACCAGACCTGTCACTTTTGATAATTTCGAATTTTTCAAGTACATTCAACATACCTCCCTTTGGGCAAAAATGAAGAAATTCTACAAACTGTCTATCTGTCAAATCAAAATTGTAACTATGATTAGATTCCTTTAGATGTTATGCATATGTAGACTTACCCTTATTTTCCCTAGATGATGGCCTAACCGTCGAAATCGATTTAACATTGTAACTCTTTATTTTCGTGGAAATAGACAACGTTTTTCACTAACTTCCGTTTTGTAATGGGTTTCCACAACTTCGTCGCGAATGATTTAGTTCGTTCCCAAGTGAGTTTAAAAATGCTCCGCCAGGATGCACAATGGTCGAAAAAGCTGACCTTGGAAAAAAGCACTTCATCTTCTTCACGTTTAGGCATTAAAAAATGCCGAAAAAATGCGGAAAAAATGCTAGTGTGATATGGCCTTTAGCGCGTGAGCAGAGTGAAGTATTGATTGGGCAACAATGAAATTGATGTGGGACCACATACCCGACCCGCACAACTCCTGACAATTTCAACAAAATAGAATAAAAAATGTGAAAATGTTGCTTGCAACGATAATCTTTAAATTGATGTGGAATACTTAACTCGTCTTCACCCAACTATCCCCCGAATTTGAACGGGATCGGACGACTGGTGAGTGAGAAAATGATGCTTGGTTGAATTTACGTTTGCGCATGCGCAGAGTGAAGTATTCGGTTGGGAACAATGAAACTGATAGAGGACAGTCTACCCCCTAGGTCGCACATTCCATGGAAATTTCATCCAAATTGGATGAAAACTGTGGAAATTAAGCTTGTAAGGCCGGGTTTACACTATATAGCTGGAGAGCTATATAGCTCTATTATATAGCGTAGCTATATAAAAAAATTAAGCTAAATAGCTCCGCCAGCTACATATAGCTCTGCTAGATGTAGCTGTGCTATAAGTAAATTTTTGATGCTAATTTCGTGTAGCAGAGCTATACAGTATACAGCTGTTCAGTTCGTAGCCAGATGCCGAAGAAGAAGGTAGTTCTTGCAGCAGCCGCTGCTGTAGCCGCAGCTACTGTGATATTTTCAACAAAAAAAAAGAGAAAGAAGATATTGGATCAAGCCCTCACTTCAGGCTAGGACACGATACAGTGGTAGTGACCTTTTGAAAGACCTTAACGAGGATGATATAGACAACTTGAGTTATGAAGTTCGTTGTGATGGAAGTTTCAAAAACTTTCTCCGTATGACAAGTGGTGATTTCGAACATTTGCCTATTGCAATTGGACACAAAATTGCAGAACAAGATACGTCCTTCAGAGATGCAATTCCTGCCGACATCAAAGGTCCCGCGGCGGCATTTAGGGAGGGGGTAGCTACATGTAGCTCTGCTACAAACAAAAATGCACGTGTAGCAGAGCTATATGTAGCAGAGCTAGATATAGCTCAGATTCCCTTTGATGTTTACCGAAACTTTTGGATAGCACGATATCTGCTATATAGCAGAGAAAATAGGGTTAAATTTGCTATATAGCCGGGCTATATAGCAAATCTCCAGTGTCACTTTTTGAACTTGTAGCCGAGCTATATAGCTGAGCTTTATATAGCTGTGCTATATAGCTCTGCTACATAGTGTAAACCTGGCTTTAGAAGGATTTGCGGACACACGACGGACACTCACAGACAGACACGGAACTAAAGTTGTTCAGAATGATCTAAAACGTAAAATGCGAGAGGAAATTTTGATTTCGAGACGAAAATTTTTTTTTCTCCCGAAAGTGAAAACAAAGCCAATAGGTAGACTTGGGATGTATACAGTATTGGTTTATTATTTCCAATAATAAGCCTATGTGATCGTATAGCAAAAAAATTTTATAACCCCCCCCCCCCCCCCCCCTCAAACTTTGTCACTTTACGTTTCAAGGTGCGTAGAATCCAAATTTGAAATGACCGTCCGCCGTCCCCCGTCCGCCGTCCGGGCCATAAAAGGCCTTAAGGCCGTATCACACTAGCATTTTTTCCGCATTTTTTCTGCGTTTTTAACGCAAAAACGTGAAGAAGAAGAAGTGCGTTTTTCCAAGGTCAGCTTTTTCGACCATTGCGCATCCTGGCGGAGCGTTTTTAAACTCACTTGGGAAAATTAGAACATGTTCTAATTTTTACCTTGACGCAAGAAAAATGCTAAACATAACCCTTGGGGAGGTTACAATTCAATGAAAACCCCCTAGGAGCCCTAACCTGACAGATTTAATAAAAACGCATTCCGCCAGAATGCGCTGTTTTTGCAGTTATTCCTCTTCAACATTCACTACTGAACTTGAAAAAACGCAGTTTGCCTTCTTCACGTTTCAGCGTTTAAAACGCAGAAAAAATGCGAAAAAAATGCAAGTGTGATACGGCCTTTAGAATTGACTTAAAAAATCTGTTCTTTCGCACATAGACTCCACTTGGGGTCTAGTTGGTCCTAACTTTTCGCCAGCTCGATCGCTCCACTCTCATGGGTGCTATGAGCCAAAAATAGGTGAAAAAGTGTCTTTTTTTCGTATATTTCAAGTTGTATAGAAATTGGAGATTTATGAGTGAAAAGAAAATGTTCGCTATTAATTTTATGAAAAAAAAAAAAAAAAAGTATTCTAAATGATACTCTTCTATTCAAAAAGAGATTTTGGATTTTAGGCTATTTTTTGCAATTTTATAGATTTTTTTAAACAAAATTTAATGAAGTTCAAGTTTTTAGCATAATTTCGTACATAAATTTTTGAATGTTCTATTTCATAGTTGATAAACTTTATTTGACCAATGTTATGCTAAAAAATATCAATTTAAAGATTCTTAGCCATTTTCAGTGATTTTGTCAGCACATTTTTTGAAATTTGACCAATTAAATGATATCAATATACAGTATAGGTAACAGTTTTATGTGTTGGAATGATGACTTGGTAATAAATTGTTTTGTTTATCAACTATATTAAAAAGCGTAAAATTGTGAGGTTCCGCTGCTGTAATGGATTGAACCCATTTGTGAGGTCCGAAGCTCCGAGTTCTGATACTATTAATACTATAAGCGGCGTTTAATAATTATGGACCAGAGATCTACGTAGAAGGGCTGTCTAATACATTAATAATAAACCTTTGTGTAATAATTTGCAGCGTTTTTTTATCTGTAAGTAGGTACGTACCTGATTCGCCTTTTGCTCCTCTCACTCCGTTTCTTCCTTTCGGGCCCTTCACCTCCATCTGATTTTCAAGTACCTTGACTGTCAACATAGAAAAAAAGTCTTCTTTTCATTTTCTACTCAAAAATTATGGTCATACATGATCAATTATCTATATCTATAGAAATGTTATGTTGGTTTGTGTATGCTTCAAGATCTCAAAAAGTTCTTCGCAGATTTCCATTCGGGTGGGCACAAATTGACGAGAAAGTTCCAGGGATGGTTTATTCAATGTTACACTCCTCTACACTTACTCCTTCATCGAGAACTCGGATTTCCCTAACGACATCACCCACCTGGGTAAACAACTTCGTAATTAAGGAAAATCCGACATGCGTGTATTTTTTTATGTCAGATGTTGATGTGGTGAGTCCAGGCGTAAAGAACTTTCGATGTCCAATTCAACGATACCAAAACGATTTGGGTGGGTTGAATCGAGCAGTTTCTATTTGAAAAGATGTAACATCAAAAATTGATACTAAAACTTGATGCAATGTTGGTCGAGAAGAGTTTTAACGTAGGTAAGGTTATATTGAGGTTGAAGAAATTAACACCCTTTTACCAGTACCTATTGCTACAAAAATTCGAGAGTAATATTTCTTTCCCAAAAAAATAGAGCTAAATATTCACTCCTGTTCACTCAAACGAGTTGAAATTTGACAGGGTGACGCTATGGGATATCAAGAGTCTAATAAAATGATGGAACCTTTACTGATCAGCTGAGTGAGCTAAATTCTCTCTTATTCACCCTAGGAGTTTGAAATTTGACAGAGAGCCAGTTCCTAAATGAAAACTACCATAAAAATTTGAAATTTTCTGATGAATTCTTATTATTGGACATCTAATTGAATGGGGAAAAAAAGCATACCATTTATATCAGGCTCCAAGTACCAGTAGTGGTACTGCACCCTGGAGGGTGCATTAGGCATGGGAACAACAAGAAATAAGATGTTTGGTGAAAACATAATTTTTATTTCATAAACCCTTCAGAATAGTCTATAGGCAGTTTTGTATAGGTAAAAATCAGCGTTGAAAAGAATTTTTGAAGCTTCTTGGATGCAATTTTAAAGCTATTCACAAGATGAAGGTGCAACGTCCGCTTGCATGTCCTCATGGAACTGATATGATACCAGCAATGAATGTGGACTGGCACTGCGCATGCTCGGCACATTTGCCTCGTATTCTTGTGGCATCTTCTGCATAGCCGCTGATTACAGGGAACTGGTTCGTGGGAAGGCTTGGGATAAGTCTGGCCTTCATTTTGAGGATGTTTGAAATGGATCGCACCTTTTTGGCTGGATTCCCGTGCGTCAGGCATTAGGACTGAACGATGGCCCTTCTGAATTGACAGTATGTCTCATTTTCTTTATACGTGCTCTTCTTTAGCTGCCATGTATTCTGACAAGCAGCATCAAGTCCAAACAGGAAGAGAGGGTACCACCATTTCTGTTCCTTCAGAGAGCATCTAAGAGATTCAACATTCTCATCAAACCGGTCGACTCCTCCCAAATATCGATTGTACATCATAAAAACATTCGGGCAATCAACAGAAATCCTCTTCTTCACATTGTAAACAGTCCCAATCCTATCAACTTTACTAATAGGACTTATCCCATGACAGTTGGAAGCCATGGTTACAATATTTTTGTCATTCCATCTTACAATGCAGAGGTCTCTGGTAGTCTGGACGGTAGAGGATCCTCTTGCTTTCTTCTTCATTTCGGTTATTGAGGTAAGGGGACAGCCTTCCCCACTCCACCCCACTCCACTTCCACTCGGTTGTCCCGAATTGAAAAAAAAAAAAAAAAAAAATAGACAGATGGACGGATGGACTGACAGACACAACGAGTCCTAGTGAGATCATACAGACATAGATAGTTACTGACACAAGCACAACACACATGTATCTACTTACCACCAAAACCCAAAGTTTTTCTCAATCCTAATGCACCCTACAGGGTGCACCGAAGTTGTATTTATGATTGGGAGGCCAATTTGGCTCAGTTCTCTGATATTATTTGTTAGGGTTTCACAGAAGCAACTCGAAAAACAAAATCTGGAATGAATTATTGGTTAATTAACCGTTTTTTAGGCATGGTGAACGAAAATGAGAAGGCAGGTCATACAGACGCAAAATTCGCGGAGGTTGGCCACTTTGAACTGACTTATCAAGATAACAGGTGGATCTTATAAACTTCCTTTTGATGAAGTTACTTTTTCACATCTTCAAAACTCTCTAGGACCGCTAGGATCAGTTAGTGGGCAACATGTTTGAATTTCAGGGGCCAAAAAAGAGGTGCACCCTGTAGGGTGCATTAGGAACTGGCGGGTTAAGAGACGAATGCAATGACGGGTTCCAACCAGATCAGCTGACTTAGCTTAAATCTCTCCCATGTTTAGTGTTAAATAAATGTTCGAAAATAATTGAATGTCATATGTCATTTTATTCAGAATTGTATCTAGTTTTTTTAGACAATAGACATTTTTTGGCAAAAAAAAAGTTTGATTTTTTTTCCAGGGGTTCCAAATGCCCTTTAAGTTTATTTATGTAAATCAAATCAAGTTTTAGGCTTTTTTTTAGACTCCTTAGTTTTTTAGTGAAATACCTGAACAAATTTTTTATTCCAGTCCTGAGGGAGGATACCGTCTGAATGGCAGGAAATGCGTGCTTCTCATCTAAGAGGGTCTCCTTCAACGAATGAATTACAGTGTGAAAAATTAGGCTATTTGAACACTTCATTAGGTACCTAACTATTATGTATACAAAAATTATATATTCAACATGATCCGTCAATCCTTCTGAACTTTTTAGTAAAGTTCTGTTAATTTTTGTTTGCGTAATAATTTTTGTTAACCAAGTAACGGTTTACATACATTACGAAACATGAGAAAAATACACTGCCAAGGAAATGGCACATGAGCTTCCTCGTGACCTTCACAGTACGTCACCATTAAATTCCAGAAAACTAGAAACGACCGGTTCTGGCATCAGGGAATTAATAAGGTGGGAAATTGGAAGCTGAATGGTGCATATAATAAATGAAATTAATAAGGAAAATTTTGATTTTAACATGGGACCATCCAGGATGTAGTCCGCATGTTCCCTGAAAATTTCGTCTGAATCGGATCAAAACTGAAGGAGTTTTTAATTGATTTACAAGATTGCATTAATATTTTGATCTAAATTCATGATTAAAACATCCTTGGGGATATTTTTTGGCAACTTTGAGCATGATGTACCACCCGATTTGTTCATTATCCAAACTTACCCTGTGTTGCTGGCCCACCCTAGCGTACCGCTGCTGATGATCGCGAGGAATGTGATACGGGACCTCAAGAAACCTTGCCCGCATCATCCCTGAAAATCTGATTGAAATCCGTTCACAATTGCCTGAGTTATGACCGAAACAAGAAAATTTTGTTTGCGCCTGCGCAGAGGCTACCGTTGATTCGATCATGACGGAACTGATAGGGAACCATGTAGAGCTATACCCGCACGATCCCTAAAAATTTGAAGAAAATCGCATCAAAATTGTGGAAATTACGGCTGTTGCAAGGACTGTAACAAGAATATTTTGTTCACGCATGCGCAGAGCGTACCGCTAATGCAATTAAGATGATTGTCTCATGGGACCTCAAGGGGCCTTAAACACATCATCCCTGAAAATCTGACCGAAATCCGTTCAACATTGACCAAGTTATGACCGTCACAAGGAATTCACGTTAGCGCCTGCGCAGAGGCTACCGTTGATTCGATCACAATGAAGTTGATAGTGGACCATCTAGAGCTTAACCCGCACGATCCCTGAAAATTTGGTTAAAGTCGGATCAAAATTGTGGAAGTTATGGCTGTTACAAGGAAATGTAGACGGACAGACAGACAGACACGGAACCAAATTTGTTCAGGAGGCTCTGAAACGCAAAATGCGAGTGAAAATTTTGATTTTGGAGCAAAAATTTTTTTTTCATTTCGAAAGTGAAAACAAAGCTTCCGCAGCCTTGCAGTCTCGGAAGCAATACGTACGAACATAAATTCAATTATTTGGCGTAAAATGAGTCACAGAATTTCTGAGAATACTCACTCTCAAGTAGATCCCTTACGAGTTTCTTCAAATCCGCTTTAGTGGCGTAGTCTCCCTGGGAAATACGTCCAATAATAATTATTTCAACGATTATATTTATTACAGATTGTGTAATTATTAATAAAGGTAGGGCCCTTATTCGAATGCTATTACATAAGTAGGTACCTGTTTAGGTAGTACCTGTGGCGGTTGACGTAACGCAATATTCTGTAATTCACAATCCTACATGTATGGTGTAGAATAGGTTGTATAGGTAGGTACCTAATAATAGCTACAACGAGAGTAAAATATGTATAGGTTTTAGAGGAATAAAATCAGTAACTGTCCCAGCTCCTGGTAAGAATAACGCTTTAGTAATCTGAGCATTGTCTGAGATGCTTTTCTGTACATTACCGTAAAACGGGGTAATAAGGGTCAAATTTACACTTTACCTCAAATTTTCTAGCAATAAACAATGATTTAAAATTAAATGTACGGAACTACATACCTACTTATAAACTCGTAAACGAGTTCCACTATCTGCTTTACAAGCAGATACCATGTTACATGGATATGTCTTTTATTGGGGATTTCATAACGGTTGTCCTCGAGAGTTGTAAAAAAATCCTTTAACTTTGGGCTGTAGGCGACGAAATGTAGGATAAAGAATTTATTCTATCATTCTTGGAGACACAATAAGCATACTATACATACTATTAAAGTTATTTCTTCAATACAGGCAATATCATTTTTATGCTCATGATAGTCTGATTTTTCATTAATAAATGAAATTATATCATCTTCGGATCTTGCTTTCTTGACATTAAGTTGACTTGGTGAGCCACTGTTTTATTTGACAAATCCGTTATATTCGGATGTTTATACATTTTTTCTTGGACACACCAAGATCTGAAGATGTCCTCAGTAAGAGGATGAAACGTTATCAAATAAAACAATAAATGAAATAATTTCATTTATTTTCCCTGGGCAGTCGAGTCTGAGACCTCGGAGAGGAAACATCGCTCTCGAGATATTCGGAAGTTTGTTTCGCTAATGTGAATTATCAGTGAAAAAAAAATGAGCCCACCGGACGCCGCCCGGTCGGTGACCCTTCGTGAAGTTATTGAAGAAACTGAGGCGACAGTTGCGAAAATAAAGGCTGAGTTGAACGTGTTCACCGAACAACTACAAGATTCACCGCTCGTTCATCCAATCGGTGAGTTATTTAAAACCGTTTCTACTCTAATTTCATTTCTGAGCGAGACAAACGAAGTGGTTTTGGAGGAGAAAAGAAAGGTGACTCTGCAGTCAGCGTTATTAAAGCAGCGCGATGAGCAAATCGAATGTCTCAAGGAGAAAATTTCTTTTTGTTTCCCCCTCAGAGTCTTGGGCTTTAGAGTACAATCACCTAACTTTAGACCCCCATGAATGGTGGGGGGGGGGATATATATATTTTTTTATAGTGTGACCCTTATTACCCTCAAGTTGGGGTAACAAGGGTCACACACTTGTTTTCAGAAGAAAACCTAGGTAACGCATTTCCTGTGCAACAAGGGTCAATCATTCAAGTTTAAAAAAAACGGAAAATTGTTAAAATATTTATTTTCAGTCAGTAGGTAGTGTGGTGAAATAACCACCAACCTTAACCAGCCCTTTTCAGGGCTACCAAAAATAAGTTCACACTGTAGAACTATACAAAGAAGACGTCGGGCTACGTCTAAACAAAATAATATAAACTGCCGAAAAGATTATGAAAAATACATAATCATAAACTCGTCGAAAGCCAAAACACGTCAAGCTAAACACTCACTACACGAGAGAAGCTTGACGAGCCGGCAAGGCCGACACGCAGAATTTGCCTTGAGACAAATGACTTTCAGATCCAATCAAGGTCAATCAAAGCCGGACGCACTCTATCGAGAACAGGTGAAACAAGAGGATTCACCTTTCACACAACAGAGGATTAACAGAAAGTATCACGAGATAATGACCTCTAAATTAATCAAGGGCGAAACAAAGCTCGACGCGCTCTATGGAGCAGAAGCAGAAGATCGTATTTCGCATTCCGCCCACCAAGAGCAACAGATCAAATCGGAAGCTGCGGCTCATCTCAAAAACGGACCGTTAGGAACGCATCCGTTTCAGCCAATCAAGTACAGTACGATCAAATCGGAAGCTGCGACCCGATTTCAAAACGAACCGTTAGGAGACCAATAGCTCCAGCCAATCAGATACAGCATCCTGATATAAATATAGGATCTACCGGCCCATCGAGCTCATTCCACTCTCACAACTCGGATCTGACGTTTCTTCTCTTCACGACGAAGTTCCTACACGATCTGAACACGAGCTATTCTACTTCTCACGGCAAGACTTCTGGTAGCGTTGAACATAGTACTTTTCAGTACTACTCCCTACCAACGATCTTCAGGCAGGAATATCACCCGGTTCAGAGATCCTCGACTCTCTCGAACGCCCGCAGGGATATTCCGAGACGGTTCGCCCGGACCATCTGACTTAATCATTTGGTCGACCGCTGGGGGCCGCCAGGTAATCAATACCTCATCCGGGTTGATTAACTGCTTAAGGGAGTTCTTGTCAGAACTAGTTGGAGGACCCTCGCATATATATCGGCGCATATATATCGCGAAGCGAGTCCCCAACCTTACGAGTGCTCTTGTGAGGGCAAATCAGAGGACCCTGCCGACCACGGCAAGCGAGTCCCTGAGCATTTCTCGTTCTTTTACAGAACCAAAAAATTCAAGGGAGTTTCCTAAATGGAACGAAGCCCATCCTTTCACCCCTTTTGCGAGGTGAAAGATCCGGGCGCTGTCGGCAGACAGATCAACGCCGAGGATCGAGCGGGTGGCCGGCACGAGAACGCCCCCTGCATTCCAGGGTCGACACGTGACCCGGCGCAAGGGAGCTCGCTGTCTAGCCGTCTCGAGCCGCTTGAAGCCCTCACAACCAACTCCGCGAGAGACGTTGGTTAGGCTCGTCTGCCCGAGGCTGGGCCCGATCGAGCTGAGGGTATGACACACACTCCTATATCTTATACAGATATACACAGTCCCGTCAAACATATCCAAACCCTTTCAGAAGGGAACAACGAAGATTTCATGACTAAAACCGAAATCTCTACACAGCTATCCGCCGGATACGCAACTGACGCGAGTGTTTTCTACACTCCTACCATGCATCCTTCGCATGAACGCAAAGGTACTTTTCAGTACCCCAAACCGACTGTCTCATCTCGTGATGAAAACATACAGTTGAGACCCGAATATTCTCTGATAAGGGAATATCACACCGGACAACCAAGAGAGACCCGGGTTGAGGCAAACTCATCATAGTCCCAATATGTCCTATCAAGAAAGGCTTGACAATACTCGAGCTGATAAAAGTACTTTTTCGTACCCCCCGTCGGGATACTACCAAGGTTCTAGCCTGCATAACCAGCCTACTAGCACCTTTCGTGACGTGCCACTCGGTCTCCCGACTCCGAGTCAAACCTATAGAAATCCACTACAGGTAGGTTATCAAATCAGGCTCATTAACTCGTAATATGAAGAGAAATATATAAAAATAACGCTTTAACGAACAATTGAATAAAAATCCCAAATGTTTACTTAAAAAATCACAAAAAAGAGACCACTATTTTTTTTAACTTGACTTTTCGAACACTTGAACTTTTTAAACGTTAACATTTTCAACGAACTTAAGTTTACAACCCTGATTTCATCTAGAAAATCACAGGAACATTGCTTAAAAATGAATAAAAATCTTGACTTGAAGCATTACAAAAAAAAATTAGGGACAAATCCCTGTTTTTACTGTACAATAAAATCACAAAAAAGGCGTAAATTACCTACTACGTTGTCTTACAACATTTTAAAAACAGTAGAAATAAAAGTCCAGTCATGCAGCATGACCCCATGAGCGAATTTTCGAAGAAATCTTCGTCATTTCAGTCGCTATTGATCGTGTTGAGAAATTTTAGTTTATGATTTTGATAGACAAACATGGAATCAAATTATTAACACATGCACAGAGTAAACTCATCAGTTGTGATTACATTTTTTTTTTTTTTTTAAGCACCTACTACCTACGTTTTAAACAGCATGGTTCTAGGATTTGTTATACAGGGATACTTCCATAAGAGTAGTTCAATCTGAGTTTGGACAATGTTTCATGCAAATATTACCGATTTTTACAACTAGCGAACGGCATTATTTCGATTTTTGACTGATTTTTCAACTTTGAAATTTTTGAAAACTTGGTACATATTCTTATAGGAAATTTTGCGCTGATTCCGAATATACCACATTTTAGTATGCTGAAAAATTATTTCGCACAACAAATCGCAAAAAACGGGCTATTTTGAAATTTTTGACTACATTTTTGAAAATTTCAACCCGAAGATGTAATCCGATCATGCTGGCCAACGAACTTGAACTTTCGTTTTGTATCCTTAACATTTTAAAATTTGTTTGAAGTTTCTAGCACAATTCTACGGACAGTTATCGCCTGGAATGACTCATACATACATACATACATAAAAAAATGCGTTAAACTTCAAATATGATTCAGAATAGCCTGAAACGGATTTCTGCATAAATTTTTTTGAAAAATTCACATTCTAAAAATTTTGAGGCGAGAGCAATAGCTTAATTTTCTTCAAAAATTCGCTAACAATAAAAAGGGATGAAGTTCAAGCTTCAAATGAAAATCGCCCCCTAACTTCGGAAACTACTTTGAGAACTTTCTCGATTAGATCAAAGGAAATATTTTCAATGTCAGGCATAGTGGGAAACACATATATGTCGTCTGACCCTTTATAATGGGCATGTTGATGTATGTGATGATGCTGAGGCTTGTTGACCCTTATTACCTGGCAACCGTTGAACCACAGTCCACAAGCGCTATAAAAAATGATTTAGGTAACATTTTTCTAGTAAACACTAATATTTATTCGAAAACGTCACCTTAGAAGTACTTAGAAGCTACGGAAAAATTGACTACATATTACAGTGGGAAACCATGGAGATACAAACGAAGTTTTACAACCTTCAAAAATTATTGATAACAACAGTAACGTTAACGTCGATGGTGAAACAGGGTGACCAATGTTGCAAAACAAAAAACTTCATGAATCCATGTCTATCATTACTGACGAATCAAATACTGTTAGTTTCATTCTCCCAAATCTGTCTTGTGGCGCCCAAATTCAAAATTACGTCAGAGTAGAAGTTTTGACCCTTATTACCCCGTTTTACGGTACCACTATTCCCCCTGAAAGGGCCTACGCCCAATACGGCCACCACCATGTCCCCAAAATGCCGCCTCATCCATCCAGATTAAGGATTGGAATTTATGGTCTGTTTGAATAGCTGGAGGGATATCAACAGCTTCTGAGCAGCTGAACATTGAATTACAAGTCCGACGAAAAGTGTGAGAGCTGGAGGAATTTCCACAGCTACTACTCGTACGTTCGCTCTGTTTCTGAGAGCTGTAAAGATGTTAGCTGGAAGAGTATCCACCTACAAAATTAGTATCCACCTACAAAATACAAAATTGGCCTTTGATGGCTCTTCACGAACCCTCTGCACCAAGGAGAACGAGTCTCAGACGAAGAAGAAAAATAAAACCAACAAAAAAATCGCTAGTCAATGTGAAACCAAAAGTGAGATTGAGAAAAAGAGGAAAGCAGCTGCTGAAAGAAAGAGAAAGGAGAGAGAAAGGAAGAAAAATAATCCAGAACAGTAGGTTTGTCCAAATTTCAGAAGTTGGTCCAGGGAAATGGATCGCAGTGATTTATGATGACAAATGGTATCCAGGGCAGATTCTAGAAGTCAAAGATCGATTACTGAAGACGAATTTCATGACCCGTTCAGGAAGAAAGCACTATGGATGGCACAGGATGTACAGACTGTGAACATATCAGGAGTGTTGTGTACCTTGAATTCTTCTAAGAAAACGTCCTCCAGGCTGTATGACTTTGAAGGAGAGAGCCTCGTTGATAACTTATGTTCTGGCTGCCTGATTCATGTCTAATTTTTGTCTGTCTTTTTTAAGTAGCTTGTAATAATAATTTCTTAATCTGTACTGCCTATGCTGAGGAAACAATGGCCTAAGTCGACATAAAAGACTGAATGAACAATGTAACATAGCATATGATGCAAGTCATTATTTTAATAAGGAGAGCGAGATAGTATCTTGCCTGTTTCACCAAATACTGTGATTGTTAACCTAGTTGCTAATGTTATTGTGGTTAGAAGAAGAGGTTTAAGATAAAAGGTCGCTGATAGAGTTATTATAATTTACTTGAGTCGGTTACAATTAAGAAAAAAAGTGCAGTACTGTTTCAAACGTTTTGTGATTTTATGAAATTTTGTGATTTAAAAGATTTTGGTAAGTTTTGTTTTCAAACATTAATAAAAATTCGTTAACGTATTGATGACTACCATTAATATTTAACCTTCTTCATTCATATCTCTATCAAAATAGTAAGAATTCTGAAAAATCAAAAGACCGTCACAGGGATGTAAAAACCGTCACAAGTTCTCAATTTGCTTATCTCAGATGATATAATAAAAATAAAAATGCATGATATAGTTCCCAAAGGGTTCGTGCACGATAAGACTAATGTAGGTTCTTGATTAAAAAAGAAATGAGAATGTAGTGAAGAGTGTACTTGCCTGTAGGACAAAAATCGTGATTGGTGTTGGTAAATTTCTTCATGATTTCGTATGAAATCACATCCTACGGCACGAAAATGATGAAATCCCTTGACGACTCTTTTATTCTTGTATGTACGACGATAATGGATGTCAGGAGACCGAAATTGGGAAAGAATTGTGCTTGGACAATTTTAACAGACTTTGAAACTAAGCGTGACGGTCTTTACTAAATATACTGACTAAGCAGAGAAAAGTCCAGTCATGCAGCATGACCGCATGAGCGAATTTGTGAAGAAATCTTCGACATTTCAGTCGCTATTGATCGTGTAGAGAAATTTTAGTTTATGATTTTGATAGACAAACATGGAATCAAATTATTAAAAATAATTAGGAGGTACTCATACTTTTTTCTAAGCCACAGTCAGTATTGAAGCTACATCAAGTCCTAAAACAGTTGAGCGTAAAACATTAAAGAGAGCGACCGATAGAACCAGAGGACGGAATACTTCACAGAGTAAACTCATCAGTTGTGATTACATTTTTTTTTTTTTTTTAATTTTTTTTAACAAGCACCTACTACCTA
Source organism: Adelphocoris suturalis (assembly GCA_030762985.1). NCBI lineage: Eukaryota > Metazoa > Arthropoda > Insecta > Hemiptera > Miridae > Adelphocoris > Adelphocoris suturalis. Next base: position 12,339,981 of record JAUMHS010000013.1, on the reverse strand, counting down.
CGTTTTAAACAGCATGGTTCTAGAATTGGTTATACAGGGATACTTCCATAAGAGTAGTTCAATCTGAATTTGGACAATGTTTCATGCAAATATTACCGATTTTTACAACTAGTGAACGGCATTATTTCGATTTTGACTGATTTTTCAACTTTGAAATTTTTGAAAACTTGATACATATTCTTATAGGAAATTTTACGCTGATTCTGAATATACCACATGTTAGTATGCTGAAAAAATTATTTCGCACAACAAATCGCAAAAAACAGGATATTTTGAAATTTTTGACTACATTTTTGAAAATTTCAACCCGAAGATGTAATCCGATCATACTGGCCAACGAACTTAAACTTTCGTTTTGTGTCCTTAACATTTTAAAATTTGTTTGAAGTTTCTAGCTCAATTCTACGGACAGTTATTGTCTGGAATGACAGATACATACATACATACATATACACATATATATATATATATATATATATATATATATATATATATATATATATATACACATACATACATATATACATTAAAAAAATGCGTTAAACTTCAGAATATGATTCAGAATAGCCTGAAACGGATTTCTGCATAAAAGTTTTTCAAAAATTCACATTCTACAAATTTTGAGGCGAGAGCAATAGCTTAATTTTCTTCAAAAATTCGCTAAAACCTCTTTATCAATCGTAAAACCATACAAAGTATCTAACCATTCATCATAGTGACAAGTAGACATATTTTCCTAACCACAAAAATCATTACATCAAGAAAAACTAACGAAAAATTTTTGGATTGCTCAGAACCTGAAAACTTCATTTTGCGTAGAACATCACAGCTATTGATATACTGAACATTCTGATGAGGCTAGTTAGTTGGAGGAGTGTAGACAGCTAACTAGTATCATTTTCAAGTACCTACCTAATTACCAACTGAGTAGATATGAGCTGAGACAGTGATAAGTAGAACTCGGATCGATATGCACTTTAAAACCTCAAAACATGCATTTATAACCTCCGAAATATGCATAATTATGCACTTAAAAACCTGGAAATATGCACTTAAATATGCACGTATCCCAGATACATACATTGAAATATTCACTTATCCCTAACATATCAAGCGGTATATATATTTCGAATAGTGCTAGGTATGTAAATCACAATGCGAGGGATTAAAACCACTAAGAAATTGAGATTATTTGTACGGAAGACGAGAGAATACGCAAGAATAACCACCAAAAGTAGAATCACTTAATTTTTATAATTTCAATAAAAATGAATCTGTTGTACTATCACAAAAATTAGTTCGTTTGTACAATCAAAGTAGAATCACTTAATTTTTATAATTTCAATAAAAATGAATCTGTTGTACTATCACAAAAATTAGTTCGTTTGTACAATCAATATCTTCTCCGAATTGGCTACTTTAAAACTACGCCTTCGGTCTGAAAGGACCGTTTTTAAATATGAAAATGTTCTTTCCACATCACACGACACAACTGGCACGTATTTTAGTGCAGCAATGTCAGATGGCGAAAGAAGTTGCAAATCTTCTGTGCACTCCACCCCTTCGAGGATTCGGGTGATCGTCAGCACTTTAGTCCAGCCTGGGTTACGTTGGAGAACTGCTTCCATTTTTTTCCGAAGTTTTTCCAGCCATGGACATTCCCCTGCATAAATTCGTAACAATCTTAATACTCTGGTGAAAGGTAACGTGTGCATTCAATCCAGTCACAGTCTTCTCCTAAGTGCTCCCGTATAATCCGATTTTAAGGACAGCTGTAATGTGAATGTCTACGTAGCTTAGAATGGCTGCAGTCGTTGTCTGCAGTGTTAATCTGGATTTAGTCGAAAAACAACCTGCGTACGGAATCAACCAGTACCTGCTATGCCTTTAGCCTGTCATTTACCTCGCATTCTGAAAAGGTTTTGGATAGGTACCTTCCTTGAAGATACACGTGACGAGAAGCGTGAAAATTTCTTTCAAAAACTAGAATATGTTTGCAAAACGCCGAAAATATGCAGTTATACGCACTTACACCCTAAATATGCACTTATATGTACAAATGCCCAGAATATGCAAAAATATGCATTTTAAATTTGAATTTAAAGTAGCCTGCAAACACCCAAACATCATAATTCGTCGGGAAAAATCACTTTGGGCAATAAAAAAGTAATATGCAAAATATGCAAAATCCGAGCTCTAGTGATGAGGTTTAGTTACGTATTCACCGGGAGAAGGCGGCTAGTCGTGACTGAACTAGCGTTACATTTGACTTTTCCTCGTCAACTGAATTGGTTTGTTTTATGGCCCATATTCTCGTGACGTCACGCCTGGAGTAGGTTCGCGTTTTAGCCAAAGTCGGCCATTAGACCGCCCTACGTCAATGAATCGCTACTCAACCAACCTATTTCTCACAAGAAGTTTGCCGTCTCACGTCAACATAATTCGTGGTTATAAGGCCATTTTTCAACAGTTTTGTTTTGAAAAAGTATAATATTGTAGCAATACAAAGTTTCAATTCGACTAAATGTTATAATAATCATGCCTGCCAGCGCAATAATTGATTGTAGATTGCTGTCAACAATACCAATCTAACGTGAACGAGTTTTTATTTGGACAAGGAGCCTACTAACTATAGTAGATAATCAGTGTCAGAAAACTAAAGAACTTCATTCGTTTAGGCTTTGAGAATAATTAACCTGAAAAATAGTAAAGAAAAGATTATTGAAAATTCCTCAGGTGTGTAGGTACCTAGCCTTTGCTAAGGTAGCTTCATCAGCATTTTATTATAAGTTCGTAGTACTATGCTTAACTGAGGAAGCGTTACTTGTTATATTGAATGAATAAAAGGAGAGATTTGATAGATTGTCAAAATAAACAAGGCAGGTTGTTGCCACACCAAGAAACGAAACTACTTAGGTAGGTACGTACGTCCTACCAGATTTGCTGTTGGTTTAAAGTGCCTAAACAGAGTAGGTGGGTCGTTGCTTTGCCGACGAATACAACCGCCGATTAGCAAGTTTGTCAAATATCGAATCAGGGAATATGCAACATGAATTAAAAACCAGCTGCAAGGAAAAAACCTTGAAATGCATTCCTCTGAAGGTAAGATTTCTTAAAGACGGCATTGGCAGTGCAGTTATTGCCCGAGTTTTGCAGTTACGCAAATTTTATGGACAAAAACGGTAATTAGGTACCGACTTTCGTTTTGATCAATGAAGTACCTACATTAACAAGTAATAATATACGGAAGGTATGTAGGTATACCTTACCTCTAGGTACTTACCTTTCCACATGTGATACAAGTTACTATTCCCGCATAACAGAGCTCTCATAACACATCCTTTCACAAGACCACTTTCACAGTACTCCAAAGATTTTTAGTTTCAATTGATTCAAAGAACAGTTCTAAAACTAGATAGGTTAGACAGATCTTTGCGGCTGAAGTCTGGATCATCTAGAACACTTGTATGTCAACTCCCCAACACACATTTCATATGGATCTCTACCCCACAGATTAAATCTTGCGTTCGTAGCGTTTGAGGACACCTGATAATAACTTGATGTCATTTGCATATAATTTATCACCTTGCATATTACAAATAATGAAAATATTGACTCGGAACTAGGTGAGACTATGTTATGCTGTTGTCCAGCTCTGCCTACAAATGGCGCATTTTCGCATATGTTTACTCGTCACCATGACAACAAGGTAAAATAATTCGATTTCGCCTTGCCTCGATGTAAGGATGCGCTAGTGTCCAAGTCTCGAGAATATCACCCATAAATATGTTACTACCTGCCATGAGTTTACAGCTCTCGTCTCTAGGGTGCACTAGCATCACTAGCTGGCGACAGTACCTAAACTGTTGCTGTTATTCAACCTAAAAACCCCACCAAAGGCACATCATCTTTTTAACCACCACTCAAAATGTGTACATCAATCTTATGAGATACGTAGGCAGTTATTAAACAGAGTTCGTCATGCAGCATGATCGAATTTTCGTACATCATATTGTATTATGTCACATTGTTTTGCAATGTATGCACTTTGAGTGCAAGGAAATTGCAAACTACCAATTTCATGAAATAAATAAATAAATAAATAAAAATAAATAAATAAATAAAAACTTGTTCTAAATAATATTTTGCGATTCAAAAAAGATTTAGGATTTTTAGCTTTTTGCAGTAGGTATTTAATAATTTTTTCAGCAAATATTAATGAAATTTAAGTACATTTTTCAGCATCTCATTTAAACATTTACCAGATCTGTCACTTATGATAATTTCGAATTTTTCAAGTACATTCAACATACCTCCCTTTGGACAAAAATGAATAAATTCTACAAACTGTCTGTCAAATCAAAATTGTAATTATGATTGGATTCCTGAAGATGTTTTGCAAATGTAGACCTACCCTTATTTTCCCTGAAATCCTCCTGATGCTCGTCTATTCTTTCCCTTAATTTCCTATACTACCAGTCTGACCTCAATATTCGTTCTTTTATCCTGAACATTACTTTTGTCTTTAACGGAATCTAGCGATGCTCCAAGACTACGTCTCCCTTCACCTGTGACTATAAAAGCTGTGTCTTTTCAAATGTGTTCGAAATCGATTTAACATTGTAACTATTTATTTTTCGTGGAAATATACAAAGTTTTTTCGCTAACTTCCGTTTCTCAAAGATCTTGGAACAAATAGGTCTATAGCTGTGAGGATCATTGGTGGGTTTGCCAGGTTTCTTAACCCATTCGCCGCGGAGCCCTGACCGACTGCGTGTCCCCTGAGCGCGAAGCCTTTCTTACCTGCAACTCCCGTTGTAGCGGAGAAATATTTGAGACTGTGACGCTCGCCCTCCTCTTTTAGTTTTTCTTGTTTCTCCACTATTCTTCTATTTTTGACGTAATTCTTTTTGCATGTTGTTCAGGAATATATTATGGACAGAAATGTTTGGTGTTTGAAGGGTTTGTACCTTTTTTGTCATTATTATATTCTCATAAACTCGAATTCATCAATAGTTTATTGTTTTCATAATTTGTCTCATTATTACTTCATTTTTCATAAACTTAATTACTGATTCATTATAGTACTATACCATTGTTATTGTTTTTGATTGTTCTTGAATTTGATTATCCAAGAAGTCCAGAGAAATTGCCAGGTCAGAGCCAAAAGAATTTATCGAAAAGTGCCACCTAGGTAGTAGGTACCCACTCACACTTACACTCCTAAACCTACTATATATACAAGTAAACTAAGAAAAAACTGAAACCTGGACTATATACACTTCTACTAATAAAAAAAATAGAAATTACGAGATAAATAACGAAGGTAAGAAAAAACTGACGGTAGAAAAGTGTTGAAAAAAGCCTCAAAGTGAGGAGAACAGAACCAAACATCAACAAAGTGTACAGTGGAATGACGCTAAAAATAACTGCGAGAGGCTTTCTCAGAATATTTCCGAAGAACCCTCACCACTTTTATGTGTATTACTCATAGAATGACAAAATATCACGAGAAAAAGGGGTCTCCACAGGTAACATGGTTTATCGCGGATGAGAGAGTGTTCAGGATGGGAGAGGGATGGGGGGGACTGAAACACGTCGAGCACTACCTAGTATGTCCCCAAGAAACTGAAAAATAGTTTGAAAAAGTTCCGGAAGATCGCATGAGAATGCAGGAACAGTTTGGGAAAACGCGGGCTTCGCGCTCAGGGGACTGCTAGCATTTGTGGAAAAATGCGGGCCTCGCGCTCAGGGCACTGCTAGGATTTGCGGAAAAACGCGGGCTTCGCGGCGAATGGGTTAATCATTATGATGATCGCATGTTTCCATTTTTGTGGAAAGTACCCTAGTCGTAGGCAGGCGTTGTAAATCTGTTCACAAAGGTTTCTTAGTAAAGTTTCTGTAGGTTTCTTAGTACCTACCTAAACACAAACTGAAATCTTGACAGACAGTATAAATAAAAGTTTCAATGAAATGAAACCCACACGTCACTCGCAATGGCTCCTTCAACCCAAATATCAGATGGTAAAACCTGCCCTGTTTGTGCAAAGATTGTAAAATCCTCAGACAAGCACATAATTTGCACTTTATGTGATAAATCATACCATAAAAGGTGTAGTGATCTTTCCCACAAGCTCTTCACCAAACTTCTGGAAGACAGTGAGTTGCCATGGCCTTGCGCTGCGTGTAAGGGCTCCGTTCGAACGAGGCCGTCTCAATCTCAGGTTGACAATAAATCAGACGATGAAGACAGCAATGTCGAGGACGGTGATGATTTTTCATCAATGTCCAATAGGCAGCTGTTGGAATCAATTGCAAAGAATATGAACTCGCTAAACTCTCGAGTCACCAAACTCGAGAAACGTGTCAAGAAATTGGAAGTCCAGCCCGGTAAGGGATTCTCTGCGATTACTGACCATAGTGTTGAGATGATGCATCAAGAGCTATTGGAACGTGAAAAAAAGGCGAAAAATATCATGGTCTATGGTTTGCCTGAACCTAAGCAGACCACTGATGCACCTCCGGGAAATTCACCTCCTAAACCTCTCAGCCTCGAAGAGAAAATTGACCTTGATTTGGCTGAAGTAAATAAGCTGCTCACTGCTGTGATTGAAAGTACTGATACATTGCCTGCCGTCGCCAGAGTTGTGCGGGTGGGTAGGCCCAACCATAACTCACCCAAGCCTCGTCCGGTGAGAGTGATATTCTCTTCATCTGCGGATGCCCTTGCTGTTCTTCGAAAAAAGAAAAATCTACCACCCACCTACGGCCACATATCAATCTCCGACGACAAAACAGATCGTCAACGAGCGTACTACAAAGAACAGGTGCAATCTCTAGAGGAACGAAAAAAGAATGGTGAAGCAGACCTCATCATACGATTCATCAGGGGCATCCCAACGATTGAACGCAAAACCCAGTCATACTCATCAAAAAACTAATACGCACGAGCTATGGTCCGTCAGCCTCCCCTAAACTAATATCTTGTTATTATCAGAACGTTCGAGGCTTACGGACCAAGCTCGAAAGCCTGACCTGTGCAATACCATTGCATGATTTTCTAGTCGTTTGCCTCACTGAAACTTGGTTGAACGAAGATTTTCACTCCCCAGAATTGGGATTTGATAAATACCTAACTTATCGTTGTGATAGAAACCAAAAAACTAGTGACTGTTCCAGGGGAGGTGGTGTCCTAATTTCGATCCACCGTTCTTTGAAATCCTCTCTTATTGATTCACCAATTGAAGATCTCGAATTATTATTTGTTCTAGTTACAGTTGGTTCTCAAAGATTTATCATCAGTACAGTTTACTTCCAGCCAAATTCTAGGGCGGAACTATATCAGCTGTATAGCTCGGCCGTGGAAACGGTTTCCATTAAATATCAAGACTGCGAAATAATACTTTTGGGTGATTTCAATTTACCTCAATTAAAGGATTTTAACTATACGTTCAATGAAAATTTTCGTTCAAATGACCATGGTCTGACCGCCGTAAAAGATCTATGCTCTTTTTTGGAGCTAAAACAAGTTAATTTGGTTCGTAACGCTTACGAGTCTATTCTCGATTTGGTATTTACGAGTATTGAAAACTTGAATGTGGAACTATGCCATGAACCGTTAGTGGATATTGACAATTATCATCCTCCATTATTAGTTGGTTTTGAAATTACTGAATCTGATGCATTCCTTCAAAATGATTCTTATAACTATAACTTTAATAATGTTGACTATGAATCGATGAACTACCTACTACCTTTCCATGATTCCATGGGATGAATTTCTGTCTTCAGACTGCATAAATTATAACTGCCAACTTTTTTACGAAATTCTTTATGAAGTAATCGAAATATTTGTTCCAAAACGTTGCAAATTCAATTCGAATTATCCTCCATGGTTCACCCCTGAATTGATAAGTTTAGTGAAGAAAAAGTCTGCTGCTCACAAAATTTCTAAGTCTGAATCTTCAGAAAAAAATTATGAAATATTTTCCAACATTCGTGCACGATGTAAAGCCCTAAGCGAAGAATGCTATTTAAATCATGTGAAATTTACAGAATCAAGTATTAAATACAAACCCAAACATTTTTGGAGATTTATGGACTTGAAAAAGAGAAACTCAACCATACCTGCCATAATGTATTATCAAAATGTATCTGGTGACAATAGCCCATCTATTGCAAACCTTTTCTGGTGACAAAGCTTTTTCCAAAAATCTGTTTATACCACTTCTTCCGATACTCGTCCTTCCATTCTGCATTCCTCGTTAATGAACTCGATGAATATAAGCTCATGTTCGGTTTCTTTGTCCAATGTCTTTAATTACTTAGAAAAATCCGATTCTAATCCTAGTCCTGGACCAGATGGAGTGCCTTCCATCCTCATGAAAAACTGTAGATATGCTCTAGCCAATCCTTTGTTTAAGCTTTTCAATCAATCGCTAGCAGTTGGTAAATTTCCCGATTTATGGAAAAATAGCTATATTACTCCTATCCACAAAAAAGGCAGCAAATCTGATGTATGTAACTACCGTCCGGTTAGCAAGCTGTCATTCATACCCAAAATGTTTGAATCACTGGTGTGCGATATTTTGACCCCTTGTTTTAAACATATAATCTGTAACGAACAACATGGTTTCAGAGCAGGTCGTTCTACTGTCACAAATTTAATGCTGCTTTCGAAAGACATCATAGAAGCTTTAGAAAATGGTCACCAAATTGATATAATTTACACGGATTTTGCTAAGGCGTTTGACCGAGTAAACATAAGTCTCTTGCTAGATAAACTGTTGCTTCATGGCATTAATGGCAAATTACATGATTGGTTTGAATCGTACCTTACGAACCGTATTCAGTGTGTGAAAATTCTCAATTCAGTCTCTAGCCCAATAGATGTGACTTCAGGGGTGCCCCAAGGGTCACATCTAGCTCCACTACTGTTTAACCTTTTTATAAATGACCTGCCTTCCTGTATCCACAATTCCAACGTGTTATTATTTGCTGACGATGCGAAAATTTACCGCATTGTTAAAAATATTAATGACTGTTTTCTTCTTCAAGATGATCTTGACTCACTGTACCAATGGACCTGTAATAATAATCTTGGCCTTAATTTAGACAAATGCAATATCCTTAGAATTACTCACTCCAACTCACCTGTAAACTTTTTCTATTCACTTAATGGCTCCATACTTGCTTCGGTCGAGTCAACAAGGGATCTCGGTATCACTCTGTCTGCATCATTTACTTTCTCGTTACACCTTGAAATAATTATTTCTAAAGCCAATAAAATGTTGGGTTTCATAAGCAGAAACTCTAAGCACTTCTCTGTCGACACTCTCAAAGTATTATACTGTGCCTTTGTGCGATCTGGCTTAGAGTATGGAGCCTTGATTTGGGATCCCTATTACATAACGTACATAGACAGACTAGAGAAAGTACAACGAAAATTTTTGAGATTAGTAGCTTTTAAAAAACGAATTCCTGTTGCTGATATCAGGTATGAGGAACTCTCAACGTCCTTGAAATTAGGATCCTTAGACGGACGACGTATAAAAATCGATTTAGTCTTTTTATACAAACTCATCAATAACCTTGTCGACACTCCTGATTTATTATCTTCCATAAACTTTCATGCACCCTCCAAAATAACCCGCATCGTAAGACCATTTACTCTAGAGTTCCACAGAACAAATTATGGGAAATTTTCCCCTACCAACAGACTCATGTATCATGCAAATAATTATCCTTCGATAGATTTTTTTGGTACCAATCTTTCCACCTTCAAATCACAACTGGATAACTTCTTCATATAACCTTTGACCATTTTGTACCTTGTACCAATATCCATCCGTATTAATCATGAATTTCATATTGTTTATTATTTTCTTTTAATATCCCTCCGCAATACTCTTGTATTTGATATTGTTTATTATTCTCCTTTGAATAAATAACATTTTATCCTTTAGAAGTTCACTCGTATGTTAGCATATACTTTATTGTATAATCTTATACACTAATTTAAAAAAATTATTCAGAAACTGTTATATACTGTTATGTACTTTTTATACTGTTTATAAACTGGATGTATTTCCGTAATAAAGATTTATTATTATTATTATTATATTATTATTATATTATTATACTGTAGTTGGGATTGACATCCCAACAATTATAAACTAAATATAATTACCTTGGGTAGACACATGTCGTAGTCAACATCGGTTTTGTGTTTTTTGTGTTTGTGATGACGACGGCAGTAAACGATCCCGAGAATTCCGAAAGTCACCAATAAAATGTTCATCTGACCCAGAGGCTAAAACAAATGAAATAATGGAAATTAATTTCATTATCAGAATCAATTTAACTAGGACTGAATATTTTCCAAAGTTAGTAGACAAAGTCGTGAATATTAGCTGTATAACAGTTTATTCATTATTTATGCAATTATTATTTATTTAACTCACTTAAGTTATAGCATAGTATAGATATATGTACCTAGTATATATCCGAAAGAACGGATGCTTCAACTACGAGAGGCTGGACGAGAAATTGAATCTTCTAGTCACTTAGAGAAGAATTTGCCGCTTTTTCAGATCACAATGTCTCCCAATTAGAAATGTGTATGGAACAATACTTTACTGCTACCACCTACGTAAAAATACATCCAAAGGGGAAGCTATAAATACGCTATAAATACGAGATGAGCCAAACAATGAAAGCGGTGGAGATGAAAGAGTGTAACAAAACACGTTTTTAAATCTTCAGTAAAAAATATTCACATCTGCAAGCGTTTCATTAAGGTACAAGTGTAGACTTGCAATGCACTGTGAAAATTAACAAGTGCACAGGCGAATTTGGACAAGTCACTGTTTGAAAGATGTATAAAATGGCCGATTTTTAACCTACGTCCGTTCACCTGTAAACTTGTTATTTTCCAGCATTGTGAGTTGACAATTTTTCGGTGTTTAATATGTGGGAATCATCTTCTGCTGAAGAATACAGATAAGAAAGAAGCATTCAGCGTAGAAGACGCCAACGATTTTTTCGGACATGAATAAAGGCTTTTTTCGTGGGTATTTTTGAGTTTAACGAGAGATTCAGGATGTCTTCCCAGACCATTGAATGATTCGAATGCTGTGTGACCCTGTGCGATTTTTCCTGATCGAGTATTTAGGATCTCCCCATCAATGAAGAACGAAGTGAAGTGTGAAGATCATCTCGAAGTTACAGATGACATTCCTAACCCAGCAGCATTAGGACTTGATGAACTGATTAATCATTTTCGCTGAATGAAGGAGAAAAATCCGTTTGTGCCAGCCATCAGAATAAGTTGAAATCATATACACACTTTCTCCACTTTTCAGTTAATAATTTGTCTGTCTGCTAATCATTACATCTTGTCATTTACGATAAACATCCTATCGTGTACTCAACACCGTTTTTATATTATGGTTCGCTGACAAAACTTTAATCTCGGCATCCCGCTTGACGTTGTTCATTTCGTTTGTCCCCACACGCCATTTTGGTTTATTATTTCCAATAATAAGCCTATGTGATCGTATAGCCAAAAAGTTTTATAACCCCCCCTCAAACTTTGTCACATTACGTTTCAAGATGCGTAGAATCCAAATTTGAAATGTCCGTCCGCCGTCCGGGCCATAAAAGGCCTAAGAATTGATTAAAAAACCCCGTTCTTTCGCACATAGACTCCATTTGGGGTCTAGTTGGTCCTAACGTTTAACCATCCCGATCGCTTCACTCGCATAGATGCTATGGGCCGAAAACGGGCGAAAAAGTGTATTTTTCAAGGCTTTGAGTGTTAGACTTACGCACGCGCGCACGCCTGGCACACTTGGCAGGGGGTCATGGTGGGTGGTGAGGGCGGAAAGCGGGGGGTGGAGTGAGAGGAAGAACAGAGGTGGATACTAGAAAAGAGACTGGCGAAAGCCCCAGAGCATGCTGGTTACTATAGCTGGCTTTGATTCAGAAATAATAAACCATTATGTAATAATTTGCAGCGTTTTCTATTCTGCTACACTTGTAAACTTAGCTTCTACAACTGCAACTTTCCTACACTTGTACTCTTTGTTTTGGTGAAACACTTGTTCTAGTTTACCGTGCATTACAAGTACCTGTACTTGTTAACTTGTAGGTACACTTGTAACTTGTTGTTTCATGAAATGGGCCCCGGTGGTAGCCGCGTGACGTCACACTATATTGATTTGGTTCGATTATTTGTCCCTGGGTCAACGGCGGCCATTTAGTTTCACAGTTGAATGTAAATAAATCTACTCAGTTATTCCGAGGGTTTCTTCGAGTATTTTCCCAATTTATTCAAAATATGCCAATTTGTGCGGCAGTAGGGTGTTCATCCCAACCCGGGTGTCGTTTTTAGGACGTCCCAAAGAAGATCCTGTTCATCACAAAGAAAACCACCGTCCATAACATGTTATGTCGCGGGGATGATCTCTATGGACCTACAGAAAATGATGTTTGATTTTTGAGGAGATATGGTAGAAGCTACAGCTTGTAATCCCGGACGTTGAAGATCGGGCTGTGTGGAGAAAACAAAATTATCTGGAACAAGAAGCTCAAGAAATCGGTTCATTTTCATTAGGTAGGTACCTAACATAACTCTGATAGTTTCTACGTTCACTATCGGGTTCTTCAGAAGTAAAGTTAACCTACCTATACCTTCTATTTTAAAATTTTACATTTAAGATTTCAATCTCGTTGGTAACCAGGTGACTGCAATTTTTAACTATGTCGTTCTTAATTTTAAGGTAAATAATACTTACTTGTTGCAAGAGCTGTACTAATCGCTTCTTTTGTAATTATATCTTTACATATAATTCCGAACGGTCTTTGGAATTGTGAAGAACTTCGCGGTCCGATTTCAGTGTTAGACGGCTCATTCGAATCAGCACGGCCCCAAGTTTGTTGCAAAAGTGTCGCCGTTCGTCTCTATACCCGCCTTGACCGTGTTCTAGGCGGTCCTTATCAACGAGAGTTGTTTATTAGGCTGTGGCGGTAACAACAGTTGCCATCAATTCACGGTAAGTAAGAAACGTAGTGTAGTTGCCAACATCTAGGAGAGTTATTTCTGAGACTTTATGAATATATAATTCCGAACGGTCTTTATATATAATTCCCAATCAGCACGGCCCCAAGTTTGTTGTAAAAGTGTCGGTAAGTAAGAAACGTAGTGATGGGGTCTTTTCTGATCAGCTGAGTGAGCTAAATTCTTTCCTGTTCACTGTAGGAAGTTGAAATTTGATAGGGAGACTTTCTGGGGCATTAAGAGACGAGTGAAGTGATGGGGTCTTTTCTGATCAGCTGAGTGGCGAGGACCACTCAACTGGTGGTATTTATTTTATTACATTACTTACATTTTGATCGTTATTTACTCTTTCTTTTAACTTCAATTCTCTTCTTGAGCTCTTGCTTTCTTTCCTGAGACAAAATTTCAGATCGATTTTTAACCCACTTCCCGATATCCAATTGATCTGAAATTTTGCACAAGAGATCATGCTGGCGTACATTTTAATTTATCAAATTTTCGCGAAGAAAAAGTTAGTTATACTATAAATTTTCGAAAATTTGAAATTTAATATGGGAAACCTTACAAGTGTTTTTAAAAATTAAAAAATATACTATATATATATATATATATATATATATATATATATATATATATATATATACTATTGAACGTCTGCATAAAATGACAACTAATCCAGGGTCAATAAAATATTAAATGATTTTCCTTGTCAATTTAATTTAAGTTATTATCAATGTGGTTTTGAAACAATGTGACTTTGTTTCAATTTACCTACTGTTGCCAAGAAACTACCAAATATTGAAACAACAATAAAATTAACCGAGAATATGAGAAAAAGATTAGGTACATTAAATTTGAATTAGGTACATTAAAAACTTGTTTTTATGGGTTCCTTTTTTAATCATTTATTAACATCGCCTTAGCTTTGCGTTACTATAATGTGCTGGGTTCCTGTTAGGTACTACTGTTATATGGACTAGAATACGGCTTTCCAAGCTCTAACAGGCCACTAGTTGTTAATAATGTTCATTGAAGTTCTTTAAGAGGAACATTAGATATTTAACATTACTGCGAGATAACATATTCTGGAGAGATATTGTACTTTCAAGATCTCAACCTCATTTTTTCCATAGTCAATGATTTTCAACTTGTCCTTAATTTGGACCTACTTAAGAGGCCAGTCAAATTTTTATAGATCCCTAAGAGGCCAGTCAAATTTTTATAGATCCCTACCTGCTTTCAAAAAAATTTCTGTTCTAGAACCAAAAATTTCAACCATGTATCATGTTTTCTCCTCGATTCCAAGCGGTTGCAATCATGTTCACAATATCAATATTGAGAATGATCACCTGTGTGTAAACAATTATTTATATAACCATGCTCATAACTCAGTTTGTTGGACACGCACTTCGCAGTAGTTAACATAATATTGTTGGATAAATCGAGAGCTTTCGAACGAATGGTCAACGAATTTTGTGGGATGAAAAACGACGAAGTACCATTTCCCTAGCAACGACTCGGTTGTAGGCGGAAATCACTGTAATTTTTTTCGTGCGCGGAAAAAAATTGACTCGCAAAATTTGCTAGGACCCCAGGGCTAAAACATGATACATGTTAAAACTTCAAGTACCCAACTAAACAGCTCGTAAACGAGTTCCACTATCTGCTTTACAAGCATGTTACATGGATATGTCTTTGATTGGGGATTTCATAACGGTTGTCCTCGAGAGTTGTAAATAAATCCTACAACTTTAAACAAATCCCTGGGCCGCATGGCCGCATACCGACTAATTCCAACAAAACAACGGTTTAGGTATTATAGAAATGTTGAAAATACATAACTGTGGAGAGAAGCCACTACAATGAGTTGTTAACAGTCGACTGTTGTCAGAGGATGAAAATGTTTCCTATGGACTGGAGTACATGATGCTATTGCTTTACGTTAAGAATATTGTAACCGGCTTATTAAAATTGTTTATCGTCCAATCGTACTTAGGAATGTAGCCAGGTAGGTAAGGAGGGGGAAATTGGTAGCTTGCGATGTGAACATTTATCACATAAATCAAGCGCTTTCCAATGGCTGGGTTGTACGTGAAAATCACTGAAATTGTGACACAAATTTTGCATCACGGAAATTTTTGGTTTACCCCCCAGAGCAAAGACATATCCATGTCAAAATGTTGTACTTTTGAACCTATGCAAGTGTTATTAACGTGTTGTGACTTTTCGTTGAAAAAAAAAAATTAGTTCAACACTTTTATTCCACTTGGAAAAGGAAAAGTGATTACCTACCTACATCTGCCCTGCACTACTAGAATATTACTTTCTCAAAACAAAACTGTTGAAAAATGTCATAATAACAACGTAAAAAGTTGACATACGGCGGCAAACTGCTAGTGAATAAATAGGTTGGTTGACTTGTGATGTAGTAGTTGTCATTCACCACGTCATGGCGGATCTGGAAGAAACTCGAACCTACTATAGGCGTGACGTCACGAGAATATGGGCTATAGGCTGGAAATATGAGTCTACAACGGCCAATATTCTTTCAGTCGCACAGCCGAAACCTAAACGTGAATATTTATTACTGCAGATTTAAAAACGTGTTTTGCTACACTCTTTCATCTCCTCCGCTTTTATTGTTTGGCTCATCACGTATTTATAGCGCCTCTCCTATTGATTCGTACATATTCGTTAATAGGGCGTTTTCTCAGAATCGGAAACAACTGAAAATCACTAGGTGGTAGCAGTTAAGGTGGTGGCACTTACCAAACGCATTTTAATTGGGAGACATCATGATCTGGGAAAGCGGCCAGTTCTTTTCTAGGTGACTAGAAGATTCAATTTCTCGTCCAGCATATCGTAGTTGGAGCATCCGTTCCTTCATATAAACTAGTTGACAGTCTCAAGTGAGTTGCTCCAAATAAAGTATATTCTACAGAGTCATAGTGGACGAATAATACCATTCATTCATCATCATTTTTGCCCAACCATGCGTTTAATAGAATTACTGTACCTAGGTATATTTCATTCGCCGATAACACCAAAAAGAAAAGAAAAAAAAAGTCCAGTCATGCAGCATGACCCCATGAGCGAAATTTTGAAGAAATCTTCGACATTTCAGTCGCTATTGATCGTGTAGAGAAATTTTAGTTTATGATTTTGATAGACAAACATGGAATCAAATTATTAAAAATATTTCACAGAGGAAATTGGATACTTCCATAAGAGTAGTTCAATCTGAATTTGGACAATGTTTCATGCAAATATTACCGATTTTCACAACTAGCGGAGGGCATTATTTCGATTTTTGACTGATTTTTCAACTTTGAAATTTTTGAAAACTTGATACATATTCTTATAGGAGATTTAACGCTGATTCCGAATATACCACATGTTAGTATGCTGAAAAAATTATTTCGCACAACAAATCGCAAAAAACAGGCTATTTTGACATTTTTGACTACATTTTTGAAAATTTCAACCCGAAGATGTAATCCGATCATACTGGCCAACGAACTTGAACTTTCGTTTTGTGTCCTTAACATTTTAAAATTAGTTTGAAGTTTCTATCACAATTCTACGGACAGTTATCGTCTAGAATGATACATACATACATTAAAAAAAATGCGTTAAACTTCAGAATATGATTCAGAATAGCCTGAAACGGATTTCTGCATAAAATGTTTTCGAAAATTCACATTCTACAAATTTTGAGGCGAGAGCAATAGCTTAATTTTCTTCAAAAATTCGCCAAAACTCGGGCCTCGCTGAAACATGGAACATGCTTTCTTCCCGCTAATTCGTAAATGTAAATAAATTCAAATCTACGACATAAATGTTTTACTAATCGAAATTAGAATAGAGTAGTACCTAAGTAGGTAATTTTATGTTATGGTGCGCGTCTGCAATTAGGTACTATAACCAAGATTAACGTCTCAACCAAGTGACAACAAAAAAAAGTCCAGTCATGCAGCATGACCCCATGAGCGATTTTTCGAAGAAATCTTCGACATTTCAGTCGCTATTGATCGTGTAGAGAAATTTTAGTTTATGATTTTGATAGACAAACATGGAATCAAATTATTATAAATAATTAGGAGGTACTCATACTTTATTATTATTAAACTAATCTTGTAGATTTAAAGACATTTGAAGACAAATGTACGTAAATGTTCATAGATTTCAATGTCCAATGTGGTCAGTATTGAAGGCAGTTGAAATCTTAACAGTATCCTATCATAACATCATCAAATCTTGACATAAAATTGGTTAAAACTGGTTATACAGGTATACTTCCATAAAAGTAGTTCAATCTGAATTTGGACAATGTTTCATGCAAATATTACCGATTTTCACAACTAGCGGAGGGCATTATTTCGATTTTTGACTGATTTTTCAACTTTGAAATTTTTGAAAACTTGATACATATTCTTATAGGAGATTTAACGCTGATTCCGAATATACCACATGTTAGTATGCTGAAAAAATTATTTCGCACAACAAATCGCAAAAAACAGGCTATTTTGACATTTTTGACTACATTTTTGAAAATTTCAACCCGAAGATGTAATCCGATCATACTGGCCAACGAACTTGAACTTTCGTTTTGTGTCCTTAACATTTTAAAATTTGTTGGAAGTTTCTAGCACAGTTCTACGGACAGTTATCGTCTAGAATGACACATACATACATTAAAAAAATGCGTTAAACTTCAGAGTATGATTCAGAATAGCCTGAAACGGATTTCTGCATAAAATGTTTTCAAAAATTCACATTCTATAAATTTTGAGGCGAGAGCAATAGCTTAATTTTCTTCAAAAATTCGCTAAAACTCGGGCCTCGCTAAAACATGGAACACGCTTTCTTCCCGCTAATTCGTAAATGTAAATAAATTCAAATCCACGACATAAATGTATTACTAATCGAAATTAGAACAGAGTACCTTGGTAGGTAATTTTCTGTTATGTTGCGCTAATGCAAATACTATAACCAAGATTAACTTCTCAACCAAGTGACAACAACACAAACGGTATTGTTAACTATATCCATTTATAACATAAATAAATATAAAACTGAGACATGAATGAAGAAACAAGTACGAAAGAAATGCGTGATAAATCGAGAGCTTTCCAACGAGTGAAGAACGACTTTTGTTCAATGAAAAATAAAGAAGTTTCATTTCCCCAGCAACGGCTTGGTTGTACGTGAAAATTAAAAAAAAAAAACGCTGCAAATTATTTCACAAAGGTTTATTATTTTTTCAATTGTTTGATCGTAGTTTTAGTTGGCTTGCGTACGTCATAAGGCCCGTCCAGACTCCTCGGCGTGTCCTATTTCGAGTTACCACAACCTATACTTCTATAATTACATACGCATGTTTATATTTCTCGATTTGAGCTCCTATCTATTCAAATAGTTATTGCCTTAATAATATCATTATCTAAGTACGTACGAAAAGTCAAGAGGATATGTGATTAAATATGCGTAGGAAAAGCATTGGTATTAACACACAAATATGACCTGAGAAATAAACATATATTCATGCCTGGAAGGAACGCTGTACCCACCTCATGGTGCCGCGGTGTATTATATGGGTATAACACGTAAAAGTAATAAATATCCATTCTCTTACACCCCTCTGCTACGCCACTGGTCACTCCAGCCACCACAAAGTGCCGCGGCGCCTCCTCTCACTCCACCCCCCTCTCACAACCCTCACCACCCACCGTGACCCGCTGCCAAGCGTGCCAGGTGTGCGTCTAACACGTCAAACACTCAAAGCCTCGAAAAAGACACTTTTTCGCCCGTTTTTGGCCCATAGCATCTATGCGAGTAAAGCGATTGGGATGATTAAACGTTAGGACCAACTAGACCCCAAATGGAGTCTATGTGCGAAAGAACGGGTGTTTTAAGTAAATTCTTAGGCCTTTTATGGCCCGGACGGCGAACGGCGGACGGACATTTCAAATTTGGATTCTACGCACCTTGAAACGTAAAGTGACAAAGTTTGAGGGGAGTTATAAATTTTTTTGCTATACGATCACATAGGCTTATTATTGGAAAAAATAAACCAAAAATAGATGTTGGTTTTTACCGCGAATGTTGTTTACAGTTCTTTTAAATCAGGGGTATTTCTCAGCTTCGTCCATATTTACAGCGGTTTTGGCAGTATATAATTTACGCATAAATGGAGGGCTTTTCAACGAGTGGCGAACGATTTTCGTGGGATGAAAATTAACGGCGATACATTTCCCTAGAAACGGGTCGGTTGTAAGTGAAAATCATTACAAAATCCCGCGCTACTTTCCTTTCACGGTTTTGCCCAGGTAGGTAACGGCTAAAGCATGTTCCATGCTAAAAGTTCCGGTTATGCAGCATGATCGTGTGAGCGAATTTTAGTAAATTATCGTATAATATGATGTTATATTGTATAGAAGTTTGTGCATCATGAGTGCAAGGAAATTGTTAACTATTGATTTTATGGCAAAAAACGAAGGTATTCTAAACCATTATCTCCCATTCAAATGGAGGTTTTGAAATTGTTTACCTTTTTTGTGGTTTTTATGGATTTTTAACAAATTTTAATAAATTTTTCAGCAACATTTTGTACATAAATTTTTAAATGTTCTATTTTACAGTAAATAAACTTTATTTGAACTATATTCTGAGAAAAAATATCAATTCAACAATTTTTAGCCGTTTTCAGTCATTTTTAGTCATTTTTTTAGTACCCACATTATCCGAAATTTGACCATTTTTTTGTGCTCAAAAAGTGATGGCCAACGAACTCAACCTTTCATTTGGAAAGCTTGATTTTTTGGCGCAAAAATGGATTTTTTTATCTCAATCCATAGGAGAAATATCTTCTGGAATGACACACATTCACACATAAATATACACATATCAAAACGGATTTCGATGAAGAAATTTTTCAAAAATTTTGATTTTAAAATTTTTCGAGCCATTGTAATAGTCAGTTCAAAATATAAAAAAAAAAAAAAACGAAAGTAATGCCCTCTCGAATCTCTGGGGGTTTTCAAGGGTGTTGAATCCGAACCCAAAACCCGTTCTTCATGTACCTGCCTAGACGTCTAGTTATTGAGGCACCTGAATTGTTGAAAAAAATTACTAAAATTCGAGGATGATTTATGTTTAATTAAAACGTGCTATGCTTATTGGAAATTCAACGCTGCACACGCCCAAACCACACATGATGGGTCCGAAATGCCTCCTTAATGTGCCTTTTGCCTTAAAACTGCCAAATGGCTGCCGGTGGCTTTTCACCGATTTTCGACCATTTTTCTACAGTTTTGAAAATATTTGTGCAAATTACACCACTTGGCAACCTGAAAAAAATTGTGTTGTTGAAATATTTCTGCGTCATATGAGACCAACAGCAGCTCTGGAGTTGTGATACATAACTATTTGATTTTTTGCGATTTTTCCAAACAGGGTGTTTCTGGACCTCGGAACCTCTTCATATTGCATTCAAAATATACTTAACTAAGAAGAAATACTTGAAAAGTTATTGCCAAAAAGTATTCCTAACGTCTCTTGGCAATACTATCAAATGCTAGAATCAATTGCTGACTTCACTCCAGTAATAAACTGTTACTTATACAGCCAATATTCACGACTCTGTCAACTAACGACTGTGGCAAATTTCAATCCTGTTTATTTTGATTCTGCCAAAAATATTGTATTTCATTTCCATTATTTGATATGTTTTTAGCATCTGGGTCAGCAATGAATATTTTATTGGTGACTTTCGGCATTCTCGGGATTGTTTACTGCCGTCGTCATCACAAACACAGAAAACACAAAACCGATGTTGACTACGACATGTGTGTGCCCGAGGTAATTATATTTAATTTTATCAGTTTCATTCACAATAACCGTAAGCCTGCCAAGGCGATCGTAGATTTTAAACTGTTGCAATAAGTAAGCAGATACAACTGAACAATACCTTCTGCAAGAGATTTTAGTGGAGTAGGTAGGTTTTAGGGGCCTACCTGCCTACCTACCGATGCACAGTGGTTTAGAGATGTAATCTAGCTGAACAAATATATCATCAATGTACTTAACTCTAAAACGTAATGTAGCGTGTAGAGGGTATTGACATGGATATGTCTTTGCTCTGGGTGGTCAACCAAAAATTTCCGTCACGCAAAATTTGTGTCACAATTTCAGTGTTTTTCACGTACAACCCAGCCGTTGCTAGGGGAATGGAACTTCCGCAGTTTTCATCGCAAAAAACATCGTTCACTACTCGTTGGAAAGCGCTTGATTTATGTGATAAATGTTCACATCTCAAGCTACCAATTTCCCCCTCCTTACGTACCTGGCTACATTCCAAAACTAAGTTGATTGGACTATAAACAATTTTAATAAGCCGGTTACAATATTCTTAACGTAAAGCAATAGCATCATGTACTCCAGTCCATAGGAAACATTTTCATCCTCTTGACAACAGTCGAGGACAACCGTTACGAAATCCCCCATCAAAGACATATCCATGTAACATGGTATCTGCTTGTGAAGCAGATAGTGGAACTTTTTTCAGTATCAGCTCTGGATTTTATGTACCGTAAGGTGGGGCGAATCGGGTCAGTGGGGTGAATAGGGTCAATTTTCGGGAAAATTACAAAAATCGAAAAATATCGGCAACGGACAAAGATATCTAGACGATCCAAACAGCATTCGATTCCTTAGGTATCGATGCGCCAATTTATCGATTAGATAACGATCTACTGTCCGCCATGGGTAATACCCGGCCATGAAAATGGTGATGCCCAAATCAGCTGTTTTACAATAGCCCACAAACTTAGTTCACCCCGGCAACTGTGTGAAGGTTGGCAGCCTGTCCTTGTGATAACACAACCCTGAACTTGTTTTTATAATTCCCTCCGAATTTGACAGCAGTGGAATAAACCGTTCGATTTGTTTTGATTTTTTTGTCGACGGGAGGCAGTTTTTGGGCTAAAGTGGGGCGAATCGGGTCAGCAACTTGTATTTTGGTTCACAAGAAAGGTAAAAACCAAAATTTTTTAAACATTTTTTTAAGTAGCTAGTTTTTTGGTGTGTTGAACACAAATCTGACCTCAAAAAATGCCCGCCTCTCAATCTTTTCTTCATATTTCTATCTAAATCACAAGAAACCTTGTGGATCTTAAGAAACTTTTGTAAAGTTCAAAATTGCAATCTTTGACGCATATTAACAATCCAAGTGGTTGAAATGGAAAGAGAGAAGAAAAATAATATAAAAAGTAAGGATATCTTCAACTCATTTTGTTAAAAACACAAGTTTTTTATTGGTTTTTGACGAAACGGATCTTGCGATACAATATTCAGTTGTTCATTGGATTACAAATCCAAGCAACGCCTAGAGGTCGCATTCATAGTTGCATCAGATATTATCCACAACTTGAAACCTCGAGCACATATTTCTCCACTGGAAGCCTCTATGGTAGGCCTCGACCTCACCAGCTATTATAAATTACGCCACCTTGTCGCCATATTCAAGATCTCCAATGGACCAGCACCGGAGTGTTTGAATTGCCTCATCTCTCGTGCTCTCTCTGCTGGATCCAACGCATTGAGAACTGTCCAGCATCGATCCCGAGCACTGGCTTACGCATTTGGTGTTGCAGGAGCGAAGCTGTGGAATTCATTGCCCCTTGGGGTCCGTGGCCTGATTGACATCCATTGCTCGATTCAGGCGTGCTGTAGGGTTGTTTCTAGCGCGTGACAACTAGCTTGCCCCCTCCATGAGAGTCTCGCTGGTGCACACCCAAAGGCACAACTAGCACTTCCTTGTGGCATTCTGGGCAACTTACAGTACTAGACAGCTGATCGCGTTTCATTCGTGATAACACTCTGCTTTAGATTTCAGGTTCAGGTGGTTGTTATTCTATTCGGGAAAAGTGAAGTCCCAGTGGCTGAAGTGATGAGCTTTTCCAGCCATGCTACATGACTAAAACTAAACTGAGAACTAAAAGAGCGAATTTTCTTTAATTTTCTCCCTCTTTTCGGAACAAATTATCAGCCAATATACGAGTATGTAGGAATTGTACAAGAATCGTCGCGCACACAAAGCTTCCACTTTTGGTTTATTATTTCCAATAATAAGCCTATGTGATCGTGTAGCAAAAAATTTTTATAACCCCCCCTCAAACTTTGTCACTTTACGTTTCAAGGTGCGTAGAATCCAAATTTGAAATGTCCGTCCGCCGTCCGCCGTTCGCCGTCCGCCGTTCGCCGTCCGCCGTCCGCCGTTCGCCGTCCGGGCCATAAAAGGCCTAAGAATTGACTTAAAAAACCCGTTCTTTCGCACATAGACTCCATTTGGGGTCTAGTTGGTCCTAACGTTTAACCATCCCGATCGCTTTACTCGCATAGATGCTATGGGCCAAAAACGGGCAAAAAAGTGTGTTTTTCTACGCGCGCACGCCTGGCACGCTTGGCAGGGGGTCACGGTGGGTGGTGAGGGGGGGTGAGCGGGCGGTGGAGTGAGAGGAGGCGCCGGCGCCGCGGCACCTTGTGGTGGGTACGGCGCCGGCGTTCCTTCGAGGCATGAATATATGTTTTTTTCAAGGTCATATTTGTGTGTTAATACCAAAGCTTTTCCTACGCATATTTAATAACATATCCTCTCGACTTTTCGTACGTGCTTAGATAATGATATTATTAAGGCAATAACTATTTGAATAGATTGGAGCACAAATCGAGAAATATAAACATGCGTATATAATTATAGAAGTATAGGTTGTGGCAACTCGAAATAGGATACGCCGAGGAGTCTGGACGGGCCTTATGACGTACGCTAGCCAACTAAAACTATGATCTTACTCAATTGAAAAAATAATAAACCTTTGTGAAATAATTTGCAGCGTTTTTGTTTCGCAAAGAGCAAAATACTGATAGCATGGAGGCAATAGTCCAGTCATGCAGCATGACCCCATGAGCGAATTTTTGGAGAAATCTTCGACATTTTAGTCGCTATTGATCGTGTAGAGAAATTTTAGTTTATGATTTTGGTAGACAAACATGGAATCAAATTCTATCTACAGCATGGTTCTAGCCTTAAACAGCATGGTTCTAGGATTGGTTATACAGGTATACTTCCATAAGAGTAGTTCAATCTGATTTTGGACAATTTTTCATGCAAATAATTGTATACATAAGGGCCCCAGTGGCCCTACATACAAGTGAACGTTCTTTATCTTGTCTTTATCTTATAGTTAGCAACACTGTAGGTTCCTACCTAACAAGTACCCACTTACGTAACAGCAATCAGATAATGACCCTACCTTTTATTAATGATGACTAAAATTTGTAATAACTGTAATCGTTGAAATGATGATTATTGGACGTATTTTCTAGGGAGACTACGCCACTAGAGCGGATTTGAAGAAAATCGTGAGGAATCTACTTGAGGGTGAGTATTCTCAGAAATTCTGTCTCATTTTACGCAAAACGATTGTTTTTATTTTTTACGTATTTTTCTCATGTTCCGAATTGCGTGTAAACCAGTTATTTGATACCTAAGTACAATTTATTCCGTTATCTGGTAAACAAAAAAATCGTATAATTCGTGGCTACAAAAAAACTCGTAAAGGGGGTGAGGGGTGTAGTATTCTCTCGGACCCTTGGATTTATGTCACTCTTATCTGGACTGGGGGTGTCTCCTCTCACCTGGCCAGCACCTACAACAGAACCCCAAGAGGGCCGCTGAAATTTACCATTGTTCTTTAAGTCTTTTTGGAGTTGCTGTCTCTGATATCCTGCATTCCATCGGAAGCTATCATTTCATTACAATGTATATATATATATATATATATACCTATATAACAATATGTTGAGTTCTCGACCACTTTTGGTTTATTATTTCGAATGATGAGCCTATGTGATCGTGTAGCAAAAAATTTTTATAAGCCACCCTCAAACTTTGTCATTTTACGTTTCAAGGTGGGTAAAATCCAAATTTGAAATGTCCGCCGTTCGCCGTCCGGGCCATAAAAGGCCTAAGAATTGACTTAAAAAACGCGTTCTTTCGCACATAGAATCCATTTGGGGTCTAGTTGGTCCTAACGTTTAACCATCCCGATCGCTTTACTCGCATAGATGCTATGGGCCAAAAACGGGCGAAAAAGTGTCTTTTTCGAGACTTTGAGTTTTATACGTGTTAGACGCACGCCTGACACGCTTGGCAGGGGGTCACGGTGGGTGGTGAGGGGGGTGGAGTGAGAGGAGGCGCCGCGGCACCTTGTGGTGGCTGGAGTGACCAGGGGCGTAGCAGAAAGTTGTAGGAGAATGGATATTTATTACTTTTACGTGTTATAACCATATATACACCGCGGCACCATGAGGTGGGTACGGCGTTCCTTCGAGGCATGAATATATGTTTTTTTCTAGGTCATATTTGTGTGTTAATACCAATGCTCTTCCCACGCATATTTAATAACATATCCTCTCAACTTTTCGTACCTACTTAGATAGTGATATAATTAAGGCAATAACTATTTGAATAGATAGGAGCTCAAATCGAGAAATATAAACATGCGTATATAATTATAGAAGTATAGGTTGTGGCAACTCGAAATAGGACACGCTGAGGAGTCTAGACGGGCCTCATGACGTACGCAAGCCAACTAAAACTATGATCAAACTCCATTGAAAAAATAATAAACCTTTGTGAAATAATTTGCAGCTTTTTCTTAAAACAAGGTGTTAAGGTTCTTGAGGGTTGATCAATGAATCAGGTTTTTTTCCTTATGCCGACGTTTCATCTAATTTATTAGACATCTTCAGGGCTGAGGGATGTTATTGTCCTATTTCATTGTATATTGTCGATCATGTTGTAGTTAATACGTGAAAAAAACTATGAAACTAGCACCAAACAATATGCTGAGGGTAGGATTCTTAGTTCACTATCACTATATATATATATATATATATATATATATATATATATATATATATACATAAATTTGAGGTATTAAGTACAGATGGTTGGGAAATATAGGAAACACATAAATATGACTTACAAAAAGAGAATATTTCGCCGTTTCGGCGTCGTCAGATATATGTGTGTATTTATATATATATATATATATATATATATATATATATATATATATATATATATATATATATATACTTGAGGTTGGGAATTGACCAAGCTAGTCTTTGTGTAGAGTTGTTTATTTTCCTACGACGTTTCGGTCCTGGAGCAGGACCCCATTCATGTAGATAGATAGTTTACAATTTAGTTCTTCATAAGGAATAAAGTGATGATTGTATTGAATTTAGTTTAAAGTCAACAGTCAACATTAACACTTTGAAATAGGAAATGAATGAATGAAAGGAAATCCACTGAAAATCAAACTGTCAATAGGATTTCCTATTTCAAAGTGTTAATGTTGACTGTTGACTTTCAACAAAATTCAATACAATCATCACTTTATTCCTTATGAAGAACTAAATTGTAAAATATCTATCTATATGAATAGGGTCCTGCTCAAGGACCGAAACGTCGTAGGAAAATAAACAACTCTACACAAAGACTAGCTTGGTCAATTCCCAACCTCAAGTTCTCATATTTGACCAGTCAGAAACTCACCACAATATATATATATATATATATATATATATATATATATATATATATATATATATTGGGCACGTAGAAATATTATAAGTGGAACTCTTGAACGTAATCTCAGCTATATATATATATATATATATATATATATATATATATATATATATTTTATTTATTTATATATATTTATGGATTAAATATTGTGCCTCACTGACTTGGGTGCCTCAGCTGACCACGAGCCGTAATATCAATCATAATGATGGCAAAATCGTGCTCAAATCTCACCTATTTACCGTAGGACGTCGAAATTTGGACAGGGAGCCTCTCTGGGACAACAAGAGACGAGCGAAGTGAGGAGCGCCATCCTGATCAGCTGAGTAAGCTAAAATCTCTCTTGTTCACCGTAGAACATTGAAAATTGATAGGGAGCCTCTTTAAGGGCCATGTCATACGAGCGCTATTGCCGTCGCGCTGATGCCGTCGCGTTAAAAACGCTCCAACCCGACAATGGGGTTCTTATGGAGCATGTCATACGGACGCTAATGCCGTCAGCGAGTCCGCGTTAGCCGGACGCTGAGCGCAGCCAAAGCGGACGGTCGCGTTAGCGACGCGGCGCACGTGACGCCGGGACCCTGTCATACGGAGCGCTAGCAGTAGCAGGACGCATTTGCCGCGTGAGCACTGGCAGAACAACTGGAACACCTTTGGAGTGACCATTAACTTAATTGCCGCGACGGCAAATGCGCCCGGAAGACGCTACATATGACAGGCACCTGGCGTTGGCGGGACGGCATCAACGCGACGCATTTGCCGTCACGTATGACATGTACTTTTTCCGGCGCTATCTCGACGGCATCTGCGCGACGGCAATAGCGCTCGTATGACATGGCCCTAAGACATCGAGGGACGAATGAAATTACGGGCTTCACCCAGAGCTCCAGCTGATAGATTTGAAAAGTTGGTTCTGTTCACAAAAACTGCGTGTTTTATTTATTTATTTTTTTTACATTCAATGTAAAGGGTAAAATTGCGGGGACCTGGAACTGTAAAGGTGTGAACCCTTTTGGGAGGCAGGATCCGCCATGTTCTGATTATATTTTACTTTTTTTTTTTAAAGCCACTGAGGCCACAATGGCCTATTGTAGCTGGAGAAGGCCGTACCTCCTCCCCATCCCAGACACTAGATCTGCCCCATACCGACAGACCTGCCAAACCAAGCACCATCTGCCTGGTTACGGCACTCCTGCCTGCCATCAGGCACTACCTGGGACACGAGTGCTCCACACTCGGTAAGTTACTGGGTCGCAGCCCCAGTCTGCCTTGGCGCCATATCAACAATGCCAGCCACAGCTGGGAAGTCAATCCTTCCCCAGCACGTTTCGGCAAAAGCGAGGAGAGTCTCAATCTCCCCCGTCTTAATGTCTTTGGGATCGATGGAGGTTCTGCCCCAATTCAAAAAGCGAGATTTTACATACGGTATTTATTAACACGTTCCGAGCGGAATGGATCGATCGATCCAGGCGCCCTCGTTCGATTCACCCGGAGTGAATCGAAAGATCCAGCTACAGAGAGCACATAGGCTCCTACGTTCTGCGTTCTGACGAGATTACCACGCATTCTGTTGGCTGTGGAGTTTAACACACTTATTGTAGATGATCAGGCCTCCGAAAGAATGCGTTGCGTTTCGTTCCTTGTTGATATCAAGGCCCCCGTTCAGTAACATTTTCACGCCCTTTCATTTTTGGATTTTACATACTTTGAAACGTAAACCAACAAATTTTCGAGGGAGGGCTTAACAAACATTTTTTTCTTGGTCGATTACAAATGTTCATTTTTGAAAATAGTAAACCGAAATTCGCTCTGATATTGTTGAGAATGTTCATAGTAGTTCTATTATATGCCAACAGACATCGCGCGTAACAGTCTGTGTGTTCAATAGTTGGTAGTAGTGTTTTGTTGTCTCTGCAGGTAATTTATGATGTTTCTTTAAGTTCGTTTGGGTCAGTTGGTTGTTCCCAAGAATTGACTCTAAAGTAAAGTCCGTATTATAGCGTTGTGTTATTAGTACCTATTAGCGAATTTTTGAAGAAAATTAAGCTATTGCTCTCGCCTCAAAATTTGTGGAATGTGAATTTTTGAAAACATTTTATGCAGAAATCCGTTTCAGGCTATTCTGAATCATATTCTGAAGTTTAACGCATTTTTTTATGTATGTATATATGTATGTATGTATGTATGTATACAGGGTGTCTCAACTTAAGTAGGCAAGACTTCAGGGATCAATTCTACAAGTAATTTGCAACAAAAAGTGTCTCCTAAAGTGTTATTTTTTAGAGGCTTCGTTTTCGAGTTATTGACGATCTAAGATTTTTTTCGTGTTTTCGACTTTATCTCCTAAAAATGGCTGTGACCCCATCATTCTTTGAGTATTCTCAAACCTGAGGATACCGTTGGAAAGAACGTTAAATTTCCTATCTTTTAGATGCCAAATCATAATTATTCAAGAGAGTTAAAAATACCGAAAAAAGAGGTCAAAGTACTAACTTTGTAAAATTCTAAAAATTTGGGTTTTTTCAATCTGATTCCTCCCTCCATAAAAAAATGAACAGTCGTTTGCAAGTACAGTAAAAACTTTAAAATCTTATCAGCTTTCTAACGGTATAGCCAAAAAATTGATAAAAGTAACAACAAGGAGAAAAAACGGCTTTTGAATGCGAAAAAACGTGCTATTTTTAACGAAAATCGTTGGATTTCAGGAAAAAACGATCTCCCACAACTTTATGATTTAAATGTTGAATTCTACGTAATTTTTCACGCTGAATCGAATAGTGACACTTGCAGACCTCTACGACTAACGAATGAGGGCGAAAGTGCCCTTTGACCCTCGAAACTCAAAGAAGGGCAATTTCGCCCTTATCCGTTAGTCTTAGAGGTCTGCAAGTGTCACCATTCGATTAAGCGTGAAAAATTACGTAGAATTCGACATTTAAATCATAAAGTTGTGGGAGATCGTTTTTTCCTGAAATCCATCAATTTTCCTTAAAAATACCACGTTTTTTCGCATTCAAAAGCCGTTTTTTATCCTTGTTGTAACTTTTATCAATTTTTTGGCTATACCGTTAGAAAGCTGATAAGATTTTAAAGTTTTTACTGTACTTTCAAACGACTGTTCATTTTTTTATGGAGGGAGGAATCAGATTGAAAAAACCCAAATTTTTAGAATTTTACAAAGTTAGTACTTTGACCTCTTTTTTCGGTATCTTAACTCTCTTGAATAATTATGATTTGGCATCAAAAAGACAGGAAATTTAACGTTCTTTCCAACGGTATCCTCAAGTTTGAGAATACTCAAAGAATGATGGGGTCACAGCCATTTTTAGGAGATAAGGTCGAAAACACGAAAAAAATCTTAGATCGTCAATAACTCGAAAACGAAGCCTCTAAAAAATAACACTTTAAGAGACACTTTTTGTTGCAAATTACTTGTAGAATTGATCCCTGAAGTCTTGCCTACTTAAGTTGAGACACCCTGTATATGTATGTATGTATGTATGTATGTATGTGTCATTCCAGACGATAACTGTCCGTAGAATTGTGCTAGAAACTTCAAACAAATTTTAAAATGTTAAGGACACAAAACGAAAGTTCAAGTTCGTTGGCCAGCATGATCGGATTACATCTTCGGGTTGAAATTTTCAAAAATGTAGTCAAAAATTTAAAAATAGCCTGTTTTTTGCGATTTGTTGTGCGAAATAATTTTTTCAGCATACTAACATGTGGTATATTCGGAATCAGCGTAAAATTTCCTATAAGAATATGTATCAAGTTTTCAAAAATTTCAAAGTTGAAAAATCAGTCAAAAATCGAAATAAGGCTGTTCGCTAGTTGTAAATAGCGACTGAAATGTCGAAGATTTCTTCAAAAATTCGCTCATGGGGTCATGCTGCATGACTGGACTTTTTTTATTCAGTCCTAAGTTGTTGAGTACGTCTTTTGTAATAAAGTCCTTTGTATTGTCGGTCAAGTTGGAGAGCGTTGTTTTATGTGTAGAGCTTCATAACCCTTTTCCGTTGGTAGTTACGACAGATATTAAGATCATCTTGCATGACTAGTACTTCCATTAATCATTATGTAAGACCATAATTTTTCACTAAAAAATGAACAAAAGACTTGTTTTCTATGTTGACAGCCAAGATACTTGCTAATCAGGTAGAACTGAAAGGTCCAAAAGGAAGAGATGGAGAGAGAGGACGCACAGGCGCATCAGGTACGTACCCGCCTACAGAAAAAAAAGTCCAGTCATGCAGCATGACCCCATGAGCGAATTTTTGAAGAAATCTTCGACATTTCAGTCGCTATTGATCGTGTTGAGAAATTTTAGTTTATGATTTTGATAGACGAACATGGAATCAAATTATTAACACATGCACAGAGTAAACTCATCAATAGTGATTACTTTTTTTTTTTTTAAAGCACCTACTACCTACGTTTTAAACAGCATGGTTCTAGGATTGGTTATACAGGGATACTTCCATAAGAGTAGTTCAATCTGAATTTGGACAATGTTTCATGCAAATATTACCGATTTTTAACACTAGCGAACGGCATTATGTCGATTTTTGACTGATTTTTCAACTTTGGAATTTTTGAAAATTTGATACATATTCTTATAGGAAATTTTACGCTGATTCCGAATATACCACATGTTAGTATGCTGAAAAAATTATTTCGCACAACAAATCGCAAAAAACAGGCTATTTTGAAATTGTTGACTACATTTTTGAAAATTTCAACCCGTTCATGCTGGCCAACGACCTTGAACTTTCGTTTTGTGTCTTTAACATTTTAAAATTTGTTTGAAGTTTCTAGCACAATTCTACGGACAGTTATCGTCTGGAATGACACATACATACATACATATATACATACATATATACATACATATATACATACATACATACATACATACATACATACATACATACATACATACATACATACATACATACATACATACATACATACATACATACATACATACATACATACATACATACATACATACATACATACATACATACATACATACATACATACATACATACATACATACATACATACATACATACATACATACATACATACATACATAAATACATACATACATGCATACATACATACATACATTAAAAAAATGCGTTAAACTTCAGAATATGATTCAGAATAGCCTGAAAGGATTTCTGCATAAAAGTTTTTAAAAAATTCACATTCTACAAATTTTGAGGCGAGAGCAATAGCTTAATTTTCTTCAAAAATTCGCTAAAAGTGCCAAGTTGGGTGTGGCACATATCTTCCTCGTTCACCTGTCATGAAGGTATAGATCTTTGAAAAGCTTTTAATGATCTTGAAAAATTCCACAACAAAAATGAGTAAATCAAGAAGTATCGTAAAATGTCATATTTGGTGAATTAAGAAACAAAAAATGATAGGTACTCAATGTAATTTACGTTTGTGCAAGAGCAGAATGAACTGAGGAGTTGAAACAATGAAATAGGACCATCTTTTTTTGAAAAGAGCTCATTAATGAAAATCCTTTTTTAGGAATACCTGAATTGAGACATGCATTGGAAAGTTGTGACTTTACTCTGCTTTTAGTTGAAAAACTCCCAGAAATAGTGCACTGATTCAACTGAAGACACGCATTAAGCAGATGGTATACATGCGTTTCTTTCAACTTTTCTCAGTCAATAGTGGACCGATTTTGATGAATCTTGCGGCAATCTACTGGTTTTGAAATTCCCCATAGGATCAGTCCTCTGAAATTTTCAATTTAGATTCAATTTAACAATTTTACTTTTAAATTTCGAGGTTTGTGGGGCCTAGAGGTTTCAAAAATGGAACAAACGCTGTAAGAATCATTAAAATCGGCCAATTATTGGCTGAGAAATGTTGAATAAACCGTTTGGTCGTATTTTGAATTTGGAGGGAGCTTTGAGCTGTTTTCTGGATTGGATAGAGTCCGTGTGTCTCCCGCTAGTTATCAGTGCAATCGAGTCACTCACCTTTCTTGCTCTTTTGGTTGGAATGGCGCCAGTCGGTCAGCTTCTTCAGATCTTACAGCGCCCCATTAAACTTGCTTATTTGTCTGTACAGGTTAAACACCACCCCCAATGACCCGCCCCTAATGGCCACTTGGTGAATCTCAAATGATTGATTTTAGTACCAACAGAGTGCAGTGTGTCAGTTTCCAACAACATCACCATGCCATATTAGGCTCTATGGCATAATAGGGCACCTTACCCTAAACATGATCTTCATTGTGGAGTAGCCATATTCAAGGGAGCCATTGGGATATATAAGCAGGTGATGGTGCATGGTGCGGATCAACACTACGATAACGTGCCTACCTTCTACATTATTGTCGTGTGTCTTTTCCAGATTATCTATGTGCAGAGGCGCGTGAAGAACCGCAGTGTAGGTTCACAAATCTGGTTAGGACAGGGCTACCATCCGTCCCGATTTATGTGGACATGTCCCGATTTTCGAGTTGGCCACGGCTCCCGTCCCGATTTTCGAGATGCCCCGATTAATTTTTTTGCCACCTCGACTGTGTCCCGATTTTTGAAGAAATCGACTCTTTCAACAATTTCGTAAGGCGATGATGAAAACTGGAAATGACACAGGGACACTCACAGGAAGGAACACAAGGAAGTCAGCGGAAAAGATAAATACGTGCAACGACTTTCAGATTTCAGAGTAGAAAATGAGTTTTTCCAGAAAAGTATAGATTCTTTACATAAAAATATTTATTTGTGTATAAAATAGGTACATTGTAATTGCAAAACACATTGTTCATATTTTTCATTACGATTCATATTAAGTACATTGTAATTGTGTTACCTGTTTTCAAAAAGATTGCATTTTGGTAAAGTGTTCGGTATGATCATATCGTCCCGATTTTTTTAGGCCTCCCATATTTCGAGCTTATACTGTCCCGATTTACCTGGGACAGATATGGCAGCCCTAGCGTTAGGTACACTTTCAGGTCTCAACAACTAGGTTAACATCTACAATAATGGGTGCAAATTACCAACAAGGTGTATTTTCATTGTCTGACACTTGATTCAACTCCACCCAAATAAATTTTTATTCTCTAACCAAAGCCCCTCCTTGCATGAATATGAATTCATCACCAAATATAACTTTAGAGTTTTGCGCTCTTCGAGCTTTAGTTTTACCTACAAACTTTGCCCGCATTTTGACATGGATACCTACGTCTTTGCTCTGGGAGGTCAACCAAAAATTTCCGTGACGCAAAATTTGTGTCACAATTTCGGTGTTTTTCACGTACAACCCAGCCGTTGCTAGGGGAATGGAACTTCCGCAGTTTTCATCGCACATAAATCGTTCGCCACTTGTTGGAAAGCGCTTGATTTATGTGATAAATGTTCACATCTCAAGCTACCAATTTCCCCCTCCTTACGTACCTGGCTACATTCCTAAACTAAGTTGATTGGACTATAACCAATTTTAATAAGCCGGAATTTACTCCACTCCATAGGAAACATTTTCATCCTCTTGACAACAATCGACTGTTAACAACTGTTAACAACGACTGAGTGGCATCTCTCCACAGTTATTTTCAACATTTCCCCCCATTTTGTTGCCTGTTTGGACTTTTTTGTTGCCCAGGGATTTGTTTAAAGTTAAAGGATTTGTTCACAACTCTCGAGGACAGCCGTTATGAAATCCCCAATCAAAGACATATCCATGTAACATGCTGCTTTTAAAGCAGATAGTGGAACTCGTTTACGAGTTGTTTTACACCAGAAAACCTTGTTCCAGAAATTTGTTTCATAAGAATCTAAAGACGTTTTCTCTTTTCAGGAAAGTGCTGCAACTTTTACAATAATTGTATCCGCACAACTCGAGCCTTTAAACTTAGAGGCAAGCGCAAAAGCTACGCGAGGCTCCAAGCGGACAAAGTAGTAAGTTTATTTTTGAGAGCCGCACATAAACCATCTAGTTTGGGACGATCTTATGTTATTCTTGAGGTTCCTAGTTAAGTTAGGTGGACTGGAGGGGGTCATTTCTTTGCTTTCTTATTTTTAATTTGCCTTCATTCTAGTGATGTGACGAGTCAGGTACTTTCCTGACTCGAGTGACTCGACTCGCAAACTGCCGCAAACTTGAGTTACGAGTCGAGTCAGGCTCATCTCAAAACTCAATCCCTACTGTAGCTACCTAATGCGGGTCCGCGGCGACTCGGAGTCGAACAATAGGGTTATAATTTCGCTAGTCGGCCGACTCGGTACCGGCCAATAGCGTGTCAGCTCGCAACGTTCTAAGTCCCGAGTCTCTGAAACTCCACTAGGGCGTACTGGCGTCGTTTCATCTCTCATTCCGACGCCAAAAGTGCAATACTTTGCTTCTACACTCTGTGTTAATTAAAGAATGTAAACAAACAACTGATACCACCTTCTCCGAACCTCCACTAGGGCAAACTGGCGTCGTTTCATCACTCATTCCCACGCCAAAAGTGCAATACATTGCTTTTACACTCTGGGTCAATTAAGGAATGTAAACAAACAACTGATAGGTACCACTCAACTCGCTTTCAGCCAATAGCGTTGAATCTTTGCAAGTCGACTCGTGAAACTGCAACGCTATTGGTCGACTCGACTCGGTCTACTCTAACCGAGTCGACTAGAGGTTAGCGACTGCGAATTTTCAATCGAGTCGAGTCGAGTCCGCCGAGTCGGGAGCAGGGAGTAGTACTCGAGTACTCTTCTCCACTCTCCAATCCATTGGTCCATTACTCGTAAATAGGATAAATTCACTAAAAACTGTTCCAGCTGTACTGATTTCTATCGTGTTCGGCAATTTAATCTCTATAAGAGTTCGTGTTTACTTCGTCGTTTCGGATATCAAAACAATAAAAGAGTCTTTTGTACTTGAGTTACGACCGATTTGACTCGAGTCAACTCGACTCGTCACATCACTACTTCATTCCTCTCTTGATGTTTCCTTTCTGAATTCCTACCATCTGGCTGTTCCCAAGCTTCTCCTCTATCTATCTTGTAGGCCAAGTGGGTCTTCGCAGGTTCTCCATTTCTTTCTAGATCACCGACTGCACATGCTTGTTGCCCTCAAGATGGGAAACGCAACCCTCGCTCAGACCTACCCGCGGACGAGGCCTTCCCCATTTGTCACTTAGGCGTTCAGACTAGACATTAATATTGCTGAAAAATTTAAAAAAAAAATCACAATTACTACTATTATTATACCGACCCTGTTGCCTAGCAACTCTAGACGCACTTAGAAACCCTGATTTACACAGGCCGTCCGATGGCCTGGAAAGCTTACAGCCTCAACGTGTATGACCACGATGTTGGGGCTCAAAAGGTACTCAGGAATAGTATGTACATATTGAATTTAAGAATATTTGTGAAGAAAACAGGAAACTACGCTTGCATACTAGTCTGCAACACATTGGGACATTTTATGTCTTTAGTTGAAGACAAGTATGTGTTGCTGACTCATATGCAAGCTCTAAGATTCACTCAGCTGATCCGGACCCTGAGCATCGTCACGTAAATGTGCTAAAGAGACTACATACGAAATTACAGCTTCCTTGAGTGTAAAACATAGAAGTTAGCTTTAAGAGCCACTCATCTGATCCGGACCCTAGGCATCGTCAAGTAAATGTCCTAAAGAGGCTACATACGAAATTACAGCTTCCTAGAGTGTAAAGCATAGAAATTACCTATTAAAATGATTTAACTGCCGCTTCACAAATCAAACCGTTCTCGCAATATTCGGATCACCTGCTAGGAATCAAATCATCGAAACACCAGCTCAATGAAATCATCAGAAATTAACAAGCGGTTGCAATCATGTTCACAATATCAATTACCTATTGAGAATGATCACCTGAGTGTACACAATTATTCAAATAACCATGCTCATAACTCAGCTTGTTGGCCACGCACTTCGCAGTAGTTAACATAATATGGTTGGATAAATCGAGAGCTTTCGAACGAATGGTCTACGAATTTTGTTAGATGAAAAACGATGAAGTACCATTTCCCTAGCAACGACTCCTTTGTAAGCGGAAATCATTAGTATATATATTTTCGTGAGCAATTTTCCGTGACGTTTTTTTAGTTTATGTGCCATAGCAAAGACATAAAATGTAAAAAAAAAAAATCAGATTACTACCAATTAATTAATTACTTACCAGTATGTCATGATTTTTTTTTTTCTAGTATTGGCACGATGCTTATCTACAGTGTCTTCAAAACAATATGACTCTATCGGAGCCAAAGAGTGAAGTGGACTATGCTGAGTTGAAGCAATTTTCTATAGCTAATAGATTTGATGACTATGGTGGTATGCATACTTAGATTATCTATGAATTTAACTTTGTTCAACAGATAACACTGCCAAAAAAAAGCCCCCCTTGACCCATAGTTACCTCTATTCACATATTTCAAATGAAATTATTGAAACACAAAATGGGTTTTAGCTCACCCGTGAAACCCCCATATAAGAATGACTCAGGTTTTGCGGTGTATCTTATCACTGCTATGACCCACTGTCACAAAAAGTTGTTTAACGGAGGTTGGCCAAAGTCCAATAAAAATAACCTCGAGGATCAAACCTTGGCGTCTTTCACCAGCCCAAAACTCGTTTATATCGCGTTTGGAATAACGGAGATCCCCCAACGGAGTTTAGGGAAATTTTCCAATAGAGTCCGCTAGGAAATTGGAAGATATGAACACCGGGACAATAGAGAGTTCCTAGAGATCCGTCGGTCTCAAAACGGTGTGTGGTAATGACAAACTTTACTGCATCTTAATGTCACGTCAAGTCCTTAACGGATCTAGTTGTAATGCTAAATCCATGGGAAGAGTAAATTATCCCTAGGAGGTTATTTGAGTCCATGGAGGAAGGTTATTTGATACGATTACGTTTTTTCCGGATTGTGATCCGTTAACGTACCTATCTGTAGGGAAGGATGCGTCACTGTAACTCATTTCGTCAGAGTTACAGCCCCGAATTGCCGATACTGTGTTTTACGGATCTACTAGGAACTCTCTATAATGCTATCTTGGGATAAGCAGTTGACGAAAGGACCGAATAATGAAGAGTTCCTAAACAATAAGTCAATTCGGATAAGGTGTTTGGGGATTTTATCATCTGAACCAAGCCACAGCCGATGCTAACCTGTTAAAGTTTTAAGTGTCGAATTAGCATTTCATCTTAGAGTTTCGCTACTTATCTTCAAGTAACGCTGAACACCAAGGGGATTTTCCCGCATATGCCGTGTGTTCAGTTTCCAGAATTTCTACGTTTCCTAGTTCTTTTCATATTCACGAAAAGGTTTCGCAATGGCAGATGTTGAAAATTTATGATCAAGAAAATTAATATAATTTTCATGAATCATGAATACCAACAAGAAATGAATATCACTGTTATCGAAGTGTAAGGTTACTTTGCGATAGGGAGGAAGAGATGAAATAGGTTGGTTCGGGATAAAAGGTTTGTTCGCAGTCACCATCAAACCTGTAAGAAGTGGTTGGAAACGCGTTTGGGCGTTCGCAGTGTCCATTTGGGAAATCTATGACTGTATAGCATCCATAGTGGTTCGTTTGCAGTGACCACCAAACCAGTTTGAATCGCGTTGTGGATCGGTTAGACCGGTCAGAGAAATTTCTGCTGACCGATCTGACGGTTTGTCCCCCACCACACCGCTACTCGAAGTAGCCAATCAAATCATTCCACTCTGAGATGGTGGGTGCGGGAGCTCAGCGAGCTGAGAGATGATAATATAAGACAGCCGAACGAGATGAGAAAGCTGTCGGAAATCTGCATGACATGCACTGTTCACTAAGTTCTACCTTTGTATTTACCCTCGTTTTACTTCTACGGTTATTTATTGAAAGTTTCCTACTAGTTGTGTGATATGGAAAATCCTATTGGTGACAACGACGTAGAATGGGAATCTTCGTCTGAATAGCAACAAAATACAAAATCAAACAGTAAAATGTTATTACTAAATCTCAACTGAAGAGTTATTTGTAAAGCTATTAACATTAAAATTAAGAACGACTGTCGACTTCGAGATCGATTTAAATTCTTCCCGCGAGATAAACACTACATTCTCCCACAAAATCATCAGCTGGAGACAAGAAAAGATTGAGCATGGATTTCTTAATCCTGTTGGAGGGTTTGTTCCCAATGAATATTTTTCATTTTTCAACCTGTCTGTTGTCTTGCAGGCCATCTCTTTACGGTTCAGGTTCTTTATTCATACATGAAATGTTTACCTATTCAAAGGATGGCGCGAGCCCACCAAGCAGGTTACAGCTGTTGGAGGCTATGCGACGGTTAACTTTAGTCAAACCCGTTCGCAGTGCGGATTTGGTTACAAACGGTTTGAAATTAGATGTTGGTCACGCGTGCGCACTAAACCAATCACAAACCTGGTCGCCAACGGTTGGTAACCGTTTCCAACCGGCACTGCAAACAAAGCTGAAGTGTCTTAGGTTTAGGTGAAATAAATTTGTCTTATTGGAGATGAGTCGCCTCATCTGCCTGCACATGCGCAGTAGTGTTTTCCGTTCACGATGATGCGCCTCATCTTTATCTCCCTATCGCTTTAGGAACTCTCTTATATTTCTACCCGAAAATCTGTGTTGGTTGGCGCATTACAAATCATTTATGCATTGATGCACCACAAGAAGTACTTCCTTAACGTAGGTAATCTTTCCATTTCGTAAGGACAAGTAGTATTTCTTTACTTCCTCTTCGCTTTGCAACAGTGTTACCTCTTCTCAAATACCTACTTATTCGAAAAGTAGAAACTGCCAATCTATATTCAAAGAATGTCTCAAAACACAAATGAAATAGGATCTATAGGAGGGTAAGTTGTTTGTGAGAGCGCAAAATCGGTACCTTCACCTGGGTATTTTTAACCCAACTTGGCCTCATATATGCATAAAACCGTGTTCAATTTGAGTGTTTCATTTGTTTATTATTGTTATTCTTATACACAAGCGCTACAGAAATATATTTTCTATGAATGAAATCAAAATTCGAGGATCGTAAAAATACGGCTTGTACTCGACAACAGCCATAAAACAAGAAAAACAACCAATAACAGCTCCTGAAGAATGAGGTACTTAATTGCGGCAATCCGGTAAGATATCTAATTTTTCAGATGGGGACAGTCCGTTTCAAGAGTACTTGTCCTGCAAGATTCACCCCACTCTTCCGACTGGCACTAGCCATTCAGAAGACCAAACGCATTTACGGATTGCCACATTTCCGCAATTCCGTATGGATGTGAACCCACCTTAAAGGCCCGATCACACAGGACGCGTTATAATGCGACATTAGGCGTTCCAGTAACGTCGCGTTACCGAGATACGGTACATTGCATCACCCCCGTCACACACACGGCGGTACCTCTCAGCGATACTTTCAGTAACGCGACGTCAGCCAAGCGGGTTGTACAAAATTACAAAATATCACGCGCTGAGGGCGTTCTCCTCGGTCCTTCTGGTTATCTTCGGGATATTCACCGCTAGTAGTTCATGTAGGTCCTCGAAATATTGTCTCGACATGCGTAAATAGTTCACAAAACGATCTTCATGTTAGCGGCAACTCCCGACATAGACGGTGGTATTCCCCAAGCTCTTCCTCCTTTGATTGATTGGGTGCACCCAATACCGTCTATTCCTGCGATCTACTAGCGCTAGAAGAAGTAGAGCTTCTTCCTCATCATAGTCATTTTCAAAAATCATTATAGATTAGATAAATTATAGATGCTGGGAACCGCAAACCCCTTGAGTAGCACAGACAAGACTGGGTCTCGCGTCATGATAACGCCCAATAATGACACGGTGTGTGTGACGTTGCTATATCGCCGAACGTCGGGGGAACGCGCATTCCTATAACGTCGCGTTATAACGCGTCCTGTGTGATCGGGCCTTAAGGCGGCTTTCACACTGGTTGGATAAGAAACATCAGACCAGTAGACACGCGACACGCTTCTTCCAAATCCAACCCATTGAAATGTATGAGAGCTTTCACACTGAAGAGACACATGCTTCATGTCCTCTTGAAACATGAAACAAGTGTCTGAAGAGATTAGAATTCGGAGCAGGTCTCATTGCATTGTGGGTAAGTATTATTTTATTTTTAGTATTATTATTTAGTTCCCCCAATGAAATTATTTATATACCAAAGGGTGATAATGGGAATTCCTTCTGGAACCCCGGGCCATGTTTCTTCTGAAACATTAACGCCCCAAAAAATAATGGACTGGACTACTAGGCGTCAGCCCTGCATAATCCAAACCACGCTCTGCTACTGTTTTGAAATGCACAGAGGTGGGGTTTTCGCAATTGAAAAACCAGATACCCAAGACACCAAACTTTTAATTTGTGGACAGGCACATAGATTTGTACACAATCGATACTCGTGGTTTATAGGTTTGAATATCATGTATGAATTAAATGAAGGAGCTCCTTGAAATAGATTTCATATAAAGTAAACTAATCTTATGTACGATCATTAAAAATAAAGACAGTCTTCTTTGCCTACTTTATATCGCCGATTTAAATCTAGAGTTTATAAATCTCTGACCCTAACGACTGCTGGATGTGGGTAGCACGCACACGTTTGCTGCTGAAGGACCGCCGTAGAAGTACCACCAGGATATGGTAACAATCCCTGACGATGGTAGAAGATGCTGCAAAGAAGTGAATAGCCGCAAGCGAACTGAAAACGGTGCTGCCTGGTACACCCGTAGAATCTGCAAGGAAGTGCAAAAATGAATGGTGAGAATGATTCACTAAAGCATACCAAGGCGGGTTGACGGAGTCTCAACTAGTAGGTACTTACGTCGAAATGGACAGTATATTTGATTAAATGCGGTCCAGTGGTAGATGACGTCGAGATGTGGGATGCTGCTGACCCATCAACAAGACCTGGAGGAATTTCGCGGGATGCTGACGACCCGATTTAAATTTTGAAAGAGAAGACGTGTTGAGTGAACAAAGAGAGGTGATGAGCTGGCACGGCGGATGACGACGTATTGTACCGATAGCGGGGCAATCAATTCAGCGATCGAATAGGCGCACAAGAAAATGCAGGAAGATGTTGGTTCCGTGGGTCCATTCGCACAAACACTGATACGACTGCAGTCACTTCACTTCGCTTAATAATATTACAAAAGAAAATGCGCTTGGGCGTTAACATTCCGCCCGCCAAAATTGAATAATTTTTAGACCCAGTATATGAAGGAAATAAAGGTATTGGGTAAAGGTATTTAAGTTTAGGAATAAGAAGAGGACCAAAACCAATAGTCGCTATGCTGAGTGCTGTTGGTGGTAGTTTCGTTTTTGAGGCCAGCCGTTCCACGCATTATCAGCAGGAGCACTGTTGGACGCCCTTTCTGGAAATAGTGGCACCAGCTTGGCAACCGGTCGGCAGAATGTTGAGGTTGGGGTGCGGACAGTAGCTACTCTCACAGCTCCATCTCGACCAGGATGGACTTCAACGATCCGGCCCCGCGTCCATTGAAGAACCGGAAGGTTGTCCTCTTTTAAGAAGACCAAATCACCAACTCTCAGACTGGGAGCAGAGTCAGTCCATTTCACTCTTGACTGCAGTGTGGAGAGATATTCCCGATGCCATCGATCCCAAAAGAATTGAGACATACGTTTAATTAGCTGCCAGCGATCCAAACGGTTGATGTTGACGTCCATGAGATTTGGTTCTGGAATGGCGACCGGGGTATGTCCAATAAGGAAATGTCCTGGTGAAAGGTATTCATTCTCAGAGGGGTCACTAGACAGTGGACATATCGGGCGAGAGTTCAATATAGCTCCAATTTTAGCAAATAGTGTAGCAAATTCTTCATAGGTGAGCACTGCATCTCCTACAGAACGAAGCATGAGGGACTTGACAGACTTCACGCCTGCTTCCCAAATTCCGCCAAAATGTGGAGCACGAGGTGGGTTGAAATGCCAATTCACCTGAAGAAGCGCAACTCTTTCAGATAATTCATCTTGGGTTTCCTTCTTCAAATACCACTTGAACCACTCTTTGAGCTTTCCAGAAGCGGAAACAAAGTTTGAACCACAATCTGAGTAGATATCTGAAGGCAAACCTCTGAGAGAAACAAATCGTTCCAGGGCAGCAAGGAAGGCATCAGCTGTGAGGTTTGTGACAGCTTCCAAGTGTATGGCCTTCGTGGTCATACATACAAAGATGCACATGTAAACCTTTGAAACAGCAGCTTTACGGCGGATCGATTCCTTCATTAGAAAGGGTCCTGCGAAATCTAGGCCTACTTTCTTGAAAGCACGTTCAGCTTGGATACGGTAAGACGGTAAGTCGGCCATTTTCGGGATGAATGTCTTGGCTTTGAGACGATAGCACCTCTGGCATCCAAAAATCCGCTGTCGAACTAGACCCCTAGCACTCAGAATCCAATATTCAAGTTGTATAAGTGCTTGCAATAGAGAAGGTCCCGGATGCAGATAGACTCTGTGGAAAGGGTCGACAATTAAGGTCGACAAATGGCTTTCACTAGGCAGAAGAACTGGGTGTTTGTGATTGAACGGCAAATTAGCGTTGAACAATCTGCCGCCCGCCCTGAGAATACCTGATGAGTCAAAAAATGGGTTTAATTTGACCAATTTCTGCATCACTACTGCTTGTTGTTTAGTTGAGAAGTCATCTTTGAAGAAATAATAAGACTGTACCGATTTTATGCACAGTGTACGAGCTGAATTGATTTCATCAATTTGTAGTGGTCCAGATAACTTTTCTTCTAAGTTGTTATTTTTGAGATTGTGCACAAAACGTAAAATTCTAGCAATTACTCGTAGCATTCGATGAAACGAAGAAAATCTGAAGATTATTTCAGTAATGAATGAAGAACTGATAAATGGATTTACCTTTACCGAGATAAGGGCAGAACCTGGTTTGATTTCTCGCAAATCTGGAATAATAGGAGCAGTTGATATATTCCATGTATTTTGAGGATCCTCTAGCCAAGGTGGTCCATGCCACCACAGCTTGTTGTGCAATATTTCATCTGGGAGAAATCCTCTTGATCCAGCATCTGCTGGGTTGTCGTTTGAAGAAACGTGATGCCAATTTGTATCGGATGTGAGTTGTAGGACTTCACTTACGCGGTTACATACGAATGTTTTCAATTTATAAATAGGTGTACGTAACCAACCAAGAGCTATGGTTGAATCTGTAAAAAAGCATGGACTGGTTATGGGTTGTGTTCCCAATAATTCAAGAAAGCCTTGAACAGATTGATATAGTTTGACTAATAGAAGGCAACCACACAACTCAAGTCTTGGGATAGTCAGTGTATTTAGCGGAGACAATTTTGTTTTGGCAGTCATGTGGGTTGACTTTGACTTGACAACCTTGATCTACTAGAAGATAAAGTGCAGCACAGTAAGCGGTTTCCGATGCGTCAGCGAATCCTACAAGTTGATACACACTGGGCTTATCGGAACATATGAAGCGCGGAATGTCTACTTTGGAAATGATTGGTAACTGTTTGATCGCTGATTCCCATCGTACAGCGATATCTTCAGGAATAGGGTCATCCCAATCTTTTTCTAATTTCCACAAATCTTGTATAAATTTCTTCATCATGATGACAACAGGTGAGATAAAACCCAATGGATCGTAGATCTTCGCAACATTTGATCAAATGGCTCGCTTGGTAAAAACTAGTGTTGGTACTTCCAAATGATAGCTGAAACAGTCAGTTTTGGGGTTCCAATGTAACCCGAGGATTTTTACTGACGTATCATCTTTGGAAATTATGGTTACTGGTTTATCGTTAGTTGTAGAATTGGGAATGTGTTGCAGAAGCTCAAGGTAATTACTGGCCCACTTGCTTAATTTAAGTTGAGCTCGACCCAATAGGTCGATCAGTTGCTTCTGTAGAACAATTGCCTTGTCGATACTATTACATCCTGTCACTATATCGTCGATGTAAATGTCTCTCGTCAAAACTGTACTGGCTTCAGGCCAGAGAGTTCCTTCATCTATCACCTAATAACACGTAATGCTTGAAACGGTGATGAAGTCAGACCATAGACAACAGTGTTGAGTAAGTGTGGAGAGTATCAAAAGGAGTGAATCTCCAAAATATTGATTGGTATTTTCGATCATCAGGATGAATCCAGATGTTTCGATACATCTTGACTATGTCGGCAACAAGAGCAACTTTAT
Source organism: Adelphocoris suturalis (assembly GCA_030762985.1). Taxonomy (NCBI): domain Eukaryota; kingdom Metazoa; phylum Arthropoda; class Insecta; order Hemiptera; family Miridae; genus Adelphocoris; species Adelphocoris suturalis. Next base: position 12,295,033 of record JAUMHS010000013.1, on the reverse strand, counting down.
GAACACGAAAATTAAGCAAAACATCACGTATGTCTGTTTGCAATTTCGGGCCCACTAGCAGTTGATCGTTTAGAGATCCGTTACTTGATTTAGCTGAACCGTCAAAAACAACTCTTATTTTCACTTGATTCCGATCAATTTTTGTGACATGATGGTGAGGAATAACGTAGGCAGGATTATCTGTAGAAATAGACATGTGCCCTAATCGCTCGTATTCTTGCATAAATTCGTGATATTGTTCACGAAGTTCATCGTTTTTAAAGAGTTTATTTTCTTGGTTGCGAAACCTACGACGAGCAATGGTGGAAATGTCAGGGAATTCCGGTGGCATGGAACGGAATGGGAGACGGACTCCATAGCTACCATCTTCAAGTCTATAGTGAGTGGATAAGAAATGATCCTCACAATAGCTGTCTTCGGGGTTGATAACATGAACCGGTTTTGGTTCTTCTATTTCCCAAAACCGACGTAGAATCAAATTCAAGTCTTCAGTAGTTGGACCGGTAACAACTAATGATGTTCCGTGTGACGACTGATATGATTCAGAAGAAAATGAACCAATCACGAGATGTCCGAAAACAGTCGAGAATAACTTAGGCGAATTAGAATCTAATTCAATAGGAGAGCCAAGCCAGATGTCGGCAAACATATCTGCGCCTATCAAAACATCAATAGGTCTGCTCTCAAAAAATGTTGGATCAGCTAATGGAAATTTTAAGAATTTTTCCCATAATCGCCGAGGAAGCGTCGCAGTGGGTAGATGAGAGGTGATAGACTTTAACAACAAAGCTGTCAAGTTCAAAAGAGGTGCCGACTTGTTAATAGGTTTGATATTACAAGTGACAGAGTGTTTGGTACCTCCCGCACTTTGACCAATACCTGATATAGCCGTATAGCACTTGTGCGACGTCAGGCCTAAGCGTTTCGCACACCTATAAGTCATAAATGAGTAGTGACTAGCCGTGTCTACTACAATGCGAATAACTTGGTAGATGCCCCTCGCGTCAAGTACTTCAGCGAGAGCAGTACCCAACATGACGTGAGATCCTTTATCGGTCGATGCGTAAGCACCTGGGGTGGTGCATAATGAACCGATGTTGTTTGAAGTTGATGATTGTTCATCATTATTACGATTTTGTGCAGAATTTGGACTATTGATATCACACAACATAGAATTATGTTTCTGTTTACAAAAACGGCATACCCATTTGGACTTACAACTATCAATTTTGTGTTTGATCGATAGACAGTTTTTGCAGCCCTTCCAGTTGGTAAGGAAAGCGTTACGTTGCTTGACGTTGGCGCTAAAAAATTTTCTACATGATAGTAATCCATGTGAACCCTCATTGCATATAGAACATGTCACTGAAGGAAGAGATGGATGCTTGAAATACTCGTTGGGGTTCGGTGGTTTTGATTCCTGAGCTACTAGACTTGATTTGGATAGTTTCTTATCTTTAATTTTATTACGATTGTTATTAGTATTAGCTTTCGATTTTGTAGATGGAGCGGAATCAAAATTCACGTCGGACGATACTTGCATTGAAAAACAACGATCTTTGATAAATTTGAACAACTGTTCAAAAGTAGGAAATTCTGTGTCTTTAAATGCGCATTTTGGAACTGATCTCTAGTAGTTTGATCAAGAACCCTGTATGCTAGATGAAACAGAATGAACTTGGACTCATGACTAATCCTTAAAAGTTCGAAAGAAGAAACGCTGTCACAAACAGCAGTCATAAAGGACTTCAATGATTCAACTGATGGTTTGCCTTGAATGGGATGAAAATTCAGAATTCGATTCAAATAAGCTGTGGCAAGAAGACGTTTTTTATCATAGGCGTCGTTAATGGCTTGCCAGGCTAATGGATAGGTTTGATTTGAAATTTGAAATTGATTTATGATACTTAGTGCTGGGCCCTTTAAAGATGTTAGAAGATAATGGAATTTCTGCGTTTGAGATAAAGTTTTATCTTCATGAACAATGGATACGTAGGTATCACGAAATTTAGGCCAGTTTAAAATTTCTCCATCGAACGGACTTAATTTTATTTCGGGTAAACGAGATGAAGGTTCGTGAATAATAGTAGTGTTTTCAAATGACTGACTGGTTGACGACGAAGGATGAGGAGATGGCGTTGAAGTCAATGAATTATACATAGTTTTAATTTCGTAGTAATATTTACGCATAGTGGTTGTGGTACTTTGATCCTCCTGTGAAGGAAAAATGAATGCGGGAGATTCTGTGTCTCCATCATGCGATTTTATCTCCGAGATAACAGCCAATTCGTCATAACAGTCTTCGTACATAGAATAATACTTTTCTAGAGATGAATGCATCGATTTGAAAGTATCGAGATATTTATCCTTTTCCTTCAATGCCCTTTTACCAGCCGCATGGATGGATGTCAGCTCAGTATATGAATTACTAAGCCTACGTTTTAATTTGGCTATGGTTCTCTTTTCACCTTCCATTTCGTTAACTTAATAGGAGAGGAGGGAAAGGAAGAGCAGATGGAAACTAGGTCACTAATGTCAAGGTCAGAATGAAATCCAAACAACAGATGTGCCTACGATTCTATCAAATCCTGACGTCACTCTTTCCGATAGAACTGTGCGGATGAAGAGATAATAGGGTAGGTGGGGGCAAACGGCCGCATGGGGCAAACGGCCGCAGTGGTTTCTGAGGGGTTCAAAGTCCGTTTAGAAGCTTGCCACCGAAGAGGGGGGAAGACTAACACCTCGTGGACGTTTCTACCGAAGTTCAGTTTCAGTGGTGTTACTCATCGAATAACAATGAGGTATGTTCATTTTTTCCATTTCTGATGTAACATTTTGCTCCATTAGTTCATGCATAGCTTGTTTATTTTTTCGATTTTTCATGAGCTCTCTAGCGAAAATCGAAGCAAGGGACTTCAGCTTTTAGTTTCCAACCAGTGTTTTTCGTTATTTTATACTCAGAGTGGAGAATGTCCTTTTGACTCTCGGCCATTGAAATGGGGCAAAGATCTGCAGATGTCAGGGGGCAAACAGCCGCATGCGGTCCTTTGCCCCAACGTTGCGGCTCTTTGCCCCAACTTTGAAGTAAACTAATAAATAAACTTTCAAATGGAATTATATAGAAAAACTTTAATGGAATTTTAATATCTCTTTTAGGACATATAAGAGAAAAACTGACGTGAGGCCGTTCAGCCAGGAACATCTTAAGAGAGCTAGAGCTTTGATAGTAGGAGGCCATTCCATCCGAAGTATTGCCATATCCTTGGGTTTTAACGAATCCTGCGTCAGGAGGAAGCTAAAATCTGGAAAAATATCAAACCAACTAGGAAGATTTCGCCGCATCTTCTCTCCAGAGCAAGAGCAGGAAATACGTAACCATGCTATTGCTTTGGACAAGCGATATTTCGGTTTGACTCTCAAGTCGCTCAGGTTTCTCATCTTTTCGTACGCTGAAAAAAACGGGATTGCTCATCCTTTTTCAAAATTATTGAAAATGTCAGGGAAGGATTTCACGAGGGACTTCATGAAAAGAAATCGTTTGTCACTACGCACACCTAGAAAGACTAGCGTAGCAAGATCTATGGGTTTTAATAGAACTCAAATGAGTCTTCATTTCGACAATTTGTCAAATGCGATGAAAAAATATGCGTTAACACCCGATCGCCTTTACAATATGGATGAAACCGGTATACAAACAGTTCCAAGCAAAATACCCAAACATGTCGCCCCTACAGGGAAGAAGGAGGTTGGCAAGTCCGTTTCAGCCGAGCAGGGGCAGACAGTGACTATGGTTTGCGCAATGAGTGCTACTGGACATCACATTCCTCCATATTTCATTTATGCAAGGAAACGCATAAACCTTCAGTTGATCAGGAATGGGCCTGTAGGGTGTGACATGAATGTAACGGATAAGGGTTACATGACTTCAGCTGTGTTTGTCAAGTGGTTGCAGCATTTCAAAAACTATACAAATCCATCTACTGATAAATCCATCCTCCTTATACTAGACAACCACGTTTCCCATATTAGTCTACAGGCTGTAATGTTCGCAAAAGAAAATAACATTCACCTGTTGTCTTTGCCGCCACACACAAGCCATAAAACCCAACCTCTTGACAAAGTGTTTTTTAAACCTCTGAAAGCCTTCTACGATGATTTGGCCGATGGTTGGACAACTTCCCACCCCGGAGAAACTCTCAGCATTTACAATGTGGCTGAACTAGCTGGCAAGGCATTTCAGAAGACAGCCACTGTTGAAAAAGCTGTTCTTGGTTTCCAAGTTACTGGCATTTTCCCATTAAGCCCAAGCATATTTTCTGATGAGGATTTTCTACCCGCTGAGGTCACTGACCAGGATTTTGATAACCAGCAAGAAGTCACGGAAGAAGAAGAGCGCGTTTTCGTAGTTTTTGATGAAAACCAACCGGAACAAGAACCAGAAAACCAGTCCCTTCCTCTTACTCCCATTCCAGAAATTGAACCTGCTGTAAGGCCAGATAATATTGAATGTGACGGTCCCCACTTCTCAGCCTCAACTTCTGCCGTATCCCCAGCAGACATTATCCCACTTCCCAGAATTAAAATCAAGAGAAAGAGATCAGGGAGAGGGCTAAAATCTGTATTGTTGACATCAACTCCTAACAAGACACGTTTGGAGAATTTGGAAGCAGAGAAAAAAAATGAGGCAGCCAGAAAATCAGCCAAAACATTGATTTCAGTAACTAAGAAGAAGCCTCCAGCTCGAAAACGGAGTCCATCATCAGACTCATCTGAAGATTCAAATGCTTATTCTTTACACAACAGCAGCTCTGATTTAGATCTGAATGAACTGCTCGGAGAAGACGAGGAAAGGAACGAGGATCACCTCATTCCTGGCGAATTTGCAGTTGTGGAAACGGACAATCAAGAAATTAATGTCGCAAAGATTGTTTCAATCTACGACAACGGTTATGGATGTCTCCTCTACAAGAGATCACTTAAATCTCAACGATTTTTGCACACTAAGGTGGAGGCCTTCGTCATCAAGGAGAAAGTTGTTAAGGTTTTGTCAAAACCTGTTCCAAGCAGCTCAGCAAGATTCCAAATCTTGATCTCTTTCAACGACGATCTCAGCGATATGATCATTAGTTAATTGTCTTATTTTTATATTTACTTATATTTTCGTGTCTGTGATTTAGAAAAGGCATCCTAAATGAGGAGCCTCAAAGATAGATGCTTATTTTCTTATACTAACAAGAAACATTTTTTTTAAAGGTGATTATGATTTTGAAATGTGTTTTATGGCTGTTCACTAGTAGGGAATTGAATGTGATTATTTCTAAGTCACACCATATTGTACTGACATAATTTTTCTACCAGAATAAATTTTATAATTTTCATTGGTTACATTCCTTAATTAGTTTTCCGTTAATTCAGCAGATGGGGCAAAGAGCCGCAGTTGTGGGGCAAAGATCTGCGCTGCGGCTTTTTGCCCCAATCCGTAGGGCAAACGGCCGCAATGGTACTTTTTGGGAAAACGGGTAATGTGCAATTTCTATTGAACTTAGAGTGATTCCTCCAGTGGTATGTAAAAGGTAATAAACTTCACCAAACTTTCATATAAATTTCTTTTCTGTACCACTCTATGCCTTCAGTCTCCATCCAAAAAACCACTAGGTGCGGCCCTTTGCCCCCACCTACCCTACTATTATTTCGTCATAACAATGATGTCGGAGAAAAGGATGATTAGTGACGAGTTTTCGAATATTTCGGAAGAAATATCGAGAATAAAAGCTTTATAACAATGAATGAAATCGAGGATATAAATAATATATACTCGTTCGAAATATACACTTGAAGAATGATATTATTAGAGTTTTCGCCAAGTATCTATGTGATGCGAAAAAAAAAAAAAAATAAATAAATGAGAATATATTAGCTATAAAATGGCTTGATTTATCGGAATAAAATCATGTAAAATTCAGTTGAATGTAAATCGGTATCAACTGTGCTAAATAAGCTAAGTTCGTACTTATAAGTGCCTATAACCACGCTCTGATACCATATGTTTTGAAATGCACAGAGGTGGGGTTTTTCGCAATTGAAAAACCAGATACCCAAGACACCAAACTTTTAATTTGTGGACAGGCACATAGATTTGTACACAATCGATACTCGTGGTTTATAGGTTTGAATATCATGTATGAATTAAATGAAGGAGCTCCTTGAAATAGATTTCATATAAAGTAAACTAATCTTATGTACGATCATTAAAAATAAAGACTGTCTTCTTTGCCTACTTTATATCGCCGATTTAAATCTAGAGTTTATAAATCTCTGACCGTAACGACTGCTGGATGTGGGTAGCACGCGCACGTTTGCTGCTGAAGGACCGCCGTAGAAGTACCACCAGGATATGGTAACAATCCCTGACGATGGTAGAAGATGCTGCAAAGAAGTGAATAGCCGCAAGCGAACTGAAAACGGTGCTGCCTGGTACACCCGTAGAATCTGCAAGGAAGTGCAAAAATGTATGGTGAGAATGATTCACTAAGGCATACCAAGGCGGGTTGACGGAGTCTCAACTAGTAGGTACTTACATCGAAATGGACAGTAGGTTTGATTAAATGCGGTCCAGTGGTAGATGACGTCGAGATGTGGGATGCTGCTGACCCATCAACAAGACCTGGAGGAATTTTGCGGGATGCTGACGACCCGATTTAAATTTTGAAAGAGAAGACGTGTTGAGTGAACAAAGAGAGGTGATGAGCTGGCACGGCGGATGACGACGTATTGTACCGATAGCGGGGCAATCAATTCAGCGATCGAATAGGCGCACAAGAAAATGCAGGAAGATGTTGGTTCCGTGGGTCCATTCGCACAAACACTGATACGACTGCAGTCACTTCACTTCGCTTAATAATATTACAAAAGAAAAATGCGCTTGGGCGTTAACAGCTACCATATAAGGAATTTAGGTACCCCCCCCCCCCCCCCCCCCAGTGGTGCAATGGGGCCTAAATCCTCGATAAAAAGGTAGAGGAGAGTAACTGCATCCCATCAGAGAGATACCACTCCTACTAATAGCTTTTAATGAGCCATGTTCGGAGTAGATTGGTTTCCAGGGACCTGGAAAGCCCATCCAACGCCAAACCCAGCTTCTCAAGAACACGAGGAAAGGCAGCGACGCCCGTTGTTTCACCAATGGAACGACGACAGCGCTATCTCTGAAGCCCTGACGGGACCTTGATGACGGTAACTCTGTTACAAGAGATTAGAATTCGGAGCAGGTCTCATTGCATTGTGGGTTAGTATTATCTGCAATGGCAGGGGTCCATGGGTTCCAGGCTCTCAAAACACGCGTCTCTAGTCGGTTTGAGTGATTACATTATACATACATTATACATTTTTCATTTTGTGTCCAGCACTTCGCTTCCATAATCAGAGTGTTGTTCCTCGTACCTCGTTTCCTTCGTTGTCTCTTTTTTTCGCGTTTTGCAGACGTTGCTGGACACAGAACAATTCAATATCATGTTCGTCAATGGGATAGAAGAATATCGAGCAGAATATTCAAAGAGGGAGGAGCAAGATTGATGGCTAACTTGACTAAATACAAAAAGCACATGTCTCTTGTGTCCCAATTTTGATCAAATTTTGACCATGGGGCATGAAGTCGATGTATTTTTTCACGCTGAGTCGAATGTGACCACTCCCAGCTCTTGACGATCAGTATAGCGAAAAAAAGCGATTTTTATGTTAAAAATGACCAATTTTGATCAAATTTTGACCATGGGGCATGAAGTCGATGTATTTATTCACGCTGAGTCGAATGCGACCACTCCCAGCTCTCTACGATCAATATTAAAAATATTTCCAACAATTACTATACGGTATTATTTTGTTTTAATTTTGTTTCTATTTTAATTTTTCAGCCTGGACTGGAATAACATCTTTTGAGAATAAAATATTTTACACCTATATCACTGATGGGGAGCCTTTGACGTATGCGAAGTGGTACCAGGGGAATCCTGAATCTCCCTCTTTGTGAGTAGCTGTTATCAAATCATTAGTATTATGCTGCCTTGCTAGGTACCTACTACTCGAACCCCTGTGATCGTGGTAGGGGTCTCTCCAAATAGGGCTACGAACTTAAGCTGGATTCACATGGAGCGAAACGAGGGCGGAATGCGGAAGGACGGAAAAACCAGTGGAGGGGGTGGTTGAGTCGGAAAGAGTGTTCACATGAAGCGGTCTCCTTGGTGAACGGAATCATAACCTTGATACTGAAAGTCTCTCTGATCTGAAACCTCTACTTGCTGTTATCAACATTCCTGTCCAACGAGCTTGCGCGGAGCTTGAGGGAACGCAGAAACGGTATAAAAATTTCTACCACCGTCCGCTATCCGCCCCTTCGGACAACATGGCAGCCACCTACCTCAGCTGTTGTCCCAACAGCCAATCAGATTGCGTTCCGTCCTTCCGTTCTTCTGCGCTTGTTCCGCTCCATGAGAAACCAGCTTAAGATCAAGCTCACCGGTGGAGAGCTGTCCGACACCGACCATTGGTTGGTTCCAGTGGCTTAGTTTCAGGAGGGGCAGGGTGGCAGAGCCCCTCCGTGAATTACAGAGGACACACAAGTTCGTGGTATGTGGATACAATCAAAAATTATAATTTTACGCTTCTAACTTCAACCTAACACCTTCAATTGGAGAATGTATTCAGTAAAATACAATTATGTACTGCTATTATTATCAACTTTAGACGCTCTTAGAAAAAAGAAATTATTCTTATTATCGTTTGTATATGGTACTTGGCGTTCAAGAGCACCGTCATACCCCCCACCACCAGCCTCCGTATAATAATCAGCCTCCATATAATGAAACAGGCCTACGTAATAGATAAGACTGATTTTCATAGTTTTGTGGTCCGGATGCTCGCAAGCTTGCATCTCGAAAATAAAAAATATCCTTAACCAATCCTTTTAGCAAAATACAGATTAGTTGGACAAACAGATCAGATTTACGCCTAAAATGATGTTACGGAAATCGAATATGAAGAAAAATTGGATCTAGATGGCACTGGTGATGGAGGGTTGGACGTGGTATTGAACTTCTAGTGTATAAGGTTCGTTTGTATAAGGGCGAAATTGTGAAGATATTTTACAGCCCCTCGGAGAGTAGGGCAGTCATGGCCGACTTTGGCGGAAACGCGAACTTCCTCCAGGCGTGACGTCACGAGAATATGGGCTATATTTATGTACTATAATATAAGGGGTTTAATAATTATAGACCAGAGACCTGCGTATACGGGCTAACCAATACAGGAATAATAGACCTTTGCGTAATAATTTGCAGCGTTTTTTTTTTTTTTTTTTTTCATTTTAGAAATTATACTACATTTTTCAAAAATCAAATAATAACAATAATAATCAAATAACATTTTTGTTTCAGTGTGTCTGCAGTCGTGTATTCAACGCGTACCTATGATTTATACACAGATGATCCACGCCACATCCGTTGGTTGGTCTGTGAAAAGTGGTCATGAGAGATGAATTTCAGATTTAAATTATTTCAATTGTGCATCTTACTGTATCACTACGAGTACATGAAATAAAGAACGTTTACCAAGTTGGCTGTGGCACATAGCTTACTCGTTCCTTCCTATCATGAAGGTATTGATCGTTGAAAAGTTTTAAATGATCTTGAAAAATTCAATAGCGGAAAAGAGTTAATCAAGGAGTAGCGTGAAATGTCATAATTGGTCAATTTAGAAACGAAAAAGACTACAAATTATTTCACAAATGTTATTATTTTTTCAATTGAGTTTGATCGTAGTTTTACTTGGCTTGCGTACGTCATAAGGCCCGTCCAGACTCCTCGGCGTGCCCTATTTCGAGTTGCCACAACCTATACTTCTATGATGATATACGCATGTTTATATTTCTCGATTTGAGCTCCTATCTAATCAAAGATTTATTGCCTTAATAATATCATTATCTAAGTATGTACGAAACGTCAAGAGGATATGTTATTAAATATGCGTAGGAAAAGCATTGTCATTAATTAACACACAAATATGACCTAGAAAAAAACATATATTCATGCCTTGAAGGAACGCTGTACCCGTTGGTATAACACGTAAAAGTAATAAATATCCATTCTCCTACACCCCTCTGCTACGCCCCTGGTCACTCCAGCCACCACAAGGTGCCGCGGCGCCTCCTCTCACTCCACCCCCCGCTCACCCCCCTCACCACCCACCGTTACCCCCTGCCAAGCGTGCCAGGCATGCGTCTAACAGTCTAACAATCAAAGTCTCGAAAAAGTCCAGTCATGCAGCATGACCCCATGAGCGAATTTTTGAAGAATATTACCGATTTTTACAACCAGCGAACGGCATTATTTCGATTTTTGACTGATTTTTCAACTTTAAAATTTTTGAAAACTTGATACATATTCTTATAGGTAATTTTACGCTGATTCCGAATATACCACATGTTAGTATGCCGAAAAAATTATTTCGCTCGACAAATCGCAAAAAACAGGCTATTTTGGAATTTTTGACTACATTTTTGAAAATTTCAACCCGAAGATGTAATCCGATCAAGCTGGCCAACGAACTTGAACTTTCGTTTTGTGCCCTTAACATTTTAAAATTTGTTTGAAGTTTCTAGCACAATTCTACGGACAGTTATCGTCTGGAATGACACATACATACATACATACATACATACATACATATATACATACATATATACATATATACATACATACATAAAAAAATGCGTTAAACTTCAGAATATGATTCAGAATAGCCTGAAACGGATTTCTGCATAAGTTTTTTTCAAAAATTCACATTCTACAAATTTTGATGCCAGAGCAATAGCTTAATTTTCTTCAAAAATTCGCTAATAATTTTCTTCAAAAATTCGCTAAAAGACACTTTTTCGCCCATAGCATATATGCGAGTAAAGCGATCGGGATGGTTAAACGTTAGGACCAACTAGACCCCAAATGGAGTCTATGTGCGAAAGAACGGGTTTCTTAAGTCAATTCTTAGGCCATTTATAGCCCGGACGGCGAACGGTGGACGGACATTTCAAATTTGGATTCTACGCACCTTGAAACGTAAAGTGACAAAGTTTGAGGGGGGGGTTATAAAAATTTTTTGCTATACGATCACATAGGCTTATTATTGGAAATAATAAACCAAAAACGGTGTTGAGTACACGATAGGATATTTATCGTACATGACAAGATGTAATGATTAGCAGACAGACCAATTATTAACTGAAAAGTGGAGAAAGTGATTATATGATTTGTTGTTTGTATGATTGTTTCTTGCACAATTCTACGGACAGTTATCGTCTGGAATGACACATCCATACATACATACATACATACATACATACATAAAAAAATGCGTTAAACTTCAGAATATGATTCAGAATAGTCTGAAACGGATTTCTGCATAAAATGTTTTCAAAAATTCACATTCTACAAATTTTGAGGCGAGAGCAATAGCTTAATTTTCTTCAAAAATTCGCTAAAACTCGGGCCTCGCTAAAACATGGAGCATGCTTTCTTCCCGCTAATTCGTAAATGTAAATAAATTCAAATCTACGACATAAATGTTTTACTAATCGAAATTAGAACAGAGTACCTCAATTTTCTTCAAAAATTCGTTAAAATCGAAGTAGGTAGGTACCTTCTTAATCTTCTTTTTTTTTTAATTTAATTTTTTTATTATTTTTTTTTTTTTTTTTTTTTTTTTTTTTTTTTTGTCCCAAAAATTAGCGTAACTGCAAAACTTGCGTAATAACTGCACTGACAATGCAGTCTTTATGAAGTCTAACCTCAGAAGAATGAATTTCAAGGTTTTTCCCTTACAGCTGGTTTATAATTCATGTTGCACATTTTCAGATTCGTTATTCGACAAACTTGTTTACAAGCAGTTGTATTCGTTGGCAGGGCAACAATCCACCTACTTAATTTACTTTTAACCAACAGCGAATTTGGTAGGCTGTACGTACCTACGTAGTTTCGTTTGTTGCTGGAGCACCAACCTGCCTGGTTTATTTCGACAAACTACCAAATCTATCCTTTCATTCATTCAATAAAACAAATAAAGCTGCCTCAGGGAAAGTAATAAGAACATGGCTAAAACGCTGATGAAACTGCCAGGGCAATGGCTATACCAACAGCGCAGTAAAGAGATCTGAGGTATTTTCAATTATTTTTCAGGTTATTTATTCTCAGTGTAAATGAATGAAGTTCTTTAGTTTTCGGACACTGATTTCCTATAATAGTTAGTTCCTAGTCCAAATAGAAACTCGTGCACTACTAGATCGGTATCATTGTCTACAACCAATAATCGCGATGACAGGCATGACTACTAGAATATTACTTTCGCAAAACAAAACTGTTGAAAAATGTCATTATAACAACGTAAAAGGTTGACATACGGCGGCAAACTTCTAGTGAAAAATAGGTTGGTTGACTTGTGATGTAGTAGTTGCCATTTACCAAGTCATGGCATACTTTGGAAGAAACTCGAACCTATTGTAGGCGTGGCGTCACGAGAATATGGGCTATAGGCTGGAAATATGTTTCTACAACGGCCAATATTCTTTCAGTCGCACAGCCGAAACCTAAATGTGAATATTTATTACTGCAGATTTAAAAACGTGTTTTGCTACACTCTTTCATCTCCACCGCTTTTATTGTTTGGCTCATCACGTATTTATAGCGCCTCTCCTATTGATTCGTACATACTCGTAAATGGGGGGCTTCCTTAGAATCGGAAACAACTGAAAAACACTACAGTAAAGTAGGTAGGCACCTACCAAACGCATTTTAATTGGGAAACATCATGATCTGGAAAAAGCGGCCAAACCTTTTTTAGGTGACTAGAAGATTCAATTTCTCGTTCAGGCTCTCGTGGTTGGAGCATCCGTTCCTTCCTATAAACTAGTTAGCTGTTTCAAGTGAGTTGCTCCGAATAACGTATATTCAACAGAGTCATATTGAACGAATAGTACCATCCATTCATTATTATTTTTGCCCAACTATGCGTTTAATAGAAAGACTGTACCTAGGTATATTTCATTCGCCGATAACACCAAAAAGAAAAGAAAAAAAAAGTCCAGTCATGCAGCATGACCCCATGAGCGAATTTTTGAAGAAATCTTCGACATTTCAGTCGCTATTGATCGTGTAGAGAAATTTTAGTTTATGATTTTGATAGACAAACATGGAATCAAATTATTAAAAATATTTCACAGAGTAAACTCATCAGTTGTGATTACATTTTTTTTTTTTTTTTTTTTTTTTTTTTTTAACAAGCACCTACTACCTACGTTCTAAACAGCATGGTTCTAGGATTGGTTATACAGGGATACTTCCATAAGAGTAGTTCAATCTGAATTTGGACAATGTTTAATGCAAATATTACTGATTTTTACAACTAGTGAACGGCATTATTTCGATTTTTGACTGATTTTTCAACTTTGAAATTTTTGAAAACTTGATACATATTCTTATAGGAAATTGTACGCTGATTCCGAATATACCACATGTTATTATACTGAAAAAATTATTTCGCACAACAAATCGCAAAAAACAGGCTATCTTGAAATTTTTGACTACATTTTTGAAAATTTAAATCCGAAGATGTAATCCGATCATACTGGCCAACGAACTTGAACTTTCGTTTTGTGTCCTTAACATTTTAAAATTTGTTTGAAGTTTCTAGCACAATTCTACGGACAGTTATCGTCTAGAATGACACATACATACATTAAAAAAATGCGTTAAACTTCAGAATATGATTCAGAATAGCCTGAAACGGATTTCTGCATAAAATGTTTTCAAAAATTCACATTCTACAAATTTTGAGGCGAGCGCAATAGCTTAATTTTCTTCAAAAATTCGCTAAAACTCGGGCCTCGCTAAAACATGGAGCATGCTTTCTTCCCGCTAATTCGTAAATGTAAATAAATTCAAATCTACGACATAAATGTTTTACTAATCGAAATTAGAACAGAGTACCTAAGTAGGTAATTTTCCATTATGGTGCGCGTCTACAATTAGATACTATAACCAAGATTAACTTCTCAACCAAGTGACAACAAAACAAACGGTATTGTTTACTATATCCATTTATAACATAAATAAATATAAAACTATGTCATGAATAGAAGAACAAGTACGAAAGAAATACGTGATAAATCGAGAGCTTTACAAAGAGTGGAGAACTATTTTTGTCCGGTGAAAAATAAAGAAGTTTAATTCCCCCAGCATCTGCTTGATTTTACGTGAAAATCAAAAGAAATTGCACATCATAATAATGTAGCCGAATCCAACATCTTCCCTAGTTTTTACTAATTTTGTTATTTTTGGGCATTAGCTTTCATTTGTGATCAAAATCTCTTAGGCGGAATCCCTGACAGTATATAATTTGATCTGTGTGATTTATTTGTACTGGACTTGTTCGTATGAACAGTATATAAGGATATTTCTAGAAATGTTTAAGGTAAAAATGCTTGCATACGAATCTGCAACATTGGGACATTTTCATGTGTGTTTTCTTATTGTATTTATTACTAGGCAGATCTCACCCGTGCATTGCACGGCGGGGCGTACAGATCAATTAAATGGGCCATAAGAGAAACCGCCCACCCGTGGGTGCTTAATTGAATTCAATGAAATCATCAGGAATCAGAAATTAACAAGCGGTTGCAATCATATTCACAATATCAATTATTGAGAATGATCACCTGAGTGTACATAATTATTCATATAACCATGCTCATAACTCAGCTTGTTGGCCACGCACTTCGCAGTAGTTAACATAATATGGTTGGATAGTCGAGAGCTTTCGAACGAATGGTCAACGAATTTTGTGGGATGAAAAACGACGAAGTACCATTTCCCTAGCAAACGACTCGGTTGTAAGCGGAAATCATCAAAATATTTTCGTGAGCAATTTTCCGTGACGTTTTTTAGTTTATATGCCATAGCAAAGACAATAGACAATAGCCAATAGCCAATTCGCTTGGGTGGAACATCACATAGCGGCTATAGCGTGCTATCTCATATTGGGAATGTATCTCATATTTGGTCAATTTTCCCTAATCTGAAAGGAGGGGAAATTTCTCCCTTGATGGGAAAAACAAAAGATCATGGATATGTCTAGTACCTACTGCTTACCAGTTGGTACCAACTACTCAATTGTATACCAACCATGTAGTGCCTTCTTTTCACAAGATTATTCCATTATGGTTACAAAACAATATTAGTTTTTGACATGGATATGTCTTTGCTCTGGGGGGTCAACCAAAAATTTCCGTGTCGCAAAATTTGTGTCACAATTTCAGTGTTTTTCACGAACAACCCATTCGTTGCTAAGGGAATGGAACTTCCGCAGTTTTCATCGCACTGAAATCGTTCGCCACTCGTTGGAATGCGCTTGATTTATGTGATAAATGTTCACATCTCAAGCTACCAATTTCCCCCTCCTTACGTACCTGGCTACATACCTAAACTAATTTGATTGGACTATAAACAATTGTAATAAGCCGGTTACAATATTCTTAACGTAAAGCAATAGCATAATTTACTCCACTCTATAGGAAACGTTTTCATCCTCTTGACAACAGTCGACTGTTAACATTGTACCTAGTGGCTTCTCTCCACAGTTATTCAACAATTTTCAACATTTCTATAAGTAAACCGTTGTTTTGTTGGAATTAGTCGGGATGCGGCCCAGGGATTTGTTTAAAGTTAAGGATTTGTTTAAAGTTAAAGGATTTGTTTACAACTCTCGAGGACAACCGTTATGAAATCCCAAATCAAAGACATATCCATGTAACATGGTATCTGCTTGTAAAGCAGATAGTGGAACTCGTTTACGAGTTACTATAAAATTTGCGTTTCAGAGCTTGCTGATTTAACTTAGAGTAACAAATCAGCATTCCTTGACACTACCATGGCTTAGAGGTCATGAGATGTTGTGATAAAATGAGAGCATTCCAAAAAGTGGTGAACGATTTTCCTACTATGAAAACTATGGGAGTTACTCTTCCCTAGTAACGCCTTGGTTGTACGTGAAAATCAATAGAAAATGTGCCGGTCGGGAAAAAAAGTGTCGCGAAAAATTCCTTGACCCCCAGCCAAAAGACATATCTATGTCAAAATGTCAAAAATCGAAGTTGGTTTTTACCGCGAATGTAGTTTCCAGTTCTTATAAATCTTTTATCTCAGGTTCGTCCATACTTACAGCGGTTTTGGCAGTATATAATTTACGCATAAATTTAGGGCTTTTCAACGAGTGGCAAACGATTTTCGTGGGATGAAAACTAACGGCGATACATTTCCCTAGAAACGAGTCGGTTGGAAGTGAAAATCATTACGAAATCCCGCGCTACTTTCGTTTCACGGTTTCGTCACGTTTTTGCCAAGTTAGGTGACGGCTAAAGCATGTTCCATGCTAAAAGCTCCAGTTATGAGCGAATTTTCGTAAGTTATCGTGTAATATAAAGTTATATTGTATAGAAATTTGAGCTTCATGAGTGCAAGAAAATCGTTAACTCTTAATTTTGGGGTAAAAAACGTATTCTAAATAATCTCCTATTCAAATGGAAGTTTTACCTATTTTGTGGTTTTTATCGATTTTTAACAAATTTTATTCACATTTTAGAATAATTTTGTACATAAATTTTTAATAATCTATTTCATAGCTTATAAACTTTATTTTGCCAAAAATGTGAATTTACAAATTGTTAGCCGTTTTCAGCCGTTTTCAGTGATTTTTTTTGAAGTAAATGTTCTGAAATTTGACCAATTTTTTGTGCTCAAAAAGTGTTGGCCAATGAACTTACCCTTTCGTTCGGAAAGCTTGATTTTTTGGCGCAAGAATAGAATTTTTATCTCAATCCTAAGGAGAGTTATCTTCTGGAATTACACATACAAATATATGTAAATAAAATATACATATAAATAGGTACATATCAAAACGGATTTCAATGAAGAAAATTTTCTAAAATTTTGCTTTTAAAATCTTCCGAGCCATTGCAATAGTTCATTTTCTAAAAAAAATTCGCTACCTACCTAGACGTTTAATTTTTGAGGGACCTGCATTGTTGAAAAAAACACTAAAATTCCAGAATAATTTATGTTCAACTAAACGGTGGTAGTCTTATTGGAAATTGAACGCTGCACACGCCCATACCACACATGATGGGTCCGAAATGCCTCCTTAATGTGCTTTTTGCGTTAGAACTGCCAAATGGCTGCTGGTGGCTTTTCACCGATTTTCGACCATTTTTCTACAGTTTTGAAAATATTTGTGCAAATTGCACCGCTTGGCGACCTGAAAAAAATTGTGTTGTTGGAATATTTTTGCGTTAAATGAGACCAACAGCAGTTCTAGAGTTTGATTTGAGACTATTTGATTTTTTGCGATTTTTCCAAACAGGGTGTTTCTGGACCTCGGAACCTCTTCATATTGCAATCAAAATATACTTAACTAAGAAGAAATACTTGAAAAATTATTGCCAAAAAGTATTCCTAACGTCTCTCGACAATACTATCAAATGCTAGAATCAATTGCTAACTTCACTCCGGTAATAAACTGTTACCTAGGTACTTATCTTATACAGCCAATATTCACGACTCTGTCAACTAACTACTGTGGCAAATTTCAATCCTGTTTATTTTGATTCTGTCAAAAATATTGTATTTCATTTCCATTATTTGATATGTTTTTAGCCTCTGGGTCAGCAATGAATATTTTATTGGTGACTTTCGGCATTCTCGGGATTGTTTACTGTCGTCGTCATCACAAACACAGAAAACACAAAACCGATGTTGACTACGACATGTGTGTGCCCGAGGTAATTATATTTCATTTTATCAGTTTCATTCAAAATAACCGTAAGCCGTTAAATTTTTTTAAATATTTTATTTAAAAAAAAAATGGTTTTTTTCTTTGAATTTCATTATATTTGATTATTTTTTTTCACTTATCCTGCCTTTTTTCTATTGAAAACATTATGTAACTACTATAGCTTTTTAGTTTCAACTTTCCTGCCCACCACTATTGTAAATGATTGTATACATGAGGGCCCCAGTGGCTCTTCATACAAGTAAACGTTCTTTATCCTATCTTTATCCTATAGTTAGCAACACTGTAGGTTCCTACCTAACAAGTACTCACTTACGTAACAGCAATCAGATAAAGACCCTACCTTTTATTAATGATGACTAAAATTTGTAATAACTGTAATCGTTGAAATTATGATTATTGGACGTATTTCCTAGGGAGACTACGCCACTAGAGCGGATTTGAAGAAAATTGTGAGGAATCTACTTGAGGGTGAGTATTCTCAGAAACTATGTCTCATTTTACGCAAAACGATTGTTTTTATTTTTTTTACGTATTTATTTTTTTTACGTATCACCAGGCCAGCACCTACAAAAGTGCCCCAAAAGGGCCGCTAAAATATACCATTGTTATTTAAGACTTTTTGGAGTTACTGTCTCTGATATCCTGCATTCCAATTACAAGTCTTGATAACGGAAAATGCGAAACGTTGATAAAAAAATTTTGAAATTTATTTATGAATTCCTATGTGAATATTTTGTGTCCGATTCAAGTGTATATATATAAGACAATATGTTGAGTTCTCGACCACTTTTTCTTAAAACAAGGTGTTAAGATTCTTGAGGGTTGGTCAATGAATCAGGTTTTTTTCCTTACGTCGACGTTACGTCTAATTTATTATACGAGTTCAGGGCTGAGGGATGTTATTGTCATATTTCTTTGTATATTGTCGATCATGTTGTAGTTAATACGTGAAAAAAACTATAAAACTAGCACCAAACAATATGCTGAGGGCAGGATTCTTAGTTCACTATCAGTTCTTAGTTCACTATCACTATATATATATATATATATATATATATATATATATGTATATATATATTATTTTGAGGTATTAAGTACAGATGGTTGGGAAATATAGAAAACACATAAATGTGGCTTACAAAAATGAGAGAATATTTTGCCGTTTTGGCAACTTCAGCTATATATATATATATATATATATATATATATATATATATATATATATATATATATATATATATATATATATATATATTTATGGACAACATTTTGTGCCTCACTGACTTGGGTGATCATCAGCTGACCACGAGCCGTAAAATCGTACTCAAATCTCTCCTATTTACCGTAGGACGTCGAAATTTGACAGGGGGCCTCTCTGGGACAACAAGAGACGAGCGAAGTGAGGAGCGCCATCCTGATCAGCTAAATGAGCTAAAATCTCTCTTGTTCACCGTAGAACGTTGGAAATTGATAGGAGCGTCTTTAAGACATCAAGGGACGTATTAAATTACGGGTTTCACCCAGAGCTCCAGCTGATAGATTCGAAAAGTTGATTCTGTTCACAGAAACTGGGTGTTTCATTTAGGTATTAATTTTTTTTACATTCAATGTAAAGTGTAAAATTGTGGGTTCCTGGAACTGTAAAGGTAAGAACCCTTTTGGGAGGCAGGATCCGCCATGTTGTGATTATATTTTACTTTTTTTTTTTTTTTAAGCCACTGAGGCCGCAATGGCCTATTGTAGCTGGAGAAGAAGGCCGTACCTCCTCCCCATCCCAGACACTAGATCTGCCCCATACCGACAGCCCTGCCAAACCAAGCACTATCTGCCTGGTTCCGGCACTCCTGCCCGCCATCAAGCACCAGCTGGGACACGAGTGCTCCACACTCGGTAAGTTACTGGGTCGCAGCCCCAGTCTGCCTTGGCGCCATATCACCAATGCCAGCCACAGCTGGGAAGTCAATCCTTCCCCACCACGATTTGGCAAAAGCGAGGAGAGTCTTAATCTCCCCTGTCTTAATGTCTTTGGGATCGATGGAGGTTCTGCCCCAATTCAAAAAGCGAGATTTTACATACGGTATTTATTAACACGTTCCGAGCGGAATGGATCGATCGATCCAGGCGCCCTCGTTCGATTCACCCAGAGTGGATCGATAGATCCAGCTACAGAGAGCACATAGGCTCCTACGTTCTGCCTTCTGACAAGATTACCACGCATTCTATTGGCTGTGGAGTTTAACACACTTATTGTAGATGATCAGGCCTCAAAAAGAATGCGTTGCGTTTCGTTCCCCGTTGATATCAAGGCCCCCAATCAGTAACATTTTCGCACCCTTTCATTTTTGGATTTTATGCATTTTGAAACGTAAACCAACAAATTTTCGAGGGAGGGCTTAACAAACATTTTTTTCTTGGTCGATTACAAATGTTCATTATTGAAAATAGTAAACCGAAATTCGCTCTGATATTGTTGAGAATGTTCATAGTAGTTCTATTATATGCCAACAGACATCGCGCGTAACAGTCTGTGTGTTCAATAGTTGGTAGTAGTGTTTTGTTGTCTCTGCAGGTAATTTATGATGTTTCTTTAAGTTCGTTTGGGTCAGTTGGTTGTTCCCAAGAATTGACTCTAAAGTAAAGTCCGTATTATAGCGTTGTGTTATTAGTACCTATTTTTATTCAGTCCTAAGTTGTTGAGTACGTCTTTTGTAATAAAGTCCTTTGTATTGTCGGTCGAGTTGGAGAGCGTTGTTTTATGTGTAGAGCTTCATAACCCTTTTCCGTCGGTAGTTACGACGGATATTAAGATCATCTTGCATGACTAGTACTTCCATTAATCATTATGTATGACCATAATTTTTCACTAAAAAATGAACAAAAGACTTGTTTTCTATGTTGACAGCCAAGATACTTGCTAATCAGGTAGAACTGAAAGGTCCAAAAGGAAGAGATGGAGAGAGAGGACGCAAAGGCGCATCAGGTACGTACCTGCCTACAGAAAAAAAAGTCCAGTCATGCAGCATGACCCCATGAGCAAATTTTTGAAGAAATCTTCGACATTTCAGTCGCCATTGATCGTGTTGAGAAATTTTAGTTTATGATTTTGATAGACAAACATGGAATCAAACTATTAACACATGCACAGAGTAAACTCATCAGTTGTGATTAAATTTTTTTTTTTTTTTTTTTTTTTTTTTTTTTTAAGCACCTACTAGGTACCTACGTTTTAAACAGCATGGTTCTAAAATTGGTTATACAGGGATACTTCCATAAGAGTAGTTCAATCTGAATTTGGACAATGTTTCATGCAAATATTACCGATTTTTACAACTACCGAACGGCATTATTTCGATTTTTGACTGATTTTTCAACTTTGAAATTTTTGAAAACTTGGTACATATTCTTATAGGAAATTTTACGCTGATTCCGAATACACCACATTTTAGTATGCTGAAAAAATAATTTCGCACAACAAATCGTAAAAAACAGGCTATTTTGAAATTTTTGACTACATTTTTGAAAATTTCAACCCGAAGATATAATCCGATCATGCTGGCCATCAATTTTGAACTTTCGTTTTGTGTCCTTAACATTTTAAAATTTGTTTGAAGATTCTAGCACAATTCTACGGACAGTTATCGTCTGGAATGACACATACATACATACATACATACATATATACATACATATATACATACATATATACATATATACATACATACATACATACATACATACATACATACATACATACATACATACATTAAAAAATGCGTTAAACTTCAGAATAGCCTGAAAGGATTTCTGCATAAAAGTTTTTAAAAAATTCACATTCTACAAATTTTGAGGCGAGAGCAATAGCTTAATTTTCTTCAAAAATTCGCTAAAAGTGCCAAGTTGGGTGTGGCACATATCTTCCTCGTTCACCTGTCATGAAGGTATAGATCTTTGAAAAGCTTTTAATGATCTTGAAAAATTCCACAACAAAAATGAGTAAATCAAGAAGTATCGTAAAATGTCATATTTGGTGAATTAAGAAACAAGAAATGATAGGTACTCAATGTAATTTACGTTTGTGCAAAGCAGAATGAACTGATGAGTTGAAACAATGAAATAGGACCATCTTTTTTTGAAAAGAGCTTTCTGGATTGGATAGAGTCCGTGTGTCTCCCGCTAGTTATCAGTGCAATCGAGTCACTCACCTTTCTTGCTCTTTTGGTTGGAATGGCGCCAGTCGGTCAGCTTCTTCAGATCTTACAGCGCCCCATTAAACTTGCTTATTTGTCTGTACAGGTTAAACACCACCCCCAATGACCCGCCCCTAATGGCCACTTGGTGAATCTCAAATGATTGATTTTAGTACCAACAGAGTGCAGTGTGTCAGTTTCCAATAACATCACTATGCCATATTAGGCTCTATGGCATAATAGGGCACCTTACCCTAAACATGATCTTCATTGTGGAGTAGCCATATTCCCAGGAGCCATTGGGATATATAAGCAGGTGATGGTGCATGGTGCGGATCAACACTACGATAACGTGCCTACCTACTACATTATTGTCGTGTGTCTTTTCCAGATTATCTATATGCAGAGGCGCGTGAAGAACCGCAGTGTAGGTTCACAAATCTGGTTAGGACAGGGCTACCATCCGTCCCGATTTATGTGGACATGTCCCGATTTTCGAGTTGGCCACGGGCTCCCGTCCCGATTTTCGAAATGCCCCGATTAATTTTTTTGCCACCTCGACTGTGTCCCGATTTTTGAAGAAATCGACTTTTTCAACAATTTCGTAAGGCGATGATGAAAACTGGAAATGACACATGGACGCTCACAGGAAGGAACACAAGGAAGTCAGCGGAAAAGATAAATACGTGCAACGACTTTCAGATTTCAGAGTAGAAAATGAGTTTTTCCAGAAAAGTATAGATTCTTTACATAAAAATATTTATTTGTGTATAAAATAGGTACATTGTAATTGCAAAACACATTGTTCATATTTTTCATTTCCTTTGACGGTTCATATTAAGTATATTGTAATTGTGTTACCTGTTTTCAAAAATATTGCATTTTGGTAAAGTGTTCGGTATGATCATATCGTCCCGATTTTTTTAGGCCTCCCATATTTCGAGCTTATACTGTCCCGATTTACCTGGGACAGATATGGCAGCCCTAGCGTTAGGTACACTTTCAGGTCTCAACAACTAGGTTAACATCTACAATAATGGGTGCACATTACCAACAAGGTGTATTTTCATTGTCTGACACTTGATTCAACTCCACCCAAATAAATTTTTATTCTCTAACCAAAATTTTTATTCCTTGCATGAATATGAATTCATCACCAAATATAACTTTAGAGTTTTGCGCTCTTCGAGCTTTATTTTTACCTACAAACTTTGCCCGCATTTTGACATGGATACCTATGTCTTGGCTCTGGGAGGTCAACCAAAAATTTCCGTGACGCAAAATTTGTGTCACAATTTCGGTGTTTTTCACGTACAACCCAGCCGTTGCTAGGGGAATGGAACTTCCGCAGTTTTCATCGCACATAAATCGTTCGCCACTTGTTGGAAAG
This sequence comes from Adelphocoris suturalis, assembly GCA_030762985.1. NCBI lineage: Eukaryota > Metazoa > Arthropoda > Insecta > Hemiptera > Miridae > Adelphocoris > Adelphocoris suturalis. The sequence continues at coordinate 12,271,570 of JAUMHS010000013.1, read as the reverse complement.
CGCTTGATTTATGTGATAAATGTTCACATCTCAAGCTACCAATTTCCCCCTCCTTACGTACCTGGCTACATTCCTAAACTAAGTTGATTGGACTATAAACAATTTTAATAAGCCGGAATTTACTCCACTCCATAGGAAACATTTTCATCCTCTTGACAACAATCGACTGTTAACAACTGTTAACAACGACTGAGTGGCATCTCTCCACAGTTATTTTCAACATTTCCCCCCATTTTGTTGCCTGTTTGGACTTTTTTGTTGCCCAGGGATTTGTTTAAAGTTAAAGGATTTGTTCACAACTCTCGAGGACAGCCGTTATGAAATCCCCAATCAAAGACATATCCACGTAATATGCTGCTTTTAAAGCAGATAGTGGAACTCGTTTACGAGTTGTTTTACACCAGAAAACCTTGTTCCAGAAATTTGTTTCATAAGAATCTAAAGACGTTTTCTCTTTTCAGGAAAGTGCTGCAACTTTTACAATAATTGTATCCGCACAACTCGAGCCTTTAAACTTAGAGGCAAGCGCAAAAGCTACGCGAGGCTCCAAGCGGACAAAGTAGTAAGTTTATTTTTGAGAGCCGCACATAAACCATCTAGTTTGGGACGATCTTATGTTATTCTTGAGGTTCCTAGTTAAGTTAGGTGGACTGGAGGGGGTCATTTCTTTGCTTTCTTATTTTTAATTTGCCTTCATTCTAGTGATGTGACGAGTCAGGTACTTTCCTAACTCGAGTGACTCGACTCGCAAACTGCCGCAAACTCGAGTTACGAGTCGAGTCAGGCTCATCTCGAAACTCAATCCCTACTGTAGCTACCTAATGCGGGTCCGCGGCGACTCGGAGTCGAACAATAGGGTTATAATTTCGCTAGTCGGCCGACTCGGTACCGGCCAATAGCGTGTCAGCTCGCAACGTTCCAAGTCCCGAGTCTCTGAAACTCCACTAGGGCGTACTGGCGTCGTTTCATCTCTCATTCCCACGCCAAAAGTGCAATACTTTGCTTCTACACTCTGTGTTAATTAAAGAATGTAAACAAACAACTGATACCACCTTCTCCGAACCTCCACTAGGGCAAACTGGCGTCGTTTCATCACTCATTCCCACGCCAAAAGTGCAATACATTGCTTTTACACTCTGGGTCAATTAAGGAATGTAAACAAACAACTGATAGGTACCACTCAACTCGCTTTCAGCCAATAGCGTTGAATCTTTGCAAGTCGACTCGTGAAACTGCAACGCTATTGGTCGACTCGACTCGGTCTACTCTAACCGAGTCGACTAGAGGTTAGCGACTGCGAATTTTCAATCGAGTCGAGTTGAGTCCGCCGAGTCGGGAGTAGGGAGTAGTACTCGAGTACTCTTCTCCACTCTCCAGTCCATTGGTCCATTACTCGTAAATAGGATAAATTCGCTAAAAACTGTTCCAGCTGTACTGATTTCTATTGTGTTCGGCAATTTAATCTCTATAAGAGTTCGTGTTTACTTCGTCTTAGTCGCTTTGTTTCGGATATCAAAACAATAAAAGAGTCTTTTGTACTCGAGTTACGACCAATTTGACTCGAGTCGACTCGAGTCTGCTCCTGACTCGAGTCAACTCGATTCGTCAACTTGACTCATCACATCACTACTTCATTCCTCTCTTGATGTTTCCTTTCTGAATTCCTACCATCTGGCTGTTCCCAAGCTTCTGCTCTATCTATCTTGTAGGACAAGTGGGTCTTCGCAGGTTCTCCATTTCTTTCTATATCACCGACTGCACATGCTTGTTGCCCTCAAGATGGGAAACGCAACCCTCGCTCAGACCTACCCGCGGACGAGGCCTTCCCCATTTGTCATTTATGCGTTCAGACTAGACATTAATATTGCTGAAAAATTAAAAAACGCCTTCTCTCGTGATGTTCAGCCTCTATAGGAAACAAAAGTAAGGACGAAACGCTTGCATACGAGTCTGCAACACATTGGGACATTTTATGTCTTTAGTTGCAGACTCGTACGTGTTGCAGACTCGTATGCAAGCTTTAAGAGCCACTCAGCTGATCCGAACCGAGCAATGTCAAGTTAATGTCCTAAAGAGGCTACATACGAAATTACAGCTTCCTAGACAGTTAAGCATAGAAATTACTTATTAAAATGATTTAACCGCCGCTTCACAAATCAAACCGTTCTCGCAATATTCGGATCACCTGCTACGAATCAAATCATCGAAACACCAGCTCAATGAAATCATCAGAAATTAACAAGCGGTTGCAATCATGTTCACAATATCAATTACCTATTGAGAATGATCACCTGAGTGTACACAATTATTCAAATAACCTTGCTCATAACTCAGCTTGTTGGCCACGCACTTCGCAGTAGTTAACATAATATGGTTGGATAAATCGAGAGCTTTCGAACGAATGGTCTACGAATTTTGATAGATGAAAAACGACGAAGTACCATTTCCCTAGCAACGACTCCTTTGTAAGCGGAAATCATTAGTATATATATTTTCGTGAGCAATTTTCCGTGACGTTTTTTTTAGTTTATGTGCCATAGCAAAGACATAAAATGTAAAAAAAAAAAATCAGATTACTACCAATTAATTAATTACTTACCAGTATGTCATGATTTTTTTTTTTCTAGTATTGGCACGATGCTTATCTACAGTGTCTTCAAAACAATATGACTCTATCGGAGCCAAAGAGTGAAGTGGACTATGCTGAGTTGAAGCAATTTTCTATAGCTAATGGATTTGATGACCATGGTGGTATGTGTACTTAGATTATCTATTAATTTAACTCTGTTCAACAGATAACACTGCCAAAAAAAAACCCCCTTGACCCACAGTTACCTCTATTCACATATTTCAAATGAAATTATTGAAACACAAAATGTGTTTTAGCTCACCCGTGAAACCCCCATATAAGAATGACTCAGGTTTTGCGGTGTATCTTATCACTGCTATGACCCACTTTCACAAAAAGTTGTTTAACGGAGATTGGCCAAACTCCAATAAAAATAATCTCGAGGATCAAACCTTGGCGTCTTTCACCAACCCAAGACTCGTTTATACCGCGTTTGGAATAACGGAGATCCCCCAACGGAGTTTAGGGAAATTTTCCAATAAAATCCGCTAGGAAATTGGAAGATATGAACACCGGGACAATAGAGAGTTCCTAGAGATCCGTCGGTCTCAAAACAGTGTGCTGTAATGACAAACTTTACTGCATCTTAACTTCACGTCAAGTCCTTAACGGATCTAGTTGTAACGCTAAATCCATGGGAAGAGGAAATTATCCCTAGGAGGTTATTTGAGTCCATGGAGGAAGGTTATTTGATACGATTACGTTTTTTCCGGATTGTGATCCGTTAACGTATCTGTAGGGAAGGATGCGTCACTGTAACTCATTTCGTCAGAGTTATAGCGCCGAATTACTGATACTGTGTTTTACGGATCTACTAGGAACTCTCTATAGTGCTATCTTGGGATAAGCAGTTGACCAAAGGACTGAATAATGAAGAGTTCCTAAACGACAAGTCAATTCGGATAAGGTGTTTGGGGATTTTATCATCTGAACCACGCCACAGCCGATGGTAACCTGTTAAAGTCATAATAACGATCAATGTAGCAAGAAAAAGCGATTTTTATGTTAAAAATGCCCAATTTTGATCAAATTTGGCTCAAGGGGCATGAAGTCGATGTACTTTTTCACGCCGAGTCGAATGTGACCACTCCCAGCTCTCTACGATCAATATTAAACATATTTCCAACAATTACTATATAGTATTATTTTGTTTTAATTTTGTTTCTATTTTAATTTTTCAGTCTGGACTGGATTAACATCCTTTGAGAATAATATATTTTACACCTATATCACTGATGGGGAACCTTTGACGTATGCTAAGTGGTTCCAGGGGAATCCACATTCTCACTCTCCGTGAGTAGCTATTATCAAATCATTAGTATTATGCTTCCTTGCTAGGTAGCTACTTCAGCATGTGAAACCCTGTGATCCTGGTAGGGGTCTCTCTAAATGGGGCTACGAACTTAAGCTGGAGCAGAACATGGGAAGTGCTGCTCCATGGGAAACATGGAACGGAACGAGGGCGGAAAGTGGGAGGACGGAAAAACCAGTGGAGGGGGTGGTTGAGTCGGAAAGAGTGTTCGCATGAAGCGGTCTCTGTGGTGAACGGAATCATAACCTTCCTACTGAATGCCTCTCTGATCTGAAACCTCTACTTGCGGTTATCAACATTGCTGTCCAATGAGATCGAGGAGAGCGGCAACGGTATAAAAAATTCTACCACCGTCCGCTAACCGCCCCTTTGGACAACATGGCAGCCACCAACCATCCTCAACTGCTGTCCCAACAGCCAATCAGATTGCGTTCCGTTCTTCCGCTTTTCGCGCTCGTTCCGCTCCATGTGAAACCAGCTTAAGATCAAGCTCACCTTGGTTGGTTCCAGTGGCTTAGTTTCAGGAGGGGCAGGGTGGCAGAGCCCCTCCGTGAATTACAGAGGACACACAATATCGTGGTATGTGGATACAATCAAAATTAATAATTTCACGCTTCTAACTTCAGTACCTAACACCTTCAATTGGAGAATGTAGTTAGTAAAATACAATTAGGTACTGCTATTATTATCAACTTTGGACGCTCTTAGAAAAAAAGAAATTATTCTTATTATCGTCTGTATAAGGTACTTGGCGTTCAAGAGCACCGTCATACCCCCCACCACCAGCCTCCATATAATGAAACAGGCCTACGTAACATATAGGACTGATTTTTATAGTTTGATGGTCTCGATGCTCGCAAGCTCGCATTTTGAAAATAAAAAATATCCTAAATCAATCCTTTTAGCAAATTACAGAGTGGTTGGACAAACAGAACAGATTTACTCCTAAAATGATGTTTTAAGATCAAGATCATCAATCAATTTTAAGACCCCCCCCCCCCTTAAAAACATACTTGATTGAAGAGCAAGTATGTAAACTAGGTGGAATAGTTTACTGGTTGAGAACTGATGCTTACTAATAAATAGCTGAATTGGCGATTGAGGATAAAAAAGTGAAATTAAATCAGGATGGATTGTCAATGAATCTTCATATGAAGTACTTATTAGGTAGTTAACCCCCAATCAAAGATTGGAACAATCGGGAATAATATAACTTGCTCAACCAGGAGACTTACAGTAGGGAGCTGCCCACTTTGGGGACTTACGAAAATGGGAACTATGCCCTGGGGAATTAACTTCCTCAATTTTGGAGACTTACAGTGGAAGGTGCCCACTATGGGGACTCATGTATAGGGAACGATGCCCGGGGTTTGGGAACAATGCCCTTGAAAATTAAGTATTTTAAATAGAAATAATATGAGGGGATAAATTGAGAAATTAATAATCAAGAACCAATGAAAGTATTTATGTTTCCAAGGGAGTGTAATGGGTATTCCTTCTGGAAACCCGGGCCATGTTTCTTCTGAAACATTAACGCCCCAAAAATAATGGATTGGATTACTAGGCGTCAGCCGTATATAATCCGAACCACGCTCTGCTACCATGTAATGGACTTAGGCCGCCCCAGAGGTGCAATGGGGGTCTAAATCCACTCTCATAGATAGAGAGGGGTGTGACAGTACCATAAGAGATACAACTCGAACTATTAGCATATATGGTAAGTTCGGAGAAGATAGGTTTTCCAGTTCTAGGATCACCCATCCATCGCCAAACGCAGGCTTTTGAAAACACGGGAAGAAGCGCCCGACGCCTGTTGGGAAACAACGGAGCGACGGCAGCGCATTCCCTTGGATCTTGCCGGAACTGTCACACTCCCCCCCTTAAAAAACATACTTGATTGAAGAGCAAGTATGTAAACTAGGTGGAATAGTTTACTGGTTGAGCACTGATGCTTACTAATAAATAGCTGCATTGGCGATTGAGGATAAAAAGGTGAAATTAAAACAGGATGGATTGTCAATGAATCTTCATTTGAAGTATTCATTAGGTAGTTAACCCCCAATCAAAGATTGGAACAATCGGGAATAATATAACTTGCTCAACCAGGAGACTTACAGTAGGGAGCTGGCCTCTCTATCCTATTATATGCTCTTTGCTTGAGAGGTTGTGGCATCTGGAAGTGCGAAAACCTGTGAATGAGCAAGTATGTAATGCCCCTGATCAATGGCTTACCTGAAGAAAATTTGATTGAGAAAGATTTGAAATGGATTTTGGAATACGTTGAATACGATTACAAAGTGTGGCGGCGAACTGATTAGCTGAGGGACCTTGGAGACCGATTTCTTTCCCGGTCGACCTACATTGCTGGAATTTTGAATCGTCTTTGGAACACCTTGAAAACAATTTTGCGAAATAGAACACTTATATTCTAAGCCTGATTCATTTTCTAATCAACTTACTGAAATACATTAATTGCAATTAAGGATTTTATGTCTAAAAAACAAACGTGGTTTCAAATACACAGTCTATAGGACAGTCTATGCAACCCTTCTACTTGGTGGGAAGATGAGTTTGTCATAAATCGTGTCGTTTCTTAACTTTACTAAAAAAGTGTAAAATCGTGGGGGTGGCTGCGCTGTAATGGGGTGAATCCATTCGTGATGCACGATGTACCGAGTTTCGATCATATATTTGATATTCTTGAGACTTGGACACTAGCTCATACTTACATCGAGGCAAGGCGAAGTCGAAGTTATTTCACCTTGTTGTCATGGCGACGAGTAAACTATGCGAAAATACGCCATTTGTAGCCCCAGCTGGACAACTGCATAACACTTTCTTACCTAGTACCTAGTCAATATTTTCATTATTTTTTGTAATATGCAAGGTAATACATTGTATGCGAATTACATCAAGTTATTATCAGGTGATGACCTCAAACGCTACAAACGTGAGATGAAATCTGAGGGGTAGAGACCCATATGAAATGTGTGTTGGGGAGTTGACATACATAGGCCGTGTGCCAGACCCCCAATTTCGGGATTTCATTACCAGAGAGATAACCAAACCAAACTTCTAGAATATATTTGGGGGGTCATTTGAAGTGTTTTGAGCTATGATAGACATCACAGTTTGGTAGCTATCAAAAATGACGGCAGGGGAAGGGGAGGGGGAAGGCATTTTCTTTAAAAAATCGTATGTTTTGAACCAGACAAGATAGAAAAGATTTTCTAACGCCAAAATGTTTCTAAAAGACTCTAGTTTCAATTGGTATAGTCATATTTGGTGATACGTTAATGGGTATGCGTGAAAAAGTGGTTTGAATAACAAAAAACGTGGTTTTCCAAAATCGACATTTTCTTATTTTGCTTATAAGTCAAAAACGGTTAGAGTTATCGAAAAATACCTCTATATCAAAGTTGTAGAGCGAGAAGAGAGCTTTAATTTGATATATAATAACGTGCAAAACGGTTGAGTAGTGTGGCGCTGAGAGAGCATAACGTTCTGGAATCCACAACGTCGGGTCGCTGGTCGCGGGCTTTGTCCATTCAACGGACCCCGTTTGTCGGGCGTTCACATGCTTTATCGCCAATCGCCGATACGTTTTCGCAACTTCTTACCATTTTTGGGTTATATTATGACGTACACTCACTAGAGAATACATATTGGGCCCGCTGACCAGGTGCCTGACGTCAAATTCGAGCGTGCAACAGACAAAATACATGTTGGCGGTACTGTCGCACTGTTGCACGAAATTACAGCTTGAATCAATATAGAGCCTCGATTACTTTCAGGTACAACTAATTATACAAGGAGAAATAAGAAAGACATCAGCAAATGGGTATGATGTATAAATTACAGGAACTGTATTTTTCAATAAAGGCAATTTTATAATTTTAATAGCTGTATTGGTTACAGCTGCCGAACCTTTTTTTTTTTTTTTTAAAGATATAATTATGGAATAAGAATAATACAAATAAAGTTGAAATATCACGTCATCATTGCAACTGACTCCATCGACTGATGATATAAAAGGAAACAAGCGAGTCAGCATAAAATAGGTAGGTATGATTTAAAATTTATAGGAACTTTGTTTTCCTCGCAACTTATTACTACTTTCGACTAATTATTAAACTTTTACATAATCGAAAAATAAGAATACTGAAAATAAAGCCCAAAATTGCACATATCTCTAGTATCAAAAATCACTGTCATCACTGTCACATTCGTTGTCATATTCGTTGTCGCTCTCGTCTTCATATCTCTGGGAAGCAAGACATCCCTTGCATTTACAAGAGCTTGTGCACTGTAATTTATTTGAAATGCAGGAGCACTTATCGGTGACGCATTCCTTGGTTGCGCAGTTGCAGGAAAGGAACGACAGGATGCATTCTGGAGCTGGGAGACCAATATACCATTTGATAGACAAAATGCCCATCTTGTCTGTTTCCCAACCGTGTGATGAGCAGTCAGGGAGGGATGGGAATTGTTGAAGGCTTATCCTCCATACCGCTGCTTGATAGTTAGCGCGTTTTGTGTGCAGTCGTAACGCATTTTTACATGGAGGCATTTGTAATTAATTATTGTAATCAATTAGTATTTGTAATTAATTGTATAGTAATAATTAATATAATATATTAACTTTAATTAATTTAACTTTAATTAATATTATATTAATTAATATAGTATAAAGTAATAATTAGTTGTATTTGTAATTAATTGGATTGCTGTAAGCAATCCCCTTGCTTCAGCTTTAATTGGATTTCACAGTTGGTCTGGGTGTGACTCAGTCAGTGCATTCGCTGGACAAGGGAAGATCAAGTGCCTTAAACTTCTGACGCAGGATCAACGGTTCCTATCAGCCTTCGATCAGTTGGGGAGAAATTGGGAGACTCCAACCAGTGTTTTCGATGCAATTGAAATGTTTACGTGTAACTTGTACGCGAGAAAGACCAAGATTGAGAATGTCGACGAACTTAGGTATCAAATGTTTAGGAGCAAAGAAGGGCGCCTGATGCAATCTCAAATGCCTCCATGTAAAAATGCGTTACGACTGCACACAAAACGCGCTAACTATCAAGCAGCAGTATGGAGGATAAGCCTCCAACAATTCCCATCCCTCCCTGACTGCTCATCACACGGTTGGGAAAGACAAGATGGGCATTTTGTCTATCAAATGGTATATTGGTCTCCCAGCTCCAGAATGCATCCTGTCGTTCCTTTCCTGCAACTGCGCAACCAAGGAATGCGTCACCGATAAGTGCTCCTGCATTTCAAATAAATTACAGTGCACAAGCTCTTGTAAATGCAAGGGATGTCTTGCTTCCCAGAGATATGAAGACGAGAGCGACAACGAATATGACAACGAATGTTACAGTGATGACAGTGATTTTTGATAGTAGAGATATGTGCAATTTTGGGCTTTATTTTCAGTATTCTTATTTTTCGGTTATGTAAAAGTTTAATAATTAGTCGAAAGTAGTAATAAGTTGCGAGGAAAACAAAGTTCCTATAAATTTTAAATCATACCTACCTATTTTATGCTGACTCGCTTGTTTCCTTTTATATCATCAGTTGATGGAGTCAGTTGCAATGATGACGTGATATTTCAACTTTATTGACATTTCATGTCTTTGCTATGGCACACAACCAAATTTTCGTTATGTCACGTTACGTTACGTAACGAAATATGCTCAATTTCTGATGATTTCCGCTTACAACCGAGTCGTTGCTAGGGAAATGGTACTTCGTCGTTTTTCATCCCACAAAATTCGTTGACCATTCGTTCGAAAGCTCTCGATTTATCCAACCATATTATGTTAACTACTGCGAAGTGCGTGGCCAACAAGCTGAGTTATGAGCATGGTTATATATGAATAATTGTTTACACACAGGTGATCATTCTCAATTATTGATATTGTGAACATGATTGCAACCCGCTTGTTAATTTCTGATGATTTCATTGAGCTGGTGTTTCGATGATTTGATTCATAGCAGGTGATCCGAATATTGCGAGAACGGTTTGATTTGTGAAGAGGTGGTTAAATCATTTAATAGGTAGGTAATCATTTTAATAGACGAGTCTGCAACTAAAGACATGAAATGTCCCAATGTGTTGCAGACTAGTATGCAGGCGTTACTGATGATTATCGTTTGCTTGCTCACTACCGAAGGTAGGGAAGCTTTGTGTTCGTGACTGAATTTGTATTATTCTTATTCCATAATTATATCTTTTAGAAAAAAAGGTTCGGCAGCTGTAACCAATACAGCTATTAAAATTATAAAATTGCCTTTATTGAAAAATACAGTTCCTGTAATTTATACATCATACCCATTTGCTGATGTCTTTCTTATTTCTCCTTGTATAATTAGTTGTACCTGAAAGTAATCGAGGCTCTATATTGATTCAAGCTGTAATTTCGTGCAACAGTGCGACAGTACCGCCAACATGTATTTTGTCTGTTGCACGCTCGAATTTGACGTCAGGCACCTGGTCAGCGGGCCCAATATGTATTCTCTATTGAGTGTACGTCATAATATAACCCAAAAATGGTAAGAAGTTGCGAAAACGTATCGGCGATTGGCGATAAAGCATGTGAACGCCCGACATGAATGGACAAAGCCCGCGACCAGCGACCCGACGTTGTGGATTCCAGAACGTTATGCTCTCTCAGCGCCACACCACTCAACCGTTTTGCACGTTATTATATATCAAATTAAAGCTCTCTTCTCGCTCTACAACTTTGATTTAGAGGCATTTTTCGATAACTCTAACCGTTTTTGACTTATAAGCAAAATAAGAAAATGTCGATTTTGGAAAACCACGTTTTTTGTTATTCAAACCACTTTTTCACGCATACCTCTTAACGTATCACCAAATATGACTATACCAATTGAAACGAGAGTCTTTTAGAAACATTTTGGCGTTAGAAAATCTTTTCTATCTTGTCTGGTTCAAAACATACGATTTTTTAAAGAAAATGCCTTCCCCCTCCCCTTTCCCCTGCCGTCATTTTTGATAGCTACCAAACTGTGATGTCTATCATAGCTCAAAACACTTCAAATGACCCCCCAAACATATTCTAGAAGTTTGGTTTGGTTATCTCTCTGGTAATGGAAAAGTTGCTGGCACACGGCCTAACAAGTGTTCTAGATGTTCCAGACATCAGCCGCGAAGATGTTGTGGATTACCTACCCATCTAGTTTTCAGAACTGTTCTTCGAATCAATTGAAACTAAAAATCTTTAGAGTATTGTGAAAGTGGTCTTGTGAAAGAGTGTGCTTAGAGAGCTCTGTTAGGCGGGTATCACCTATCACATGTGGAAAGGTAAGTACCTAGAGGGAAGGTATGCCTACATACTTTCCGTATATTATTACTTGTTCATGTACTTCATTGATAAAAACGAAAGTAGGTACCTACCTAATTACCTTTTTTGTCCCTAAAATTTGTGTAAATGCAAAACTCGCGCAATAACTGCACTGCCAATGCCGTCTTTATGAAATCTTACCTACAGAAGAATGCATTTCAAGATTTTTTCCTTGCAGCTCCATGTTGCATATTCCCTGATTCGATATTTGACAAACTTGCTAATCAGCGGTTGTATTCGTCAGCAAAGCAACGACCCACCTACTTTGTTTAGGCACTTTAAACCAACAGCAAATCTGGTAGGACGTACGTACCTACCTAAGTAGTTTCGTATCTTGGTGTAGCAACAACCTGCCTTGTTTACTATGACAAACTATCAAATCTCTCCTTTTATTCATTCAATATAACAAGTAAAGCTTCCTCAGTTAAGCGTAGAACTCCGAACTTATAATAAAACGCTGATGAAGCTACCTGAGCAATGGCTAGGCACCTACACAGCAGTACAGACACCTGAGGAATTTCCAATTATCTTTTCTTTACTGTTTTTCAGGTTAATAGTTATTCTCAAAGCATAAAAGAATGAAATTCTTTAGTTTTCTGACACTGATTAACTACAATAGTTAGTAGGCTCCTAGTCCAAATAAAAACTCGTTCACGTTAGATTGGTATCGTTGACAGCAATCTACAATCAAGTATTGCGCTGGCAGGCACGATTATTATAACATTTAGTCGAATTTAAACTTTGTATTGCTACAATATTATACTTTTTCAAAACAAAACTGTTGAAAAATGGCCTTATAACCACGAATTATGTTGACGTGAGACGGCAAACTTCTTGTGAGAAATAGGTTAGTTGTGTAGCGATTCATTAAGGCAGTCATGGCCGACTTTGGCTGGAACGCGAACCTACTCCAGGCGTGACGTCACGAGAATATGGGATGTATTTATGTACTACTATTATATACGGGGTTTAATACGGGCTATCCAGTACAGGAATAATATACCTTTTTACGTAATAATGTGCAGCGTTTTTTTCATTTTAGATATTATATTACATTTTATCAAAATTCAAATAATAATAATAATAATAATGAAATTACATTTTTGTTTCAGTGCGTCTGGAGTTGTGTATTCAACGTATACCTGGGATTTATACACAGATAATCTACGCCACTGGCGTTGGTTGGTCTGTGAAAAGTGGTCATGAGAGATGAATTTCAGATTTTGATCATTTCAATTGTGCATCTTACTGTATCACTACATGAAATAAAAAACGTTTGCCAAGTTGGCTGTGGCACATAGCTTACTCGTTCCTACCTATCATGAAGGTATTGATCGTTGAAAAGTTTTAAATGATCTTGAAAAATTCTATAGCGGAAAAGAGTTAATCACGGAGTAGCGTGAAATGTCATAATTGGTCAATTTAGAAACGAAAAACGCTACAAATTATTTCACAAATGTACTTGGCTTGCGTACGTCATGAGGCCCGTCCAGACTCCTCGGTGTGTCCTATTTCGAGTTGCCATAACCTATACTTCTATAATGATATACGCATGTTTATATTTTGTAAAAGGATCTGGGGGAACGAGAAATAATTCTGGAGTGAATTTAAAGTAACTTTATTCAACAGAAAATACACAGTTTTAAGGGGTTGAGAATCAAAAACTTGAGTAGGTACCTATGGCTGGACTCCTTCCCGTCCGATTTCAAGCGATTCTGGGAACCACCCTCCCCCCACCCGTGATCTATTTATGCAACTAACCTACATTTTACCAAAACGATTGATTTAGGATATTACTCTATTTTTGAGATGCGAGCTTGCTAGCATCCGGACCACCAAAGAATACACATCATTCAGATCAATTTATCCTAAAATATATCCTAAATCAGTCCTGATCCAAAATCTCCTTTTAATGAGCCCATTATTTTATTATTTAGAATAAGTTTTCTTTGCCATTGAATTGGTAGTTTGCAATTTGATTACAATCACAATGCTAAAACTTTCTAAAAAAATCAACGTAATTTTACAAAAATTCGCTCATACGATCATGCTGCATGACAGGAATTTTTTGTTATAAAATTTGTCTTATTCATTGCATTTTTAAAGGATATCAGTGATTCAGTATGGGTACCGATATAAGACACAGAAAATGAAAAAAAAGTTCCAGTCATGCAGCATGATCGTATGAGCGAATTTTCATAAATGGTCGTATTACATTTATGTTACATTCTGTTGAAATTTGAGCACTTTGGGGACAAATAAAAATTTTATTATACATTTTATAGCAAACTAACTTTTTCTCAGTAATATTCCAATGAAAAAACGATTTTGTGGATTTTTACAATTTTTCAAGTGTTCCTATCGATTTTTAGCTTATTTTAATGAAATTTAAGTACATTTTTCAGTACAATTTTGTGCTTAAATTTTTAAATGTCCTAGTTCATGTTCGATTAATTTTTTTCGAGTAGCATTCTGCTAAAAAATAGAAATTTGTTAATTTTTAGCGGTTTTTTGCCTTTTTTAGTGATTTTTTAAGTAAATTTTTTGAAAGTTGACCAATTTAATGTGCTCAAAAAGTGTTGTCCAACGAACTCACCCTTTCTTTTGAAATGCTTGATTTTTTGGCGAAAGAACGAAGTTTTTATCTCAATTCTATCGAGAGTTATCGTCTGGAATGACACATACATATATATATATATATATATATATATATATATATGTATATATATATATATATATATACATATAAAAAAGCTTTAAAATCCAGGAATCATTTCAGAATGCCTCAAAACAGATTTCGATGAAGAAAATCTTTGAAAATTTTTATTTTAAAATTTTTGGAGCCATTGCAATAGCTTTATTTTCTAAAAAAATTCGCTAAAAGAAGTAAATTAAAAACAGTGGGTATTCCAAATCAATCCTTCTAGTAAAATATAGATTAGTTGGATAAATAGATCGTAGTTAAGTTTAAAAGTATATAGGAGTATGTTTCGCAGGTTGAAATAAAAATAAAGTTTATCGGCTCCAGTTTGGAATCGACCCCAAAACCTTCTAAGTCTGTAGTCGGAAGCATTAAGGGCCCCGTACACTATGGGATCGCCTGCAGGCCGTCGCCTCAACAGACGAACTTGTGACCAATATCGCCGGGCTCCCTACACTACCAGTCAACGGCCTGCAGACGGCCGCACTAAACTGCCGATCATCGCCTGACACTATCTGTCCGGGGCCTGCAGGCGGACTGTCAGACAGGAATCAGGACTGCAGGCGAACCTCAGTTTATTTACTGTCAGTTTTTGGTGAACCCCCAGAAAAAAGAATTTGGGTGAAAAATTGGCTTCAAGATAGAGACGCTAGCTCTCACATGTCATTGCTCCGCGAACTGAGGCAGTCTCACCACGAGGATCTTAGGAATTATTTGAGGATGAGTGAAGAAAATTTCCAAAAACTTCTTAATTTGGTTTCACCGGGAATAGGCTCGATACACACGGATAGGCCCGATAAATCTCAATAAATGCCGAAATAGGTTTCCCGCCCATCCTCGCCGTCAGTCCGCTGTCAGTCCTATTTTGGCTTGTGAAAACACGCTCAAAATTGATCGCACGGAAAACTGACGAAAACGGGGTGTAAGCTCCCACTGGGCTGTGAATGAATGATCTAACTAAAGAATAGTTTAAAGCTTGAATTAATCAATAAGGACTGCTCTTCAGGGCTCAATAGAAATACTAATACTTGATCAACGGTAGCTAAGCCAGACATGAAACCTCAGAACCAGGAAATGCAGGTATAATAAGACTCAACACCATGTACTCACATAGACTCAATATAATGAACCGAAAATAACACATAAAGGATTAATACAACGATCAATGAATGGTGAAATGTATAGAATATGGTGATTAATACAACGATCAAGGAAAAGCAAACGGTATAGAATTATGGTTGTTAATACAACGATCAATGTAAAGCAAAATGTATAGAATATGGCTTTGGGTAGGTTAACTCCTAGGTACGGATCAGTACTCTTGAACGGTGTGCCTGAAGGGCTGGGAAACTCCAAACACCAGAAAGGGTTGAAGACCCGGATTAATCAAACAATTGTGACAAGGTATAATGATGGTGGTACAGTACCGTTACGACTCTGCTGATTGGGCTCCACTGGGAATGTCCAAATGTTCACGGGAATTCTGCACCGTCACGGATCCTGTCACGATTTGCGTATTCTCCGGGATATTAACGTTAATCCAAATACTGACTCGATACAAAATCGGCACTGTCACGATTGTCACGATTCGTGTCACCACAACTCGGTTTTCTGATAGCACTCTTGAACAATTGTCAATAACAGACTGGGGCGAGGAGAGGGCCTCGTGGCGCTCTTATACTGATCCGCCCGGGAGGGGCCCAGTGACGTAGTGCGGCGAAGGCCCGCCGCTGGCGCTCGATTCAACCGCTCCCTCCGGCCGCCCGCTCTCGGAGTTCGTGGTCCTACAGGGGAAAAAAAGAGCCGAAGGATCACGCGCGTGCAGGCCAACTGATAGTGTGGGGCGGGGAGCATTTGCGATCATGATCTGACAGGTCCTCGCCTGTCGCGGATCCTCGCCGGCCCTTTGCCCACACACCTTCAGTCCGCCCGAACTGCAGTCCACGATCTTCAGATTAACTGATGAATGTGTGGGCGACCTCGGGTCGCCGCCTTACGATTATCTTCAGTTAAACTGACAGTGTATGGGGGGCTTTAGTCACTCGTCTACGGAGGACCTTCGCCAATGCTTCCTAACTAAAGTACCGTCATTGCCGGGGAGTCATTAGTTGAGGGAGGTTCAGTCGGACGGAGACTCCTACTCTACTAGGGACGTAGGTAGGTACGCTGTAAAGGACCCCCTAATTGGTCAGTATTTTGATCAAAAGTGGTTGATCAATCGACTGAGGCAGCCAAGATTGAGCGTCTAGAAGCGCGTTTGATGATTGAGTCAATAAATGATGAGATTGATGAAAAGTTTGATTCACGTCAATGACTGAAGAGGGGGTTTGAGCGTCTAGGAGCGTTTTGAACAATCTTTCCCTCAGTCACGCGCTCGGCACCAACGATGTCGGGACCTTCGTCGCTCTCGCCTTCCGTCAACTACGCCTCCAACAAGGGTGAAACTCAGAAAGGTGAATTCTCAGAAAGTTCTTGTAATCCTCTGGCTCCGTATCGCGCAGAATGCTGAGAAGATGTTCATGACTGAAACGGTGCCTCATTTTGTACCACTCTTTTGACCACCGCCTTTTCCTCTTCTTTTGATCCTTTTTCTTCTGGAGGGCAGCTACAGACATAAAAGTATGGCCAAATCCTGGTTGGAACCCATTGTTTCAGCAGAACACTGCGGCAGTCGTCACACGTGCTAGTCGTCACACTTCACAAGTCGAACAGCTAGATGAAACTGATTCAAACGACTGAAGACATGATTGAAGAACAGATTGAAGTGAGCTTCAATCTGTTCGTACAATCTTTTGATCAACCCAAGGCCCTACAACTGTAAGTGGATCTCAGACGCCGCCGAATGCAAATTGAAGAGAGCATTGGCGGACATATTGGGGTCAACTTCACGCGCCCTTTTTGAATTGTAAGGCTAGCTAGTTTGTGTATGGGTGATATTCTCGAGACTTGTACACTAGCGCATCCTTACATCGAGGCAAGGCGAAATCGAATTATTTCACCTTGTTGCCATGGTGACAAGTAAACATATGCGAAAATGCGCCATTTGTAGGCACAGCTGGACAACAGCATAACATAGTCTCACCTAGTTCCAAGTCAATATTTTCATTATTTGTAATATGCAAGGTGATAAATTGTATGCAAATGACATCAAGTTATTATCAGGTGTTGACCTCAAACGCTACGAACGCAAGATTTGATCTGTGGGGTAGAGATCCATATGAAATGTGTGTTGAGGAGTTGACATATAAGTGTTCTAGATGATCCAGACTTCAGCCGCAAAGATGTTGTGGATTACCTATCTAGTTTTAGAACTGTTCTTTGAATCAATTGAAACTAAAATTTTTTAGAGTACTGTGAAAGTGGTCTTGTGAAAGGATGTGTTATGAGACCTCTGTTATGCGGGAATAGTAAGTTGTATCACATGAGGAAAGGTAAGTACCTAGAGGTAAGGTATACCTACATACTTTCCGTATATTATTACTTGTTCATGTAGGCACTTCATTGATCAAAACGAAAGTAGGTACCTAATTATCGTTTTTGTCCATAAAATTTGCGTAACTGCAAAACTCAGGCAATAACTGCACTGCCAATGCCGTCTTTATGAAATCTTACCTTCAGAGGAATGCATTTCAAGGTTTTTTTCTTGCAGCTGGTTTTTAATGCATGTTGCATATTCCCTGATTCGATATTTGACAAACTTGCTAATCGGCGGTTGTATTCGTCGGCAAAGCAACGACCCACCTACTTTGTTTAGGCACTTTAAACCAACAGCAAATCTGGTAGGACGTACGTACCTACCTAACGCAGTGTCCTACGTGGCATTGCCGCACGCGTCAATGCGTTCACGCGTTCACGCGTTCAAATGGCGGACCAATTAAATTTGCGAAATTTGTCACGTGACCCTGCCCGCGCGGCGACGCGATGGCGTCGAACGCTTTGGTTTGATTTTCAAACTAGTTTGATTTTTATCGCATTCGCCGCGCGTCAAACGCGTTAATTCTAACCTCATTCGACATTTTAAACTTGTTTACGGTTTTTTCGCCTGTTCGTTTTCCGCGAGTTTTTTTGTGTGATAATGGAATTATTAATAGCTGAAATACAAAAACGGCCAGTTTTGTGGAACAAACGCCACGAAGGATATAAAAACCGTGGATTGTCCGAGAGAGGTTGGGAGGAAGTGGCAAATGCAACGAACATGACAAGTAAGTACCTATACTTATCTATATATTTTGTAGGTATAAAAGAAGTATTCAACATAATGTTTTTAACATCCAAATATTTATGAGGGATAGAAAATACAATATATTCCATTAAGTAGAAGTTGAGCGTTTGTTGAGGCGAAAATATTGAGTAAAAGTTTGCCTGACATAGGTCGCCGTCCTGTTCGAATGATTGTTGCTTCTGGTCAGTGGGATCCTGTGAGGGTGATTATTTGAATCTTGATCATTAACTGATCGTAAGTCCGGTGCTCCTTGCCTGTCAATAATAACGTTGTGTAACAACGTGATTGCTTTGACGATGTCAGTTGCAGTTTCTACGGTTGTCTCTATTGGCTTTGTCAAAACTCGAAATTTTGAAGTAATGATACCGAACGAGCATTCGACTACCATTCTTCCACGAGAAAGATGGTAGTTGAACAGCCGTTTTTCTTGGTCAGATAAAGCTGCTTTCCACGGGTACGGCTTCATTAGATATTTGCGCAAAGGAAACGCTGCATCTCCCAGGAACACGAAGGGGGCTTCAAACGAGGAATTCGGTAGCAATCGCGTATCAGGCAATTTGAATGTACCAGATTCAATGGCTTGGTAGAACTGTGTTTGCCAAAACGCCTCCATCACTATCTTTACCATGCGCCCCAATATCAACCATGATAAATTTATAGGAGGCATCAGTTATTGCCATCAGGACGATTGAGTAAAACTGTTTGTAGTTGAAGAACATGCTTCCCGAGTTGGTAGGCTTTTTCACACGAATATGCTTACCATCTATAGCCCCCAAAGCATGAGGGAATCCCCATTTTTCGAAGAATTCTTTCGATATTTTTTCGAAATCATCTACTCTAGGGACAGGCATGTGTAGTTTCGACAGGCACTTCCAAATTGCCAAGCATACATCCTTGACAATTTTTGATACCGAACTTTTAGAAATTCGGAAGGAGTACGCAAGTTGACGGAAAGATATACCAGTCGCCAGATACCTAAACAAAGAACAGAAAAACAAAAATTATATTTTATTTTTTTAAACGTTCTAGTCACACAGCATGACTGTAGGAGCGAATCTTCGTAGGTTATCTTATTTATGTTAAATTGATTTGAAATGTTAGCTCTTTCAGTTCAATAGATTTGTTAAATAACAATTTTATGCCAAAAAACTAATTCTAAATAATAATCGGCTATTCAGACAAGAGATTTCGAATTTTTAGCTTTTTGCAGTTCTTACCGATTTTCATCTCCTATCAATGAAATTTAAGAACATTTTTCGGCATAATATTGGGTATAAATTTTTTTATAGTCTCGTTAATATTGAGCAGATAAATTATATTTGAGTAATATTCAGCTTAAAAATATAATTATTACGGTTTTCAACCGTTTTTTGTGATTTTAAGTAATTTTTTTTAGCACATTTTTCGAAAAGTGATAAGTTTAATGTGCTCATAAGGTGCTGACCAGCGAACTCATTCTTTTTTATGAAATTTCATTATTATTATTTTTTTTAATTAGGTATATATATAAATATATATATTATATATATATATATATATTTTTTTTTTTTTTTTTTTTTTTTTTTTGCAAAAGAAAAGATATTTTTAATTTCAATCCTAACGAGAGGTTCCTTCTGGAATGACCTATATATATACATATAGCCTCAAAACCATATGGCCTCAAAACTGATTTTCATGAAGAAAATTGTGGAAAAAATTTCAATATACCTACAATTTTTGGAGCCATTGCAATAGCTTTATTTACCATGAAAATTCGCTGAAATAGTTATGTAGTAACTAATTATGTGCACAAATGCTGCATGTATTGCTATACTGCTAATAAATTGGTTTAATTATTATTTATTTATTTTGTAAACTACCGAGACACATCTGATTCGATAACTTACAAAGAAAAGCATGTTCATGCCAATAATAAAAATGATAACATTAAATGATGACGTCATATTAAATGTTCAATTAGGCATTTATATATATATATATATATATATATATATATATATATATATATATATATATATATATATATATATATATATATTTTTTTTTTTTTTTTAATTTACCTTTATTTTTTTTCAGAGGATAATGCCAAGAAAAAATGGAAGAGTGCGAGGGATACATTCATAAAGGAGTTTAAGAAGATAAAGAAGCCTAGTAGCGGAGCTGATGGGGACTCTGCACCTATGTATGATGGGAAATGGGCCTATTTCGATGTAATGCTTTTTCTTGCAGACTCTGTGACACCCAGAGTTACGGAAGGCACCTTTAATTTTATTCAGAATGGGTCTCAAGCCGAGGATAGTTACCATGAGCCAGAAGTCGTAGGACAGAACACTGCATCACAAAGGATTGAGGTTATAGAAACTGAAAGACTTGATAATGATGATGAAGTTTTTGAGGAAGAGGTCGCCAGCGAAATGTTCACTGTGGAAGCAGAAAATTACGCCTATAATGAACCGCAACTGGATTCAACAGTCGCACCGAGTACCTCAAATGCTCAAATGCAAAGTTGTGTAAGAGCGTCGTCAACAAGTGATGCTATGACTTTATCACCAGTCAATCAGCCCAAAAAAAAGTCGAAGATAATGATGACGGCTTTTGAAAAACAACTGCTACATATAGAGGAAGAAAAACTGGCAAAATTTAATGAAGCTGAAGACGAAGATCTTCTCTTCTTCAAATCAGTTTTGCCATACTTTAAGAAGTTATCCGACTTACAGAAATTGAAAATCCGGAATGAGTTTACCTCTATTTTGATTAGAGAAATTGAACATAAACATGATACCACTAATGTTGACTGATTCGGTATTATACAAACATAGCTTTTTATTTTTCATTATACTTACTTTTATGTACATACTTAATTAGTTCAATTATACAGATATTATAAAGCAAAAATGCTCTTTACGCAATTTTTTTCTAAAACCTCCATATTAATTTACTAAATTTATTATACACCTTTATCGGGAGTTATCCAATTTCGAAGAAAATTACGATATAGGTATTGTCTTGTGTTTATAAACAATGATAAAAACAAAAAATTCGAAGGTTCGAATCATGCTCGTGTGAGCAAAATTTTATGTTAAATTGTTTTGAAATTTGAGCAAATTTTCTCAAAATCTTTTTGTAGTTCCTATTATTCTGCTATACAAACAAACTTTTGTATTTTACCAAATGTTTGCTGTTGTTATCTTTTAGAAAAATTTCATGGGAAATGAAGCTATTACAATGGCTTCCAAAATTGTAAAATCAAAATTTTCTAAATTTTGTTTTTTGTTTTTATTGAAATCCATTTTGGGACATTCTGAAACGAATTCTAGAGTTTAACGCTTTTTCATATGTAGGGATATATATATATATATATATATATATATATATATATATATATATATATAGATTGGTAGGTTTTTTTCGACTGTATTCTATAAAATATTTGAAGTTGGGGGATCTCGAGGTTCAGTCAGTAGTAGATTGGGTTTTCATCTGGCCATATATTCGATTAATTTATTAATCATCATCAGGGCTTAGAATGATGGGGGTTTTCTTTTACTTTCACATAAGTTGAAACTTGTTGGGAACAAACACTTGTTTAAATGCCATTGTGACACTGAATAGAAGTTTCTGCACTGAATAGAAGAAGGCACTGAATAGAAGAATGAACGTACGAAGATTTGTTTTTACTTTATTTGTTAGTTATGGTGTGAAGTTATGGTGAAAAGGCAAAAAGCCGAAATATAAAAATAGTTTTGTGACGTTTTTTCTGTTATCTTTTCTAATTTTGTGAATATATATATATATATATATATATATATATATATATATATATATATATATATATATATATATATATATATATATATATATATATATATATATATCCCTACATATGAAAAAGCGTTAAACTCTAGAATTCGTTTCAGAATGTCCCATTATATATATATATATATAGTGTGTGTGTGTGTGTGTGTGTGTGTGTGTGTGTGTGTGTGTGTGTGTGTGTGTGTGCGTGTGTGTGTGCGTGCGTGCGTGTGGGTGTGTGTGTGTGTCCAACACTTTTTGAGCCCCTTAAATTGGTAAAATTTCAAAGAATTACTAAAAAAATAACTAAAAACGGCTAAAAATCGTTAAATTAATATTTTCTAGCAGAATATTGCTCAAATAAAGTTTATTAACTATAAAATAGAACATTAGAAAATGTATGAACAAAATAATGCTTAATTAGAAAATGTACTTAAATTTCATTAAAATGTGCTAAAACGAAAGTATTAAATTATTAAATAAATAAGTAAATAAAAAATTGTTCACCAGTAAGAAATTACAATTTTGTGCTCACAAATTTGAATGGTTTACTTCATAGTTGGGAATATTTGTCGGGGTAGAACTCTTTTAAATTTACACATTCAACGATTCTAAACCTTTATGCCTAACTTCAAAATTTGAGCTACTTCATAAGTTTTCAACTTTTTTGGTGAAATATCTCCTAGTTTCAAAATGCCTCAAAACGATTTTCCAGAAGAAATTCCAGATAAATATTATTTTTAACATTTTTGATGCAATTGCAGTAGTTTTATTTTTTTCTAAAATTTGCTAAAATACCTAACTACCTAGTATTAAATTCTAATGAAATATAGAACATCAATAGTTAATTGGTTTGGTGTTTAGTAATTGTTTACCATACCGCTAATGACCCTTCTGGTTGGGGTGCTGCTTAAATTTAAGTAA
This sequence comes from Adelphocoris suturalis, assembly GCA_030762985.1. Classification (NCBI taxonomy): domain Eukaryota; kingdom Metazoa; phylum Arthropoda; class Insecta; order Hemiptera; family Miridae; genus Adelphocoris; species Adelphocoris suturalis. The sequence continues at coordinate 12,248,620 of JAUMHS010000013.1, read as the reverse complement.
ATAAAAAATTGTTTACCAATAAGAAATTGTTAAGTAGGTATCTTAATTATTGTTAAGTAGGTATCTTTCTGAACGTAAAAAGTAATGGACGACTTACCTCAAGGTCAGCATTAGTCTTTCTTCCACGGAAATGGGCCTCTGAAAATTGGTGGTGGATAAATGAGCGAATTCTTGCTTAATTTTATTCACGATATAATCGAATGTTTGTACAGTCATCCTTGCATACGACTTGAAGTGCTCTTCACTTCTCCTCAATTTTGCATATAAGTGATGAAATTCACCGAACTTATTCCGACTTTTGAAAATTTCCTCCACGGGCCTCCTTCTTTTTTTATTCTTTTGAGCTAAATAATGCAAAAGAGCTGTTGAGCTGGTCAGCAGCTCAAACTTGTTGATCGATGGCATAATCGAATGAAAAAACTGAAGTAAGAAACACAGATGATGAGAACACAACGGGTGATGCTCGCTAAACTACGAAGCGTCCACGTAGGACACCATTTTTTTTCCCCGCGCGGCATGACGCGGCAACGCGCCGACTTGACGCGTCAACGCGCGGCTTGACGCTCGCGGCGGATCCACGTAGGACACTGCCTAAGTAGTTTCATTTCTTGGTGTAGAACAACCTGCCTTGTTTATTTTGACAAACTATCAAATCTCTTCTTTTATTCATTCAATATAACAAGTAAAGCTTCCTCAGTTAAGCATAGTACTACGAACTGATAATAAAACGCCGATGAAGCTACCTTAGCAATGGCTAGGTACCTACACAGCAGTACAGACACCTGAAGAATTTTCAATCATCTTTTCTTTACTATTTTTCAGGTTAATTATTCTCAAAGCCTAAACGAATGAAGTTCTTTAGTTTTCTCGAATGAAGTTCTTTAGTTTTCTGACACTGATTAACTACTATAGTTAGTAGGCTCCTAGTCCAAATAAAAACTCGTTCACGTTAGATTGGTATTGTTGACAGCAATCTACAATCAATTATTGCACTGGCTGGCACGATTATTATAACATTTAGTCGAATTGAAACTTTGTATTGCTACAATATTATACTTTTTCAAAACAAAACTGTTGAAAAATGGCCTTATAACCACGAATTATGTTGACGTGAGACGGCAAACTTCTTGTGAGAAATAAGTTGGTTGAGTAGCGATTCATTGACGTAGGGCGGTCTCATGGCCGACTTTGGCTACAACGCGAACCTACTCCAGGCGTGACGTCACGAGAAATGGGCCACAGGTAAGTGTTCGGAGAAAACATATTTTGTATGTTATCATGATGAAAACTATTCTAAAATCATTTAAAACGTCAATTATTATGATGACAACACAGTTTGTAAATGAATTTTATGCAATATTTTCAACAGAGACAAACTGTGGGAGCTGCTTGTCTTTGGAATATCTAACCATATATTACGATTTACAAACTTATTTAGGCCACAATTCTCAGCCGATTTTCATGATTCTTTTTTTGATCAACTATGAATTTGGTCTATTTTTGGATCTTATATCAGGAATTTCAAATTTGATTATTGTGGTGAAAACCACCCCCTCTTTTCAACAGCCCTTTTCAGGGCTACCAAAAAGAGGTAGACATGGCACACAAATGCTTATAAGACGTCGAGTTATAACTCCGTCAAACAAAATATTTCACCAGAGAGAAAATACGAAATTCTCTCTCAAAAGTGAAATATTAGCAAATAACATACAAGGCGACCTCCCTAAACACTTACTGGGCGAGAGAGACGCGACAAGTATCTCGAAACAAGTCGCCTTGAATGAGAAAACTCAAACAGATAATCAAATGTCCTCTAAAAATAACAAGGACAGTTCTAGCAAGCCTACTCGCCAATCAGAAACAATGATTGCACGAGAGACAATAGGCGAACCAACCAGGAGGCGGCAAGCAACCACCTCTGGTCCAGCAGCCACCCCGGGGACCCCGTCTCAGCAACGGACGCAGGGAAGACACCCCCGGGGATCCCGTCTAAACAACGGACGCAGGGAAGCCACCCGAGGACCCCGTCTAAACAACGGACGCAGGGAAGACACCTCAAGGTCCTTGTCCCCGCAACGGACGCACGGAAGCCACCTCCGGGGACCCCGTCGCAGCGACGGACGCGGGGAAGCCACCCCCGAAGGACCAACTCAGCTATCATACTCGCAGATTCTGAGAAAACAATGTGCGAGCCAATAAGAAAACACAGTTGAACTAATGAAATTAAGCGGACCAATCAGGGGGCGGCAGGAGGCGGCCACCTCCCTATAATTACCCCGCTCGGAGCCCTCCGAAATTCATTCCACTCACCGCTCTCGACGACTACACTCTACAGTACGAAGATTCTACACGCTCTACGCTGACGACCCTTCTGCTCACGAGTTCATCTCAGAACGGCTTTCTACTGCTCACAAGGCATACCTTCTCTCCTCACAGATCTCGCATTGGCATCTACGAGTCCAGTGATTATTTATCCTGCTCATTGCCCAACGTAGTTCTTCTGTCAGGACGCCACCCGGTACATCTATTGATATTCTCATTAGATCGTACGCCCGCTGGGACGTTCCGAGACGTGTCGCCCGGGTTTCGTAGCACTAAGCTCGTCACCGACCGCTGGGGCACGCCGATAAATTACTCAGCTCATCCGCTCTAATTTATCGTCCAAGGAAGCCTTTTTTCAAGGCTACAAGGTAGGACCCTGACATCCGAGCAAAGGAAAGAAGCTCTGTCAAGCGAGTCCACCTTCCAAACCCTGCATCCTATACGGAGAGGTATTGAAAACGAGTTAACCAACTCGGGTACATCGATGGAGCGCCGCCCGTCCTACTTCCTCATGCAAGAGGAAGCAGAACACGGCGCGGCCGGGAGCCCTAGCCCACGCAGCGCTCCCTACCCGCTACTCGACTCGTCCGCTGTTCCTAGCGACGGACAAAGGCTCGATTCTCGTGAAGAGATCGCCTTACTACCTAACGTATTCATGAAGGAAACGTTAGGTCAAGCCTCACACACACAAAAGTACGAGGATACCTTTCAGACCCGCTCTGAAGTCAATCATCATGATTCGACAAAGATATCTGAATATCCACGATATTCTACGCAAGGCTACCCGGCCGATCCGAGTGTCAAACACACTCCCAACGTGCTTAAAACAAAGGATACTTTTCAGTACCTCAACCAAGCCCAGTATATTCCCCCTACAGATATAAATCTTAGGCCGGAATATTACACAACGGCTCAGCACCAAACAGATCGAACCCAGCACCCACTATGCGAGCCCAGTGCTCCACGCGGCTGCTACACGAACTATCCTCAAGTTCCTCCCGCCAAGCAAGCTGACCTTGGCGATTTCGCTCACATTCCTTACAGAAATACCACAGGGACTAACCCGCATAACCAGAATATAAATGTCCCACTTGGTCTACCTACACCAAGTCAAACATATATAAATCCACTACAAATGGAGACCCCGCCTTTGAACAGGCTTAACACGGAGCATTTCGTTCCCTCTTATGAAGCTAGTGGATTTCAGGGAACCACTGCGGGCGTGCGACCCCCGCCGGGCTTATACACCCCACATCTCACACAACAACCCTCTACACAAAGTGGCTTTCGAGCACTTTTGGAGGGAATGGGAGATTACCAAAGGCCTATCTTCCAAAAGAAGAATATCGATCGTGCACTCGCCGAGTTCGATCAATACTGCGTGCGAAAAAACCTGAGAACGCAGAACGAATGTTTCTCAGCTATCTACAAGTGGGTACCGGAGGAAATGCGGGAAGCTATTGACTCAGCTTACCTCACGGCACCCCACGCACCTTACGAAGAGGCCAAACAGCGCCTACAACGAGAATACGGGTTGTCCTTACAGGACAGGCTCCTCGCGCTCGAGGACCCCGCATCTCTCGCCAAAAAACCCAGCACCAAGTACCATGAAATGTACTCTAAGGCTGTTGGGTACTTCTCAGAGGCTCTGATCACTCAAAAGTGGATCAAAACTCTGCCTATCGAAGCCCGAGGCATGGTCGCAGCACAGCTTACCACGAATGCCCGGCTCGACCTAGCTGATACGCTACACGCGTACAAAACAGCGAACCCCTCTCTCAACATACGAGGAGTAGAATCTACTTCGAAACCTACGAAGACTGGTTTCAAAAAGGCCCTCTCACAAAAACCTGAGTTCAAACCTCAGCAAGTAGAGAGTAAGCCTCACAAACCAACGGCCTACGTCTGCCGGAACCACGTCCGTTTTGGTAGCGAAACTCGCAAGTGTGCAGACCCAGAATACTGCACTTGGAAGGCAAATACCGCCTCCAAACCTATCAAAAAGGCAGCGCCTATCAGCCAGCCTAAAACCTTGGTTTCAAGCGAGAATACTCAGAGATCGATACAAGAAAGTACCGTTCCAACCTCAGACGCAGAGAGTTTGGAAAACGAATAACTGCCAGTGTATCTGAGCCTATACACTGGCAGACTAAAGAATATAAAAGGCTTTTTTTCAAGTGCAAACTAAATGGCACTGAATTTCTCATTGACACGGGAGCAGAAGTGAACATTCTGCCCCACAATGTCACCAAAAAATTGGGCTTAAAAATTCGTAAGTCCAACGTCAAGCTCACAGCAGCTAACGGCGCCCCTATAGACACACTAGGGCGTGCTGACACGACAATTAACATCGGCCTCGGAGACATGACCACCGATTTCATGATCACTAAAGTTGATCTAGCGATCCTCGGTATACCATTCCTCGAGTCTTGGGATATCGGAATACGGGTCAAACACAAATATATCTACAAAGATAAAGTAAAGAGCTATGCCGATCAAAAAATCGCTGCAGTCATGAACAAAAAATTTACTGACGAACAAATAGCAGCTGCTATTCCTCATCGTGACAACAGCCCTCAACCAGAGGACACACAGCTCACAGAGGACGAAAACATACGCTCTATCATTGAAAAATACAATGATAAAATGAACAAACTTCAAGGAAAGTGGAAAAACAACGGTGTTTACCACCGTATAACCACGGAAGGAACACCAGTACACTTCCGTGCAAGACCCATGGCAGGCGAAAAACGGGCTCAGGTTAAAAGTACTTTCGACAAAATGCTCACAGAGGGGATCATCGCTCCCTCCGACTCCGAATGGGCTTCTCCGCTACATTGCGTGCCCAAAAAGGATGGAACATGGAGAATCACAGGCGATTACCGATTCCTCAATGCAAAAACTAAGAAAGACGCCTACCCGCCGCCTCACATTCGCTCTTTCCAAGCGAATTTACATAATACACAAATCTATTCAACAATAGATTTAAAATCGGCATATTACCATATCCCGATGCACCCAGATGACGCTCATAAAACAGCAATTATCACCCCTTTCGGTCTCTATGAGTTTAAAAAAATGAGCATGGGTTTGGCCGGAGCGGCTCAAACATGGCAAAGGTACATGGACAGCATCATGCGAAAATTCGATTTCGCATTTGTCTACCTAGACGACATATTGGTGGCTTCTAAAAATTACAAAGAACACATGAACCACCTCAAACAAATTTTTGACAAACTAGGAGAACACGGTCTCCGAGTAGGTTTTGATAAATGCATTTTTTCGAAACCTACCGTCGATTTCCTAGGTTTCACTATCTCAAAAGAAGGGATAATTCCTAAACGAGATAAAATAGAAGCCATAGAACAATTTCCTAGGCCGATAGACGTACGAAGTCTACGCAGATTCCTAGGTACGTGTGGTTTTTACTGAGCTTGCTCAAGTAAATTCGCTCACACAGCGCAACCTCTGTATGACTCCATTCAGTCAAACAAAAAAAATGACAAAACCCCTATCGAATGGACATCAGAGAGAGATAAAGCTTTCAACAGCTTAAAACACGCAATGATAAAAGCTACATTGCACAATATTGCTCATCCCCACCCTACGGCAGAGTGGGGAATAGTTTGCGATGCATCCAATACACACATCGGAGCGGCACTGGAGCAGGAAATTACAGACAAACACGGCTCAAAATCTTACCAACCATTGGGATTTTTCAGTAAAGAAATTCCGGAACAATGGAAGAATAAAGCCTCGTTCGACAAAGAGATGTTCGCCGCTTACCAAGCTTGCATTCATTGGCACAATGACTTAAACGGCCGCTCTTTTCATATTTGCTCAGATCACAAGCCTCTGCTAGGCACAATGCTAAAGAAAAACGCACATTTTTCTAAAATGCGATTGAGATGGCTAACATACATCTCCCAAATGACAAGTGACATTCGACATATACCCGGAGAAGACAACGTCGTAGCCGACGCACTCTCCAGACCTTTCGATCCAGTTGAAATTCAAACAAAGTCAATTTCAACCCAAACTGGCGAGGGTCCGTCCATAGCCGAATTTTCACAAATTACGGCCGCAATAGAGTGCAATCTTCTACTGCACATCTCAAATGCACAGATTCATTCTCCTCCTAACGCAGAGGACAAACTAAAACTCACACGAGTTGAATTCCCTCAAGGAGAGATTTGGTGTAACCTAGACTTAGGACACCCAAGACCTTATATTCCAAACGAAATAAGGCACGAAATAATCAGCCAAATTCACAATTTGGGACACCCAGGCATACACTCTACAGTGTATAAAGTAAAACAGATATTTTTGGCACGGCCTTCGTGCAGATGTCTCCAACTGGGTCCGAGCATGCGAGACTTGCCAACGAGCAAAAATCACTCGCTCCGTGAAGCTCCCTTACTCCGAATTTGAAACGGCTAACAAATTCTCCCATGTACACGTAGACATTACCGGACCCTTACCTTTAGCTAAAGGAGGGAAACGTTACATCCTAATGATGGTCGATAGAGCAACGGGTTGGCTAGAGGCAGTCCCTCTTAACAACATCGAAACGTCCACGATCACAAACGCCTTTATCAATATTTGGGTAGCCTCAAAAGGCGTACCTAAATACATCACAAGTGACCAGGGCACACAATTCGAATCAGACCTATTTCATTCCATTATGGAACGTCTCGGAGTAAAACATACTCACACGTTACCATACAAACCGTCAACAAACGGAATGGTGGAACGCAGAAATAGATCCTTGAAAGAGGCTCTCAAAGCACAGGACGAAAATTGGCTCGACGCCCTTCCAAAAGTACTACTCGCCATGCGTACGGCAGTAGACCCAGCAACGGAAACTACACCCTTCCAAAAAGTTTACGGAATTGACGTGCCGCTCCCAGGCGACATATTCGTAACTTCTACAAACCTTTCTGAGCCTCTCTTTTTCCGACCTACGCATATCAGACATAATAATACGAAATATGCCGTCAACATGCCCAAAAATTTAGATACATGTACACATGTCTATATCAGAGTGCCCACACAGCTCTCCTCTTTGCAATGTCCTTACACAAGACCATTCAAAGTTGTTAAAAGAGATAAGTTTTCGGTTACAGTACAAATTGTCGAACACACAAAAAAAGTTCCCAAACAGCAAATCAAACCAGCTTACACTCTAAACACAGACGAAGCTGTGTCACTAAGCAAAAATCAGGCAGAAAATAAGGAGGAGACTCCCCGAAAATCCGCCAGAAGACACGTCCCCTCTACCAAATTTGACGAGAGGTGGGTGACTGCGCTCGAAACACCCCAACCGGCGTCGTCGTTAATAACACGACGTCTTGGGGGGGCGCCTGTGGTGAAAACCACCCCCTCTTTTCAACAGCCCTTTTCAGGGCTACCAAAAAGAGGTAGACATGGCACACAAATGCTTATAAGACGTCGAGTTATAACTCCGTCAAACAAAATATTTCACCAGAGAGAAAATACGAAATTCTCTCTCAAAAGTGAAATATTAGCAAATAACATACAAGGCGACCTCCCTAAACACTTACTGGGCGAGAGAGACGCGACAAGTATCTCGAAACAAGTCGCCTTGAATGAGAAAACTCAAACAGACAATCAAATGTCCTCTAAAAATAACAAGGACAGTTTTAGCAAGCCTACTCGCCAATCAGAAACAATGATTGCACGAGAGACAATAGGCGAACCAACCAGGAGGCGGCAAGCAACCACCTCTGGTCCAGCAGCCACCCCGGGGACCCCGTCTAAGCAACGGACGCAGGGAAGACAACCCCGGGGATCCCGTCTAAACAACGGACGCAGGGAAGCCACCCGAGGACCCCGTCTAAACAACGGACGCAGGGAAGACACCTCAAGGTCCTTGTACCCGCAACGGACGCACGGAAGCCACCTCCGGGGACCCCGTCGCAGCGACGGACGCGGGGAAGCCACCCCCGAAGGACCAACTCAGCTATCATACTCGCAGATTCTGAGAAAACAATGTGCGAGCCAATAAGAAAACACAGTTGAACTAATGAAATTAAGCGGACCAATCAGGGGGCGGCAGGAGGCGGCCACCTCCCTATAATTACCCCGCTCGGAGCCCTCCGAAATTCATTCCACTCACCGCTCTCGACGACTACACTCTACAGTACGAAGATTCTACACGCTCTACGCTGACGACCCTTCTGCTCACGAGTTCATCTCAGAACGGCTTTCTACTGCTCACAAGGCATACCTTCTCTCCTCACAGATCTTGCATTGGCATCTACGAGTCCAGTGATTATTTATCCTGCTCATTGCCCAACGTAGTTCTTCTGTCAGGACGCCACCCGGTACATCTATTGATATTCTCATTAGATCGTACGCCCGCTGGGACGTTCCGAGACGTGTCGCCCGGGTTTCGTAGCACTAAGCTCGTCACCGACCGCTGGGGCACGCCGATAAATTACTCAGCTCATCCGCTCTAATTTATCGTCCAAGGAAGCCTTTTTCAAGGCTACAAGGTAGGACCCTGACATCCGAGCAAAGGAAAGAAGCTCTGTCAAGCGAGTCCACCTTCCAAACCCTGCATCCTATACGGAGAGGTATTGAAAACGAGTTAACCAACTCGGGTACATCGATGGAGCGCCGCCCGTCCTACTTCCTCATGCAAGAGGAAGCAGAACACGGCGCGGCCGGGAGCCCTAGCCCACGCAGCGCTCCCTTCCCGCTACTCGACTCGTCCGCTGTTCCTAGCGACGGACAAAGGCTCGATTCTCGCGAAGAGATCGCCTTACTACCTAACGTATTCATGAAGGAAACGTTAGGTCAAGCCTCACACACACACAAAAGTACGAGGATACCTTTCAGACCCGCTCTGAAGTCAATCATCATGATTCGACAAAGATATCTGAATATCCACGATATTCTACGCAAGGCTACCCGGCCGATCCGAGTGTCAAACACACTCCCAACGTGCTTAAAACAAAGGATACTTTTCAGTACCTCAACCAAGCCCAGTATATTCCCCCTACAGATATAAATCTTAGGCCGGAATATTACACAACGGCTCAGCACCAAACAGATCGAACCCAGCACCCACTATGCGAGCCCAGTGCTCCACGCGGCTGCTACACGAACTATCCTCAAGTTCCTCCCGCCAAGCAAGCTGACCTTGGCGATTTCGCTCACATTCCTTACAGAAATACCACAGGGACTAACCCGCATAACCAGAATATAAATGTCCCACTTGGTCTACCTACACCAAGTCAAACATATATAAATCCACTACAATTATTAAAAAGGGTGAATGGAGGGGGTAACAGTAAAATATCATGATGTTTTAACTAATATCGTCAGCTTTTGTGATTCTTTTTTGTTCAACTAAGAATTTTGTCTAGTTTTGGAAGGTATATTAGGATTTTCAAATTTCATTATGGAAGAGGAAGAATGGAGGAGGTAATAGTAATAAATCATGATGTTCTAATTATTCAAGTCAGATTTTCGAGATCATTTTTTAAATTCGATTATAAATTTGGTATAGTTTATAAAAATATGTCAGAAGCTTCTAATTTTATACTGTAAGTTATATTATTTGAATTTGCTGTCGGTGGAGAGAGTTAATTTGGGGGGGGGGGGGGGGGGGGGGGGTCGGCAAGTCATGATATTTTTGTTTTTTCTCTCATTTCAAATCTCACCAAAATTATACAAAATCCATTTATAGGTACGTCCGTGTGATGCATGCATTACTTACCAATATGATTCATTTAGTTTTGCGTATTGGTGATATCGTACTTTTCATACCGTACTTATAATAGTTAGGGCATAAGTTAGTAAGGTATTTTGAGGTGAAAGATAATTTCATTATTCAAAAGCAATTATCTCAGAACCATTCTTCCAAAGAAACAAAAGAATCGCTCTGCATTTGAATATTAAGACAATATCTTGTACATAAGAACAGTTTTACAAAAAACATGGGTTCACCTGGGTGGGGCAAGGAATATGATCAGAGGAGCTTAACAATTGAATAAATGAATACTTCATGGCACTTTCTATGTTATTATATTATTTTCATTTTACAAACAATTTCATACAATTCTGTCAATACAATACAGTACAATAATACAATACAATGTCAATACAAAATACAGTTTCATACAATTCTCTCAATTTCTTGTTTAAAGGAAATCTGTGGAAAAAACTAAACAAAATTTAGATTAATTTGAAACTTTGTAGCTCATAAATATTGATAAGTTAGTAAAAAGAAAATTATTATCAACTAAATTAGGTACTGAGCTACCACATCAAGAGGCCTACAACGGACCAAAATAATCTGAAGGAAATATTGAAAATTTATACTTACTTGTGGAATGAGAGTGTGCACTCTTCAGTTTTGCGATTTGTGCAGTTAAATACCGCACATACTTTAACCATTGTGCATTATCAAAGAATTTTCATGAGTAGACAAACTATAATAATACAATCTACATTGCACATAAATAAACGATGTTGACCTCAATATGGCCGACTACAGACCGTTCAAATTGCAATGCGACACTAGCGCTACGAGTGGGTCTAGTTTACTATTACAATGTCTTTGATCTCCAGAATCTCCTGTATTAGTCTTTGAGTATTAATAAGATGGAAGGCTATTGCTCTGAATTCAACGCTGTTTCCCTGTCAAGGCATAGGTGCCGCTACAGTCGAGGTGGCTTTGCAATTGACCCGTTCCCGCCACGCTTTTTTCAAATTCAAATGACAAAGCAGTTTATTGTAATTTAAGTTTTGTTTGATATTACTTATTATTGTTACATTTTAGTGTTAATTGATGTATATAAACATAACTGTCTAGATGTTAGTACGTTCATACTTTGGTCCCCATGCCCAAATCTTGGTACCTCCTAGGTTTTTTTTTTTTTTTTTTTTTTTTTTTTTTTTTTTTTTTTTTTCTTTTTTGGACACATAGAACAGCTGATCTACTTTCATCAAACATCCACTACATTTCAACACTCATTCCCACAATGTAAAAAATATGAAATATTAATGGTGTTAAATAGCGGTGTACATGTACGGTGCACAATTAGGATGTAAATCTTAAATAAGAAATATTTATGTTTGGAGTATTCTAACTTAAATCACAGACTACTGAAGGGGATGTTTTAGGGGAGGGGAGGATGGGGTATCTTTGTCATTACTGAACGAATTGGGGATTTGATTGTCGAAAATGTTTGGATTACTCTAATTCAAGTCAAAGACTACTTTTTTCAAATTTTTGAAATGTTATCCAGTGGGGAGGATGTTGAAACGTTTTGAACGACACTGAACCAACTGGTTATCTGAGTGGGCAAATCTATCAGAATTTCTTTAACTTGGGTCACAGGCTATTTGATAATGTTCAAGTCAACCTGTGCAACGCACGGGTGAACCAGCTAATAAATAAAAAACGCTGCAAACTATTACACAAAGGTTTATTATTTATGTATTAGACAGCCCTTCTACGTAGATCTCTGGTCCATAATTATTAAACGCCGCTTATAGTACCTATATTTAGTATCGGAACTCGGAGCTTCGGACCTCACAAATGGGTTCAATCCATTACAGCAGCGGAATCTCACAATTTTACGCTTTTTAATATAGTTGATAAACAAAACAATTTATTACCAAGTCATCTTTCCAACACATAAAAGTGTTACCTATACTGTACATTGATATCATCTAATTGGTCAAATTTCAAAAAATGTGCTGACAAAATCACTGAAAATGGCTAAGAATTGTTAAATTGATATTTTTTAGCATAAGATTGGTCAAATAAAGTTTATCAACTATGAAATAGAACATTCAACAATTTATGTACGAAATTATGCTAAAAACTTGAACTCCATTAATTTTGTTTTAAAAAATCTATAAAATTGCAAAAAATAGCCTAAAATCCAAAATCTCTTTTTGAATAGAAGAGTATCATTTAGAATACTTTTTTCCATGAAATTAATAGCTAACATTTTCTTCTTACTCATAAATCTCCAATTTCTATACCACTTGAAATATACAAAAAAAAGACACTTTTTCACCTATTTTTGGCTCATAGCACTCATGGGTGTGGAGCGATCGACTAGACCCCAAGTGGAGTCTATGTGCGAAAGAACAGATTTTTTAAGTCAATTCTAAGGCCTTTTGTGGCCCGAACGGCGGACGGACATTTCAAATTTGGATTCTACGCACCTTGAAACGTAAAGTGACAAAGTTTGAGGGGGGTTATAAAAATTTTTTGCTATACGATCACATAGGCTTATTATTGGAAATAATAAACCAACAAGTTACGACGCTAGCGCACCTACTGTACTTATTTGTCCCTAACGTTCAGAATGTGGTTGAGAAGTAAGGCCCACCATCTTGGGTCGTTCATAACCACAAATAAAAGTAGAAGAAGAATATGATATTTACCGCTAAAAGTCACGGACAATAAAAAAGGAGATCCCAACCTCACCGCTTGAATCTGTTTGCGCTTTCTGTTTTTAAAATTCCATTTGTGAACGCGAACTTATTGTTTCTAACTTACTTAGTACTTGCCAAATAAACTTATTTATCTGCAATTTATTTATTTAAATGTTGCTAACATCTTCTGTGTTTCATTCAACATCTTAAAAGTAAGTGATGTATTACGTATCTAAGTGATGTATTACAACTTACGTATTTATTTCAATTTGATTAGGTCATTTACGCGTTGGTGTAGGGTTGTTGTAAAATGGTCTGTAAAAAAAACCATCAAGAACGTAAAGAGAGAGTGAGAGAGAAAGATTTATTCAATATTATACAAGAAAATAATCCGAACAAAAATACATATTGGATAATATAGCCCGTCGGTAGACTGAGCCTGTCTTGACGAGCCAGAGCCGCTGACAAACATCCAGATAATAAATACCTTAACAAAAAAAGTTCCAGCATGATCGTATGAGCGAATTTTCGTAATATATTGCATTGTATAATGTTAAATTGTTTTGAAATTCGAGCTTGTCGGATCCAAAGAAATTGCTAATTATTAACTACATGGCAATAAACGTATTCTAAACAATGATCTGCTATTCAAAAAGAGATTTTGGATTTCTAGCTTTTTTTCAGTTTAAACGAGTTTTTAGCAAATTTTGATGATGCAGCAATTCTTTGTTTTGCAGCATAATTTTGTACATGAGTTTTTGAATGATTTATTTTATAGTTAATAAACTTTATTCTGCTAGAAAATATGAATTCAACGATTTTTAGTGATTTTTTCAGCACATTTTTTGAAATATCACCAATTTAATGTGCTCATAAAGTGCTGGCCAACGAACTCATCCTTTCTTTTAAAATGCTTGATTTTTTGGCGAAAGAACGACGTTTTTATCTCAATTCTATCGAGAGTTATCGTCTGGAATGTCACATACATTTATATATACGTATAAAAAAGAGTTAAAATCCAGGAATCATTTCAGAATGCCTCAAAACAGATTTCGATTAAGAAAATTTTTGAAAATTTTTATTTTAAAATTTTTGGAGCCATTGCAATAAGCCCGGTGAAGTTAGCAACGGTTTTCAGCAACGGTCCATAATTCCGTTAATATTGGTCGAATTGAGCCCAAATTTCGCACATACACTCAGTACCCAGACTCGCACCTGCGAATGAGGTCGGGCACGGCGTACCTACCTCGGGGGCGGCTGTGGAGGCGGCTGGGGGCGGTATTACGCACTTCTCGTGGATGTGCCGCTGAAATAACTATCAGAATCCGATTCAGCACCCTTTAAAACCCCTATGGCACTATTTTCGTATTTACTCGCAGTTTGGGAGAAGGGGAATTTTTGGCATATTAGACTGGAGGGGCACGAACAAGCGGACTAATAGCATGATAGCGTCATACCTTAAATATTGGTCGAATTGAGTCCAAATTTCACACATACACTCAGCACCCAGACTCGCACCTCCGAATGAGATCGGGCACAGCGTACCTACCTCGGGGGCGGGTGTGGAGGCGGCTGGGGGCGGTATTACGCACTTCCCGTGGATGTGCCGCTTAAATAACTATCAGAATCGGATTCAGCACCCCAAAAAACCCATATGGCACTATTTCCGCATTTACTCGCAGTTTGGGAGAAGGGGAAATTTTGGCATATTAGACTGGAGGGGCACGAACAAGCGGACTAATAGCATGACAGCGTCATACTTCCAGCAACGGTCCATAATTCCGTTAATATTGGTCGATTTGAGTCTAAATTTCGCACATACACTCAGTACTCAGACTCGCACCTGCGAATGAGGTCGGGCACGGCGTACCTACCTCGGGGGCGGCTGTGGAGGCGGCTGGGGGCGGTATTACGCACTTCCCGTGGATGTGCCGCTAAAATAACTATCAGAATCGGATTCAGCACCCTTTAAAACCCCTATGGCACTATTTTTGTATTTACTCGCAGTTCGGGAGAGTGGGGAAAGGGGGGCTCGAATGGGGGCGGCTGGGGGCGGTTATGAGGACTTCCTATGAACATGACGCAATACCAACCGTCAGAAATCTACCTAAATACATATATATCTATAATCTGTGTTGATTCTGTTCACTTAGATGAAGGCGTAAATTTTTCGAATTTTGCAGGGGCATGAACAAGCTGACTAATAGCATGACAGCGTCATACCTCCAGCAACGGTCCATAATTCCGTTAATATTGGTCGAATTGAGTCCAAATTTTGCACATACACTCAGCAACCAGACTCGCACCTGCGAATGAGGTCGGGCACGGCGTACCTACCTCGGGGGCGGCTGTGGAGGCGGCTGGGGGCGGTATTACGCACTTCCCGTGGATGTGCCGCTAAAATAACTATCAGAATCGGATTCAGCACCCTTAAAAACCCCTATGTCACTATTTTTGTATTTACTCGCAGTTCGGGAGAGTGGGAAAACGGGGGGTCGAGTGGGGGCGGCTGGGGGCGGTTATGAGGACTTCCTATGATCATGACGCAATACCAACCGTCAGAAATCTACCTACATACATATATATCTATAATCTGTGTTGATTCTGTTCACTTAGATGAAGGCGTAAATTTTTCGAATTTTGCAGGGGCATGAACAAGCTGACTAATAGCATGACAGCGTCATACCTCCAGCAACGGTCCATAATTCCGTTAATATTGGTCGAATTGAGTCCAAATTTCGCACATACACTCAGCACCCAGACTCGCACCTGCGAATGAGGTCGGGCACGGCGTACCTACCTCGGGGGCGGCTGTGGAGGCGGCTGGGGGCGGTATTACGCACTTCCCGTGGATGTGCCGCTAAAATAACTATCAGAATCGGATTCAGCACCCTTAAAAACCCCTATGTCACTATTTTTGTATTTACTCGCAGTTCGGGAGAGTGGGAAAACGGGGGGTCGAGTGGGGGGGGCTGGGGGCGGTTATGAGGACTTCCTATGATCATGACGCAATACCAACCGTCAGAAATCTACCTAAATACATATATATCTATAATCTGTGTTGATTCTGTTCACTTAGATGAAGGCGTACATTTTGCGAATTTATTGCAGGGGCACGAACAAGCTGACTAATAGCATGACAGCGTCATACCTCCAGCAACGGTCCATAATTCCGTTAATATTGGTCGAATTGAGTCCAAATTTCGCACATACACTCAGCACCCAGACTCGCACCTGCGAATGAGGTCGGGCACGGCGTACCTACCTCGGGGGCGGCTGTGGAGGCGGCTGGGGGCGGTATTACGCACTTCCCGTGGATGTGCCGCTAAAATAACTATCAGAATCGGATTCAGCACCCTTAAAAACCCCTATGTCACTATTTTTGTATTTACTCGCAGTTCGGGAGAGTGGGAAAACGGGGGGTCGAGTGGGGGCGGCTGGGGGCGGTTATGAGGACTTCCTATGATCATGACGCAATACCAACCGTCAGAAATCTACCTAAATACATATATATCTATAATCTGTGTTGATTCTGTTCACTTAGATGAAGGCGTAAATTTTTCGAATTTTGCAGGGGCATGAACAAGCTGACTAATAGCATGACAGCGTCATACCTCCAGCAACGGTCCATAATTCCGTTAATATTGGTCGAATTGAGTCCAAATTTCGCACATACACTCAGCACCCAGACTCGCACCTGCGAATGAGGTCGGGCACGGCGTACCTACCTCGGGGGCGGCTGTGGAGGCGGCTGGGGGCGGTATTACGCACTTCCCGTGGATGTGCCGCTAAAATAACTATCAGAATCGGATTCAGCACCCTTAAAAACCCCTATGTCACTATTTTTGTATTTACTCGCAGTTCGGGAGAGTGGGAAAACGGGGGGTCGAGTGGGGGGGGCTGGGGGCGGTTATGAGGACTTCCTATGATCATGACGCAATACCAACCGTCAGAAATCTACCTAAATACATATATATCTATAATCTGTGTTGATTCTGTTCACTTAGATGAAGGCGTACATTTTGCGAATTTATTGCAGGGGCACGAACAAGCTGACTAATAGCATGACAGCGTCATACCTCCAGCAACGGTCCATAATTCCGTTAATATTGGTCGAATTGAGTCCAAATTTCGCACATACACTCAGCACCCAGACTCGCACCTGCGAATGAGGTCGGGCACGGCGTACCT
Organism: Adelphocoris suturalis; assembly: GCA_030762985.1. Lineage (NCBI taxonomy): Eukaryota > Metazoa > Arthropoda > Insecta > Hemiptera > Miridae > Adelphocoris > Adelphocoris suturalis. The sequence goes on along the minus strand of JAUMHS010000013.1, from coordinate 12,231,682 downwards.
ACCTCGGGGGCGGCTGTGGAGGCGGCTGGGGGCGGTATTACGCACTTCCCGTGGATGTGCCGCTAAAATAACTATCAGAATCGGATTCAGCACCCTTAAAAACCCCTATGTCACTATTTTTGTATTTACTCGCAGTTCGGGAGAGTGGGAAAACGGGGGGTCGAGTGGGGGCGGCTGGGGGCGGTTATGAGGACTTCCTATGATCATGACGCAATACCAACCGTCAGAAATCTACCTAAATACATATATATCTATAATCTGTGTTGATTCTGTTCACTTAGATGAAGGCGTACATTTTGCGAATTTATTGCAGGGGCACGAACAAGCTGACTAATAGCATGACAGCGTCATACCTCCAGCAACGGTCCATAATTCCGTTAATATTGGTCGAATTGAGTCCAAATTTCGCACATACACTCAGCACCCAGACTCGCACCTGCGAATGAGGTCGGGCACGGCGTACCTACCTCGGGGGCGGCTGTGGAGGCGGCTGGGGGCGGTATTACGCACTTCCCGTGGATGTGCCGCTAAAATAACTATCAGAATCGGATTCAGCACCCTTAAAAACCCCTATGTCACTATTTTTGTATTTACTCGCAGTTCGGGAGAGTGGGAAAACGGGGGGTCGAGTGGGGGCGGCTGGGGGCGGTTATGAGGACTTCCTATGATCATGACGCAATACGAACCGTCAGAAATCTACCTAAATACATATATATCTATAATCTGTGTTGATTCTGTTCACTTAGATGAAGGCGTACATTTTGCGAATTTATTGCAGGGGCACGAACAAGCTGACTAATAGCATGACAGCGTCATACCTCCAGCAACGGTCCATAATTCCGTTAATATTGGTCGAATTGAGTCCAAATTTCGCACATACACTCAGCACCCAGACTCGCACCTGCGAATGAGGTCGGGCACGGCGTACCTACCTCGGGGGCGGCTGTGGAGGCGGCTGGGGGCGGTATTACGCACTTACCGTGGATGTGCCGCTAAAATAACTATCAGAATCGGATTCAGCACCCTTAAAAAACCCCTATGGCACTATTTTTGTATTTACTCGCAGTTCGGGAGAGTGGGAAAACGGGGGGGTCGAGTGGGGGCGGCTGGGGGCGGTTATGAGGACTTCCTATGATCATGACGCAATACCAACCGTCAGAAATCTACCTAAATACATATATATCTATAATCTGTGTTGATTCTGTCCACTTAGATGAAGGCGTACATTTTGCGAATTTATTGCAGGGGCACGAACAAGCTGACTAATAGCATGACAGCGTCATACCTCCAGCAACGGTCCATAATTCCGTTAATATTGGTCGAATTGAGTCCAAATTTCGCACATACACTCAGCACCCAGACTGGCACCTCCGAATGAGGTCGGGCACGGCGTACCTACCTCGGGGGCGGCTGTGGAGGCGGCTGGGGGCGGTATTACGCACTTCCCGTGGATGTGCCGCTAAAATAACTATCAGAATCGGACTCAGCACCCTTAAAAACCCCTATGGCACTATTTTTGTATTTACTCGCAGTTCGGGAGAGTGGGAAAACGGGGGGTCGAGTGGGGGCGGCTGGGGGCGGTTATGAGGACTTCCTATGATCATGACGCAATACCAACCGTCAGAAATCTACCTAAATACATATATATCTATAATCTGTGTTGATTCTGTTCACTTAGATGAAGGCGTACATTTTGCGAATTTATTGCAGGGGCACGAACAAGCTGACTAATAGCATGACAGCGTCATACCTCCAGCAACGGTCCATAATTCCGTTAATATTGGTCGAATTGAGTCCAAATTTCGCACATACACTCAGCACCCAGACTGGCACCTCCGAATGAGGTCGGGCACGGCGTACCTACCTCGGGGGCGGCTGTGGAGGCGGCTGGGGGCGGTATTACGCACTTCCCGTGGATGTGCCGCTAAAATAACTATCAGAATCGGATTCAGCACCCTTAAAAACCCCTATGGCACTATTTTTGTAGTTACTCGCAGTTCGGGAGAGTGGGAAAACGGGGGGTCGAGTGGGGGCGGCTGGGGGCGGTTATGAGGACTTCCTATGATCATGACGCAATACTAACCGTCAGAAATCTACCTATATATATATATCTATAATCTGTGTTGATTCTGTTCACTTAGATGAAGGCGTAAATTTTTCGAATTTTGCAGGGGCATGAACAAGCTGACTAATAGCATGACAGCGTCATACCTCCAGCAACGGTCCATAATTCCGTTAATATTGGTCGAATTGAGTCCAAATTTCGCACATACACTCAGTACCCAGACTCGCACCTGCGAATGAGGTCGGGCACGGCGTACCTACCTCGGGGGCGGCTGTGGAGGCGGCTGGGGGCGGTATTACGCACTTCCCGTGGATGTGCCGCTAAAATAACTATCAGAATCGGATTCAGCACCCTTAAAAACCCCTATGGCACTATTTTTGTATTTACTCGCAGTTCGGGAGAGTGGGAAAACGGGGGGGTCGAGTGGGGGCGGCTGGGGGCGGTTATGAGGACTTCCTATGATCATGACGCAATACCAACCGTCAGAAATCTACCTACATATATATATCTATAATCTGTGTTGATTCTGTTCACTTAGATGAAGGCGTAAATTTTTCGAATTTTGCAGGGGCATGAACAAGCTGACTAATAGCATGACAGCGTCATACCTCCAGCAACGGTCCATAATTCCGTTAATATTGGTCGATTTGAGTCCAAATTTCGCACATACACTCAGTACCCAGACTCGCACCTCCGAATGAGGTCGGGCACGGCGTACCTACCTCGGGGGCGGCTGTGGAGGCGGCTGGGGGCGGTTTACTTTACTACTCTTTAAAAGAACTTTACTACTCTTTTAAAAAGAATCCTGGAAACTGGCAAATCTCATGAAAACTGCTTCGTCTAATACTCTTTCCAACGGTATAATTAAGTTTACTTTTATTTTGTTATTTAGTGGAGAAAATTATGTTTTAGTGTTAAAAAATGTGTGTTTTTCAATGAAATTGTTGGTTTTCTCGAAAGATGACCCTCCATGAACCTACGAGTATGGGGTCGGTTTCTATGTATTTTTTCACGCTGTATCGAATGGTAACATTTGTAGATCTCTCTAACCCCGTTATAACCGAGTTTTACACTTAAAATCGCAAATGTTTAGTTTGTTTGTTACGATTAAATGGAAAAACACGGTATTCCTGAAAAAACACTATACAAATTAAGATGTGTCCCACAAATTAGGACACATAGGGATTGTGTCTCATATGCTGGACTCATTGGGAATACGTGTCCAGGATTATGGGACATAATGTGTCCTGGTTTATTGGACACATTTACGATGATTAATTAATTATTTATTATATTAATAATTTATTTACTTAATTTTAAATTTAAATAATTTATAATTTTAATTATTATTAAAATTTTAATAATGATAATTAATAATAATTAATATTTATTATAAAAATAATATTAATATTTATAATAAAAATATTATTATAATATTATAATATTAATATTATAATATTAAAATATTATTATTAGATTTATATTATTTATAATATTATAATATTAATAATATTATTTTTATTATGTTAAAATATTATAATATATATAATAAATAATAATTTATATTTATAATAAAAATAATAAATAATATTTATTAAAATTTTAATTAATTCAAAATCCTGCTTCTCATTTACCTTTATAGAGCACATTTTGATGAATTTTAATGAATATCCAGGGGCTGTAGATGGGGCTTAAACAAAATGGCCGGATTCTTTTTTTAACTATTCCAAAGCACCTACGTGAGCTGGGGCTCCCGAATTAGGTATGTAGCCTTCAAATATTCTGTAGAAATGGCGTAAGGAAATTTTTTTCGAATTTTCATGAAATTGTACAATCTAGCAAACGCGGCTTCCGAGAGCAAAATGGACTTCAAATTTGGATTCAGCGCATCGAAAAATATAAGGATAGCAATTTTGGTGAATTTTAGACAGTTTTCAAGGGTATTTTGGGTAGATTTTCATGAAATTCATGAAATTTAGAATATCTGGTGAATGAAGCATCCTAGCGCAAAACGGATTTCAAAATCGGATTCAGCGACTCAAAATACTTGCTAGATCACATTTTCGTCAAATTTCCTGTGAGTTTTAAGGGAGAAATTGCGAATTTAAGAAAAAAAATGAAATTTTAAAACAGAAAGTTTTTTCAGAATGCAGCCCAGGTGGGTCCAGTAAGTGCCCGCTCGGCTTTTTTGGCGAGTTGAGTTTCGTAAAAATTTTTTTTAATCTTCGTCTTTTAGATAGGTTATCCGTATATATTATTGAATATTTATAGTGGGTTTTCACCCCCATACAGGGGTCAATCAGTGGGTAGTGGGTGGGGGTAGGCCTGAAATGTTTGATATTTTTAGTTGTTGCTTATGGAGCACCTACTTGTGATGAAGATATGAAATTTAGGTTTTCCCTTTCAAATCACCCAAAAAAACATAATTTGAAGGAATTTTTGAGATTTTCATGAAATTGTGGAATTTGTCATTTGCCGGTGAATGGTTCGTCGTAGAACAAAACGGATTTCAAAATCGGATTCAGCGCCTCAATTCACCTACTAGAACACATTCTGATGAATTTTGATTAATTTCCAGGGGCATTTTGGAGAGATTTGCATGAAATTTCGGAAATCCGGTAAAATGAGCGTCCTAGCGCAAAACGGATTTCAAAATCGGATTCATCGCATCATAACATATAAGGATACTAATTTTGGTGAATTTTAGAACCTTTCCAAGGGCATTTTGGGGAGATTTTCATGAAATTCATGAAATTTGAGATATCCGGTGAACGAAGCGTCCTAGCAAAAAACGGATTTCAAATTCAGATTCAGCGCCTCAATTTACCTACTAGAACACATTTTGATGAATTTTAATCAAATTCCAGGGCGTGGTGGGGGCAGAAAACTTATACCCCTCTTGCATATAATGTGTCCTAGAAGATGGGACACGGCGGGAAATGTGTCCCTGTTTATCGGACACGACGGAAAATGTGTCCTTGTTCACGGGACACAATGTGTGCAATAATCTGGGGCACAAATTAAGATGTGTCCCACAAATTAGGACACATAGGGATTGTGTCTCATTATGCTGGACTCATTGGGAATATCGACGGTGAAGTAGAGAATGGTCGTATCGCCAAAATCGCTACTTTACAGGAGAGCCAAAAAACGTCTCATTTTATCACACTGAAACTTATTTTAACGGTTAACCCATTTTCAAATCTTTCTTTCCTCGCGGGACTCCAGTAAATGGAGTTTCCTTGAAATAAATTACTTTCCAATTAAATATGGGAGATACGTCTTTACACTATAGCCCAAGTGGTTGATACGAGGTTTCACGAGGACAGTTTTATAAACAACTTAGTACGTTATTTTTTTTTCCTGGTTTTTTTTTTTTTTTTTTTTTTTTTTTTTAATGAATCTCCCGGTTAGGTATTTAGGTAGGCTCTAGGTAAACGATGAAGGAGAAACATGTTTAACCAACAGTAAAAAATTTTAATATCAACGAGGTAATCACAGACAGACTGATGTCTCAAACTAGTATCACAAAATACTTCAAAAGTTAACTGTACTACATAAAATACTTAACTGGGAAAATAGGAAACATAAAAAGAAAACCCTAGATTATTATACCAATTACTTTTATAAAATTATTTTAAGTTAACCTTTCGTTACCAAAATGACTGAGGTTTTGAACTAGGTTGGTATTCAAAGCAGGTACACAAAAATACTTGTAAAATCTACCTAGGTACACAAAAATACTTGTAAAAAATGTTTCAGTTGAAAATTAGTTGAAAATTCTGTACCTACTGTACTATTTTAAGAAAATTTAAACAAAATAAATTACTTTATTCTTACAAAATAATTTCCTTACAGGTGGGTTAAATTTTGGTAAAACCCATGACAGTCTTTTGGTATCACAGACAGTAATGCTAATAAGTCTTCATATTTCCTTCGATTAATTTTAATAGGCCTATCTCGCACTGGAGGAATTTCTTCAAGCTTGGGTAATGGTCGTTGGTTCCTCACCCTTTGAGAGGGCTCGATGAAAGGCCCTTCAAAATCAGTCTGCACGAATATTTTGAATTCGGGGACGTACTTTATTGCTTTAATATCACCAACTGTGAGGTCACCAGCTCCCGGACCTCATCAAAAGTGAAGAACTGAACTTTTTGGGAACTTCATAACCCACCATTGATGCTTGGTAGGGTGTTTCCTTTCGGGAGTCTATAGTTATTTTTAGGTAATCCGAAGGTAGGAAAATCGACTTATTTTTCAGGCTTCTTTCGATGCATGCGTGCACTGAATCTACCTCCATTTGGGTATGGCCCTTTTTTAGGTACTTTTGATAAATTGTGACGTTTTTCTCATGGCTGAGGATGAGTAGAGCATTAGACACTGCAGCACATTTGTTTTGATAACCACAGTTATCACTCCAAATGATTATGTCTTTAGAGAAGTCTACATTCTTCAGTAAGTACTCCACAATCAGCGAAGCGAATGTATCAGCAGTCAAGTCACATTGACTTTCGTCAAACCAATAGCAGTGAGTGTTCTTTGTTCCACAGTCGAAAACCGAACAATTGTGAACACATAATTTTGTCTTGAAATACAGAGAGGAAGCATTGAGGAATGGAGCCACTTTGACTGCCATCAAATCCATCGTCAGCATCGTAATTTCATTCGCTTCACTCCTCTTCTTATCTTCTGCTTTCTGTTTCCTGGCCTCCTCTTCACCTGCTTCGTGAGCATCGTATTCTTCTTTACTCAAATTCCCAGACTGATAGGAACAGCATAGGTCACATTTATCCTTCTTGGGCAACTGGAACCCTATTTTCATTGCTTTGGCGACTTTGCTGAAAGTATGTCTCGAAAGTACCATTCTATCATTGTCGGTGCATGACCCTACGTACACTTGGTACACAGCTGCCATCGTGTCGCTACTAAGAACCGGCTCTAAGTACACTTTCGCTGTCGACTTTCGACAGTAGTGGCCCGGTAGCTTAGCAAGCGAGTCCAGGAATTCTTTAAGCCATACAAAATCCGGTCGCTCTGGGCGGGTTCTACCTTTATTGACTTCTTTGTCGCTGTTCGGCAAGGAAAACCTCTTCTTTTCTGTTATATCAATTCCAGCCGACTTCAGGGATTCCAGAAAAGCGTCAGCGAGAGCCAACTCATCATTAATAGCTGAATCGCCTGAAATGATGATGAAATCACGTTAGAATTGTTATTTTCGTGGACAAGTAAATTTCATTTTACAGAGATTTTTACGATTTGATAAAAAGGTAAGAAAAACGCTTCTGCTGAGTCTAGAGTGAGGTCGTATCAACCAATGAACTTGATAGTGGAAAGTCGTATCTCCATAGCAGATTTCTGGAGAACTTGAAACAATCCAAAGTTGTCTAAACTTTTGATTTTATGAATTGATGGCGTAAAAATAATGTCATGAACCAAAATTATGAGAAATGAGGTTATTTGGTCCATTATTTATTAAATTATTGGCTTCTTACCTTCACAGGACGCACCTGACATCATGCTGGGTCTCGCAGATAAGGCTGATACGTCATATCACTTCTTCTTGTTCGCCTCTACGAGATACGCTAAAACTCTTCTTCACTTTTGAGCCACTTTAATTTCAGATTCAACCACGAGATCGCTAAGATCGGTAGAACTCACCTAAGCAACTTGAAAACAAAAAAAATCCCATTTTGGCCAAAAGTGGAGATACGACCATTCTCTACTTCACCGTCGATATGTGTCCAGGATTATGGGACATAATGTGTCCTGGTTTATTGGACACATTTACGATGATTAATTAATTATTTATTATACTATTAATTTATTTACTTAATTTTAATTTTAAATAATTTATCATTTTAATTATTATTAAAATTTTAATAATGATAATTAATAATAATTAATATTTATAATAAAAACAATATTAATATTTATAATAAAAATATTATAATAATATTAATATTATAATAATAAAATATTATAAATATTATTATTATATTTATATTATTTATAATATTATAATATTAATATTATTATTATTATTATATTAAAATATTATAATATTTATAATAAATAATAATTTATATTTATAATAAAAATAATAAATAATATTTATTAAAATTGTAATCAATTTAAAATTCTGCTTCTCATTTACCTTTATAGAGCACATTTTTATGAATTTTAATGAATATCCAGGGGCTGTAGAGGGGGCTCAAACAAAATGGCCGGATTCTTTTTTAAACTATTCCGAGGCACCTACGTGAGCTGGGGCTCCCGAATTAGGTATGTAGCCTTCAAAGATTCTGTAGAAATGGCGTAAGGAAATTTTTTTCGAATTTTCATGAAATTGTGCAATCTAGCAAACGCGGCTTCCGAGAGCAAAATGGAATTCAAATTTGGATTCAGCGCATCAAAAAATATAAGGATACCAATTTTGGTGAATTTTAGACAATTTTCAAGGGTATTTTGGGTAGATTTTCATGAAATTCTTAAAATTTGGAATATCTGGTGAATGAAGCATCCTAGCGCTCCACATTCCACGAAACTCAACTCTGAATCTGAAATCCGCTGAATCTGAATTTGAAATCCGTTTCTTGCTAGGACGCTTCGTTCACCGGATATCTCAAAATTCATGAATTTCATGAAAATCTCCCCAAAATGCCCTTGGAAAGGTTCTAAAATTCACCAAAATTAGTATCCTTATATGTTATGATGCGATGAATCCGATTTTGAAATCCGTTTTGCGCTAGGACGCTCATTTTACCGGATTTCCGAAATTTCATGCAAATCTCTCCAAAATGCCCCTGGAACTTAATCAAAATTCATCAGAATGTGTTCTAGTAGGTGAATTGAGGCGCTGAATCCGATTTTGAAATCCGTTTTGTTCTACGACGAACCATTCACCGGCAAATGACAAATTCCACAATTTCATGAAAATCTCAAACATTCCTTCAAATTATGTTTTTTTGGGTGATTTGAAAGGGAAAACCTAAATTTCATATCTTCATCACAAGTAGGTGCTCCATAAGCAACAACTAAAAATATCAAACATTTCAGGCCTACCCCCACCCACTACCCACTGATTGACCCCTGTATGGGGGTGAAAACCCACTATAAATATTCAATAATATATACGGATAACCTATCTAAAAGACGAAGATTAAAAAAAATTTTTACGAAACTCAACTCGCCAAAAAAGCCGAGCGGGCACTTACTGGACCCACCTGGGCTGCATTCTGAAAAAACTTTCTGTTTTAAAATTTCATTTTTTTTTCTTAAATTCGCAATTTCTCCCTTAAAACTCACAGGAAATTTGACGAAAATGTGATCTAGCAAGTTTTTTGAGTCGCTGAATCCGATTTTGAAATCCGTTTTGCGCTAGGATGCTTCATTCACCAGATATTCTAAATTTCATGAATTTCATGAAAATCTACCCAAAATACCCTTGAAAACTGTCTAAAATTCACCAAAATTGCTATCCTTATATTTTTCGATGCGCTGAATCCAAATTTGAAGTCCATTTTGCTCTCGGAAGCCGCGTTTGCTAGATTGTACAATTTCATGAAAATTCGAAAAAAATTTCCTTACGCCATTTCTACAGAATCTTTGAAGGCTACATACCTAATTCGGGAGCCCCAGCTCACGTAGGTGCCTCGGAATAGTTTAAAAAAGAATCCGGCCATTTTGTTTGAGCCCCCTCTACAGCCCCTGGATATTCATTAAAATTCATAAAAATGTGCTCTATAAAGGTAAATGAGAAGCAGAATTTTAAATTGATTACAATTTTAATAAATATTATTTATTATTTTTATTATAAATATAAATTATTATTTATTATAAATATTATAATATTTTAATATAATAATAATAATATTATTAATATTATAATATTATAAATAATATAAATATAATAATAATATTTATAATATTTTATTATTATAATATTAATATTATTATAATATTTTTATTATAAATATTAATATTGTTTTTATTATAAATATTAATTATTATTAATTATCATTATTAAAATTTTAATAATAATTAAAATGATAAATTATTTAAAATTAAAATTAAGTAAATAAATTAATAGTATAATAAATAATTAATTAATCATCGTAAATGTGTCCAATAAACCAGGACACATTATGTCCCATAATCCTGGACACGTATTCCCAATGAGTCCAGCATATGAGACACAATCCCTATGTGTCCTAATTTGTGGGACACATCTTAATTTGTATAGTGTTTTTTCAGGAATACCGTGTTTTTCCATTTAATCGTAACAAACAAACTAAACATTTGCGATTTTAAGTGTAAAACTCGGTTATAACGGGGTTAGAGAGATCTACAAATGTTACCATTCGATACAGCGTGAAAAAATACATAGAAACCGACCCCATACTCGTAGGTTCATGGAGGGTCATCTTTCGAGAAAACCAACAATTTCATTGAAAAACACACATTTTTTAACACTAAAACATAATTTTCTCCACTAAATAACAAAATAAAAGTAAACTTAATTATACCGTTGGAAAGAGTATTAGACGAAGCAGTTTTCATGAGATTTGCCAGTTTCCAGGATTCTTTTTAAAAGAGTAGTAAAGTTCTTTTAAAGAGTAGTAAAGTAAACCGCCCCCAGCCGCCTCCACAGCCGCCCCCGAGGTAGGTACGCCGTGCCCGACCTCATTCGGAGGTGCGATTCTGGGTGCTGAGTGTATGTGCGAAATTTGGACTCAATTCGACCAATATTAACGGAATTATGGACCGTTGCTGGAGGTATGACGCTGTCATGCTATTAGTCAGCTTGTTCGTGCCCCTGCAAAATTCGAAAAATTTACGCCTTCATCTAAGTGAACAGAATCAACACAGATTATAGATATATATATGTAGGTAGATTTCTGACGGTTGGTATTGCGTCATGATCATAGGAAGTCCTCATAACCGCCCCAGCCCGGTACGCCGTGCCCGACCTCATTCGCAGGTGCGAGTCTGGGTGCTGAGTGTATGTGCGAAATTTGGACTCAATTCGACCAATATTAACGGAATTATGGACCGTTGCTGGAGGTATGACGCTGTCATGCTATTAGTCAGCTTGTTCGTGCCCCTGCAATAAATTCGCAAAATGTACGCCTTCATCTAAGTGAACAGAATCAACACAGATTATAGATATATATATGTAGGTAGATTTCTGACGGTTGGTATTGCGTCATGATCATAGGAAGTCCTCATAACCGCCCCCAGCCGCCCCCACTCGACCCCCCGTTTTCCCACTCTCCCGAACTGCGAGTAAATACAAAAATAGTGACATAGGGGTTTTTAAGGGTGCTGAATCCGATTCTGATAGTTATTTTAGCGGCACATCCACGGGAAGTGCGTAATACCGCCCCCAGCCGCCTCCACAGCCGCCCCCGAGGTAGGTACGCCGTGCCCGACCTCATTCGCAGGTGCGAGTCTGGGTGCTGAGTGTATGTGCGAAATTTGGACTCAATTCGACCAATATTAACGGAATTATGGACCGTTGCTGGAGGTATGACGCTGTCATGCTATTAGTCAGCTTGTTCGTGCCCCTGCAATAAATTCGCAAAATGTACGCCTTCATCTAAGTGAACAGAATCAACACAGATTATAGATATATATGTATTTAGGTAGATTTCTGACGGTTGGTATTGCGTCATGATCATAGGAAGTCCTCATAACCGCCCCAGCCGCCCCCACTCGACCCCCCGTTTTCCCACTCTCCCGAACTGCGAGTAAATACAAAAATAGTGACATAGGGGTTTTTAAGGGTGCTGAATCCGATTCTGATAGTTATTTTAGCGGCACATCCACGGGAAGTGCGTAATACCGCCCCCAGCCGCCTCCACAGCCGCCCCCGAGGTAGGTACGCCGTGCCCGACCTCATTCGCAGGTGCGAGTCTGGGTGCTGAGTGTATGTGCGAAATTTGGACTCAATTCGACCAATATTAACGGAATTATGGACCGTTGCTGGAGGTATGACGCTGTCATGCTATTAGTCAGCTTGTTCGTGCCCCTGCAATAAATTCGCAAAATGTACGCCTTCATCTAAGTGAACAGAATCAACACAGATTATAGATATATATGTATTTAGGTAGATTTCTGACGGTTGGTATTGCGTCATGATCATAGGAAGTCCTCATAACCGCCCCCAGCCGCCCCCACTCGACCCCCCGTTTTCCCACTCTCCCGAACTGCGAGTAAATACAAAAATAGTGACATAGGGGTTTTTAAGGGTGCTGAATCCGATTCTGATAGTTATTTTAGCGGCACATCCACGGGAAGTGCGTAATACCGCCCCCAGCCGCCTCCACAGCCGCCCCCTAGGTAGGTACGCCGTGCCCGACCTCATTCGCAGGTGCGAGTCTGGGTGCTGAGTGTATGTGCGAAATTTGGACTCAATTCGACCAATATTAACGGAATTATGGACCGTTGCTGGAGGTATGACGCTGTCATGCTATTAGTCAGCTTGTTCGTGCCCCTGCAAAATTCGAAAAATTTACGCCTTCATCTAAGTGAACAGAATCAACACAGATTATAGATATATATATGTAGGTAGATTTCTGACGGTTGGTATTGCGTCATGATCATAGGAAGTCCTCATAACCGCCCCCAGCCGCCCCCACTCGACCCCCCGTTTTCCCACTCTCCCGAACTGCGCGTAAATACAAAAATAGTGCCATAGGGGTTTTTAAGGGTGCTGAATCCGATTCTGATAGTTATTTTAGCGGCACATCCACGGGAAGTGCGTAATACCGCCCCCAGCCGCCTCCACAGCCGCCCCCAACGTAGGTACGCCGTGCCCGACCTCATTCGCAGGTGCGAGTCTGGGTGCTGAGTGTATGTGCGAAATTTGGACTCAATTCGACCAATATTAACGGAATTATGGACCGTTGCTGGAGGTATGACGCTGTCATGCTATTAGTCAGCTTGTTCGTGCCCCTGCAATAAATTCGCAAAATGTACGCCTTCATCTAAGTGAACAGAATCAACACAGATTATAGATATATATGTATTTAGGTAGATTTCTGACGGTTGGTATTGCGTCATGATCATAGGAAGTCCTCATAACCGCCCCCAGCCGCCCCCACTCGACCCCCCGTTTTCCCACTCTCCCGAACTGCGAGTAAATACAAAAATAGTGACATAGGGGTTTTTAAGGGTGCTGAATCCGATTCTGATAGTTATTTTAGCGGCACATCCACGGGAAGTGCGTAATACCGCCCCCAGCCGCCTCCACAGCCGCCCCCGAGGTAGGTACGCCGTGCCCGACCTCATTCGCAGGTGCGAGTCTGGGTGCTGAGTGTATGTGCGAAATTTGGACTCAATTCGACATATATTAACGGAATTATGGACCGTTGCTGGAGGTATGACGCTGTCATGCTATTAGTCAGCTTGTTCGTGCCCCTGCAATAAATTCGCAAAATTTACGCCTTCATCTAAGTGAACAGAATCAACACAGATTATAGATATATATGTATTTAGGTAGATTTCTGACGGTTGGTATTGCGTCATGATCATAGGAAGTCCTCATAACCGCCCCCAGCCGCCCCCACTCGACCCCCGTTTTCCCACTCTCCCGAACTGCGAGTAAATACAAAAATAGTGACATAGGGGTTTTTAAGGGTGCTGAATCCGATTCTGATAGTTATTTTAGCGGCACATCCACGGGAAGTGCGTAATACCGCCCCCAGCCGCCTCCACAGCCGCCCCCGAGGTAGGTACGCCGTGCCCGACCTCATTCGCAGGTGCGAGTCTGGGTGCTGAGTGTATGTGCGAAATTTGGACTCAATTCGACCAATATTAACGGAATTATGGACCGTTGCTGGAGGTATGACGCTGTCATGCTATTAGTCAGCTTGTTCGTGCCCCTGCAAAATTCGAAAAATTTACGCCTTCATCTAAGTGAACAGAATCAACACAGATTATAGATATATATATGTAGGTAGATTTCTGACGGTTGGTATTGCGTCATGATCATAGGAAGTCCTCATAACCGCCCCCAGCCGCCCCCACTCGACCCCCCGTTTTCCCACTCTCCCGAACTGCGCGTAAATACAAAAATAGTGCCATAGGGGTTTTTAAGGGTGCTGAATCCGATTCTGATAGTTATTTTAGCGGCACATCCACGGGAAGTGCGTAATACCGCCCCCAGCCGCCTCCACAGCCGCCCCCGAGGTAGGTACGCCGTGCCCGACCTCATTCGCAGGTGCGAGTCTGGGTGCTGAGTGTATGTGCGAAATTTGGACTCAATTCGACCAATATTAACGGAATTATGGACCGTTGCTGGAGGTATGACGCTGTCATGCTATTAGTCAGCTTGTTCATGCCCCTGCAAAATTCGAAAAATTTACGCCTTCATCTAAGTGAACAGAATCAACACAGATTATAGATATATATGTATTTAGGTAGATTTCTGACGGTTGGTATTGCGTCATGATCATAGGAAGTCCTCATAACCGCCCCCAGCCGCCCCCACTCGACCCCCCGTTTTCCCACTCTCCCGAACTGCGAGTAAATACAAAAATAGTGCCATAGGGGTTTTTAAGGGTGCTGAATCCGATTCTGATAGTTATTTTAGCGGCACATCCACGGGAAGTGCGTAATACCGCCCCCAGCCGCCTCCACAGCCGCCCCCGAGGTAGGTACGCCGTGCCCGACCTCATTCGCAGGTGCGAGTCTGGGTGCTGAGTGTATGTGCGAAATTTGGACTCAATTCGACCAATATTAACGGAATTATGGACCGTTGCTGGAGGTATGACGCTGTCATGCTATTAGTCAGCTTGTTCATGCCCCTGCAAAATTCGAAAAATTTACGCCTTCATCTAAGTGAACAGAATCAACACAGATTATAGATATATATATGTAGGTAGATTTCTGACGGTTGGTATTGCGTCATGATCATAGGAAGTCCTCATAACCGCCCCCAGCCGCCCCCACTCGACCCCCCGTTTTCCCACTCTCCCGAACTGCGAGTAAATACAAAAATAGTGCCATAGGGGTTTTAAAGGGTGCTGAATCCGATTCTGATAGTTATTTTAGCGGCACATCCACGGGAAGTGCGTAATACCGCCCCCAGCCGCCTCCACAGCCGCCCCCGAGGTAGGTACGCCGTGCCCGACCTCATTCGCAGGTGCGAGTCTGGGTACTGAGTGTATGTGCGAAATTTGGACTCAAATCGACCAATATTAACGGAATTATGGACCGTTGCTGGAAGTATGACGCTGTCATGCTATTAGTCCGCTTGTTCGTGCCCCTCCAGTCTAATATGCCAAAATTTCCCCTTCTCCCAAACTGCGAGTAAATACGAAAATAGTGCCATAGGGGTTTTAAAGGGTGCTGAATCCGATTCTGATAGTTATTTTAGCGGCACATCCACGGGAAGTGCGTAATACCGCCCCCAGCCGCCTCCACAGCCGCCCCCGAGGTAGGTACGCCGTGCCCGACCTCATTCGCAGGTGCGAGTCTGGGTACTGAGTGTATGTGCGAAATTTGGACTCAATTCGACCAATATTAACGGAATTATGGACCGTTGCTGAAAACCGTTGCTAACTTCACCGGGCTATTGCAATAGCTTTATTTTCTAAGAAAATTCGCAAAAATTTAGTGCGCTGTCTTCAATTATTAACAAAGTATAATTTTTGAAAGCAACCATACATTCGATTGCACCGAACTCTCTCTTTCCGAATAGCATACAATCTTCAATAGATAACACTAAACATAAATACTGCTGAGCATGTTTTCACCGTTTAATCTAATACGATTGTATAAACGTAACATAGTATATGTTGTAAATTGAAGGTTTCTCATCTTCAGTTTCATCTCTTCCTGGCAGGGTTGTGTAGCTCTGAAGAGTCTGTGTAGCTAATTTGGGAAACCTCGAGTTTTTACCGAATTTTTGAAGAAAATTAAGCTATTGCTCTCGCCTCAAAATTTGTAGAATGTGAATTTTTGAAAAAATGTTATGCAGAAATCCGTTTCAGGCTATTCTGAAATGTATGTATGTATGTCTGTGTCATTCCAGACGATAACTGTCCGTAGAATTGTGCTAGAAACTTCAAACAAATTTTAAAATGTTAAGGACACAAAACGAAAGTTCAAGTTCGTTGGCCAGCATGATCGGATTACATCTTCGGGTTGAAATTTTCAAAAATGTAGTCAACAATTTCAAAATAGCCTGTTTTTTGCGATTTGTTGAGCGAAATAATTTTTTCAGCATACTAACATGTGGTATATTCGGAATCAGCGTAAAAATTCCTATAAGAATGTGTATCAAGTTTTCAAAAATTTCAAAGTAGAAAAATCAGTCAAAAATCGAAATAATGCCGTTCGCTAGTTGTAGATGTATTACGTATCTAAGTGATGTATTACGTCTTACGTATTTATTTCAATTTGATTAGGTCATTTACGCGTTGGTGTAGGGTTGTTGTAAAATGGTCTGTAAAAAAAACCATCAAGAACGTAAAGAGAGAGTGAGAGAGAAAGATTGATTCAATATTATACAAGAAAATAATCCGAACAAAAATACATATTGGATAATATAGCCCGTCGGTAGACTGAGCCTGTCTTGACGAGCCAGAGCCGCTGACAAACATCCAGATAATAAATACCTTAACAAAAAAAGTTCCAGCATGATCGTTTGAGCGAATTTTCGTAATATATTGCATTGTATAATGTCTGTGTCATTCCAGACGATAACTGTCCGTAGAATTGTGCTAGAAACTTCAAACAAATTTTAAAATGTTAAGGACACAAAACGAAAGTTCAAGTTCGTTGGCCAGCATGATCGGATTACATCTTCGGGTTGAAATTTTCAAAAATGTAGTCAAAAATTTCAAAATAGCCTGTTTTTTGCGATTTGTTGAGCGAAATAATTTTTTCAGCATACTAACATGTGGTATATTCGGAATCAGCGTAAAATTTCATATAAGAATGTGTATCAAGTTTTCAAAAATTTCAAAGTTGAAAAATCAGTCAAAAATCGAAATAATGCCGTTCGCTAGTTGTAAAAATCAGTAATATTTGCATGAAACATTGTCCAAATTCAGATTGAACTACTCTTATGGAAGTATCCCTGTATAATCAATCCTAGAACCATGCTGTTTAAAACGTAGGTAGTAGGTGCTTGTTAAAAAAAAGCCAAGTGACACTTCCCCATAATTTAGGCTGTCAATAGATGCACAGAGACTACAGTTTGTCTGTCAATTTCTTGCTGTAGGATACTAGATTCGAATGCAACTGACTTTATATCACTCGTAATATAAAGCCTCATCATCGATTGGCTGTGGAAATACGTTTCTTTCATATGACGTCGGTGTTATTTTATTTTATGTCAAGATTTTATGACGATGATGTTATGATAGGATACTGTTAAGATTTCAACTGCCTTCACTACTGACCACATTGGACAATCGAAATCTATGAATATTTACCTACATTTGTCTTTAAATCTACAAGATTAGTTTAATGATAATAAAGTATGAGTACCTCTTAATTGTTTTTAATAATTTGATTCCATGTTTGTCTATAAAAATCATAAACTAAAATTTCTCTACACGATCAATAGCGACTGAAATGTCGAAGATTTCTTCAAAAATTCGCTCATGGGGTCATGCTGCATGACTGGACTTTTTTTTTTTTTTTTTCAATGAAATCCAGGGTTTTCTTGAAAAAATGTCCTGCTACGAAAATACGAATTTGGGGCCGGTTTCTGCGTGTTTTTAGGCTCAATCAAATGGTAACACTTGCAGATCCCGCAACCCTTTATAACCGAGTTTTACACTTCAGCGAACTTGTTTCACCCCTATAAAACACATATATAGGGGGAAATGGGGTAATATCGCCACCTTAAGCATATTTGTCTATCACAGCCCAGGTTTGCACTTACGAGCTTCAGATTTTTTAGCAAATTATAAGAAAACATCTCCGGTGGTGAATTACAACGTTTTTGCTGGTTGTGTAGCAACTTTATATTCGTAAACAACAATTTACGAAACCCTTGTAATTGGGAAAGCTAGCTGGGGAAATACCACCATGGGGTTAGGGGTAATATCGCCATATTAAAACAAGGAGGCAATGAACAGTCTCATCATGGAACATCGGAATAACGTTTTATTGAATTTCAAAAACTCTTCCTGTGTGGCTCCTCCCCATATTGGGAACTTAGTTGACAAGAAAAGGATACATTAAGTAAAGGTTGACAAACAATTTCCACATCGGAATAGTAAAATTGGAACAAACTAAATACCGATAAAATAATGTTGGTTCTTCACAGGAACTGAATTATAGACAACGTTCAACGCGGAACTCGTAAAAGAAATATTATATAGCATTCCATCTTCCCGGCTTTTAAAGTTTTAAATCTGTGCTCTTCTTTAGGTCGCAGCAAAATTCACAAGACTAACGTCCATTGTCAAAATCATAACGAGAGCATGAAGAGTGGAATCTTACAACGATTATGTTAATATAGGAAGGAAGATATTCATGTAGATAGGTACCTACTGCACAGTTATACAGTAGATAGGTAGGTTAATATCTAATAAATCACAATTAGGTAAATATAGAGGTGCTTATTGATATAATTCGTCTTTGAAATATTAATTTATATTTTAATTACTCAGAATCAATAGAAATAGGTGATTATTACAACAAAAAACTTTGACAAAAATCCAACAAGACTGAGGAATGGAGCATTGGGGCAATACCACCATGGCGGAATTAGCCTGAATTTGGTGTGGCGATATTGCCCCAGTAAACTTTTTGAAATAAAAAATCATTAAAAACTACAGTTTTTGTAAAAAAAAAAAAATGAAGTAATGGTTGGAAATTAAGTAAAGTTAAATGATTTTCCTACGTCGTCATGTTCAACAATTTACATAAACATATGAAAATGTTGATCGTTGGCATGAATGCAAAATCAAATTGAAAATTTGTGGTATCAAGAACCAGATTTTTGTGGTATTTTAAGAAAGTATCATCAGTAGAATCTGAAGCGCAATTGTAAAACCCTTGTAAATTTTATAATCGTATAGGAAACCAGAAACGCTTGCATACTAGTCTGCAACACATTGGGACATTTTATGTCTTTAGTTACAGACTCATAATATGTGTTGCAAACTCGTATGTTTTGCAGAATCGTATGCAAGCTCCAAGAGCCACTCAGATGCACCCTGGGCATCGTCAAGTAAATGTCCTAAAGAGGCTACATACGAAATTACAGCTTCCTAGAGTGTAAATTATAGAAATTACGTATTAAAATGATTTAACCACCGCTTCACAAATCAAACCGTCCTCGCTATATTCGGATCACCTGCTACGAATCCAATCATCGAAACACCAACTCAGTGAAATCATCAGAAATTAACAAGCGGTTGCAATCATGTTCACAATATCAATTCTTGAGAATGATCACCTGAGTGTACTCAATTATTCATATAACCATGCTCATAACTCAGCTTGTTGGCCACGCACTTTGCAGTAGTTAACATAATATGCTTGGATAAATCGAGAGCTTTCGAATGAATGGTCAACGAATTTTGTGGGATGGAAAACGACGAAGTACCTACCGTTTCCCTAGCAACGACTCGGTTGTAAGCGGAAATCATCAAAAAATGTGGGTTTTTCAATTAAATTGTTGGTTTTCTCGAAAGATGACCCTCCATGAACCTACGAGTATGGGGTCGGTTTCTATGTATTTTTTCACGCTGTATCGAATGGTAACATTTGTAGATCTCTCCAACTCCGTTATAACCGAGTTTTAACTTGAAATCGCAAATGTTCAGTTTGTTTGTTACGATTAAATGTATGTGTGTTATGTGGTAAAACTCGTAAATTAAAGTGTATAACTCGATTATAACGTAGTTGAGAGATCTGCAAGAGTTTCCATTCGATCCAGCGAGAAAAAATACATAGAAACCGACCCCATACTCGTTGGTTCATGGAGGGTCATCTTTCGAAAAAAGAAACATACATAAATTGTTCATAGTTCTAGTAGGTATTTCAAAGTGAATGAAGTTATTGATGACTCAAATTTCGAACAACTAATTTTTTTTTCCCCATGAGAGAAATGTTTACTGATATGATTTTGAAGACACAATGATAAACTAATTAACCCCAACATAATAATCAAAAAACGACTGAAAAAACGCTTGCATACGAGTCTGCAACACATTGGAACATTTCATGTCTTCAGTTGCAGACGCGTAGGTATGTGTAGCAGACTCGTATGCAATCAGAAATTAACAAGCGGTTGCAATCATGTTCACAATATCAATTATTGAGAATGATCACCTGTGTGTAAACAATAATTCAAATAACCATGCTCATAACTGTGATTGTTGGCCACGCACTTCGCAGTAGTTAACATAATATGATTGGATAAATCGAGAGCTTTCGAACGAATGGTGAACGAATTTTGTGGGATGAAAAACGACGAAGTACCATTTCCCTAGCAACGTCTCGGTTGTAAGCGGAAATCATCAGAAATTGAGCATATTTCGTTACGTAACGTAACATAACGAAAATTTGGTTGTGTGCCATAGCAAAGACATGAAATGTCAAAACCAACCGTAACGCTTTTTTTAACGCTTTTTGTCGTTTATGCACTCAAAGTAAAGACATAAAATGTCAAAACTGTTGCTTACCACGAAAATTCGACAACAATAAAACTAGAACGCCAAGCTTCAAAAACTGTAAACTCGCTTATCTTTGATAAAAACAAATTAATGAACCCAAACCAACTTTTCCAACATTACTGCTGATCTGAAGATGACGATATTTGGCTACAAGATTTGTCACTCAGGAGGTTAAATAATTATATGGGGTGGCGGTATTACCCCACTCTCCCCTAAGTCATTTATCATAACAAATGAACTTTTTGTGATTTAAAGTGTAAAAATTATGTTATAACCCAAGCTAGGTATGAAATGAATTATGTAAAAATCGAAATCATAGAAACAACAAGGAGGGGCAATCTTGGAAGCTTGAAATTGGACAAAGGAAACACCAACGCTTACCTATAGGTCTTCTTTTTCCTCACTTCAGAGCGCCCTGGTCTGTCTGTCTGTCTTCTTCGTTTTTCTCTCTTTGTGGCTGCACAATTTTGGCGCGGGTTTAATCCCGAAATAACGTTTATATGGGGCACTGCACGGAGCAAAAATACTTGAGTGATTCGATAGTGCACTTTCGGATGGTGGCGAACGGAATACTACTTGAACTAGCTCTTCCTTCCAGTAAGGCGAGAAGGAACTTTAGCCGGTCATTCATAATAAAGAAATGAAATCTATGCATGAACACTTGGTTATACGGAGTTGGGGAGGTATGCTAGTGTTAGCTTTCGATTCAGCGTAAAACAATACGTAGAAACTGACCTTAAACTCGTATTTTCATAGAAAGTCATTTTTCGAAAAAACCCTCGATTTCAGTGAAAAACAATGCTTTCCAACATTCCAACACACTCCCCTAATTAGCAAAGTAAAAGTAAAATTGACTGGAAAGGTGAGAGCTTGGCACAGTTTTTACCGTTCTTGCATCGAGAAACAATGCTGGCTCTCATAGTTAAATTTCTGATTGAAAAAAACAAGAGTTTTCCCAAATTAGGTAAAAGTTCTGTTAAGAGGGATTTTTCATGTCTAAAACCTTGATTCTTAAAAACGCTGCAAATTATTACATAATGGTTTATTATTTCTGAATCAGATAGCCAGCTATAGTAACCAGCATGCTCTGGGGCTTTCGCCAGTCTCTTTCCTAGTATCCACCTCTGTTCTTCCTCTCACTCCACCCCCCACACAACCCACTGTGATTGCGTGCCAGGCGTGTGCACGTGCGTAAGTCTAACACTCAAAGCCTCGAAAAAGACATTTTTTCGCCCGTTTTTGGCCCATAGCATCTATGCGAGTAAAGCGATCGGGATGGTTAAACGTTAGGACCAACTAGACCCCAAATGGAGTCTATGTGCGAAAGAACGGGCTTTTTAAGACGATTCTTATTCCTTTTATGGCGAACGGCGGACGGACATTTCAAATTTGGATTCTACGCACCTTGAAACGTAAAGTGACAAAGTTTGATGGGGGGGTGTAGTGGATTTATATATGTTTGACTTGGTGTAGGTAGACCAAGTGAGACATTTATATTCTGGTTATGCGGGTTAGTCCCTGTGGTATTTCTGTGAGGAATGTGAGCGAAATCGCCAAGGTCAGCTTGCTTGGCGGGAGGAACTTGAGGATAGTTCGTGTAGCAGCCGCGTGGAGCACTGGGCTCGCTTAGTGGGTGCTGGGTTCGATCTGTTTGGTGCTGAGCCGTTGTGTAATATTCCGGCCTAAGATTTATATCTGTAGGGGGAATATACTGGGCTTGGTTGAGGTACTGAAAAGTATCCTTTGTTTTAAGCACGTTGGGAGTGTGTTTGACACTCGGATCGGCCGGGTAGCCTTGCGTAGAATATCGTGGATATTCAGATATCTTTGTCGAATCATGATGATTGACTTCAGAGCGGGTCTGAAAGGTATCCTCGAACTTTTGTGTGTGTGAGGCTTGACCTAACGTTTCCTTCATGAATACGTTAGGTAGTAAGGCGATCTCTTCGCGAGAATCGAGCCCTTGTCCGTCGCTAGGAACAGCGGACGAGTCGAGTAGCGGGTAGGGAGCGCTGCGTGGGCTAGGGCTCCCGGCCGCGCCGTGTTCTGCTTCCTCTTGCATGAGGAAGTAGGACGGGCGGCGCTCCATCGATGTACCCGAGTTGGTTAACTCGTTTTCAATACCTCTCCGTATAGGATGCAGGATTTGGAAGGTGGACTCGCTTGACAGAGCTTCTTTCCTTTGCTCGGATGTCAGGGTCCTACCTTGTAGCCTTGAAAAAGGCTTCCTTGGACGATAAATTAGAGCGGATGAGCTGAGTAATTTATCGGCGTGCCCCAGCGGTCGGTGACGAGCTTAGTGCTACGAAACCCGGGCGACACGTCTCGGAACGTCCCAGCGGGCGTACGATCTAATGAGAATATCAATAGATGTACCGGGTGGCGTCCTGACAGAAGAACTACGTTGGGCAATGAGCAGGATAAATAATCACTGGACTCGTAGATGCCAATGCGAGATCTGTGAGGAGAGAAGGTATGCCTTGTGAGCAGTAGAAAGCCGTTCTGAGATGAACTCGTGAGCAGAAGGGTCGTCAGCGTAGAGCGTGTAGAATCTTCGTACTGTAGAGTGTAGTCGTCGAGAGCGGTGAGTGGAATGAATTTCGGAGGGCTCCGAGCGGGGTAATTATAGGGAGGTGGCCGCCTCCTGCCGCCCCCTGATTGGTCCGCTTAATTTCATTAGTTCAACTGTGTTTTCTTATTGGCTCGCACATTGTTTTCTCAGAATCTGCGAGTATGATAGCTGAGTTGGTCCTTCGGGGGTGGCTTCCCCGCGTCCGTCGCTGCGACGGGGTCCCCGGAGGTGGCTTCCGTGCGTCCGTTGCGGGGACAAGGACCTTGAGGTGTCTTCCCTGCGTCCGTTGTTTAGACGGGGTCCTCGGGTGGCTTCCCTGCGTCCGTTGTTTAGACGGGATCCCCGGGGGTGTCTTCCCTGCGTCCGTTGCTGAGACGGGGTCCCCGGGGTGGCTGCTGGACCAGAGGTGGTTGCTTGCCGCCTCCTGGTTGGTTCGCCTATTGTCTCTCGTGCAATCATTGTTTCTGATTGGCGAGTAGGCTTGCTAGAACTGTCCTTGTTATTTTTAGAGGACATTTGATTGTCTGTTTGAGTTTTCTCATTCAAGGCGACTTGTTTCGAGATACTTGTCGCGTCTCTCTCGCCCAGTAAGTGTTTAGGGAGGTCGCCTTGTATGTTATTTGCTAATATTTCACTTTTGAGAGAGAATTTCGTATTTTCTCTCTGGTGAAATATTTTGTTTGACGGAGTTATAACTCGACGTCTTATAAGCATTTGTGTGCCATGTCTACCTCTTTTTGGTAGCCCTGAAAAGGGCTGTTGAAAAGAGGGGGTGGTTTTCACCACAGGCGCCCCCCCAAGACGTCGTGTTATTAACGACGACGCCGGTTGGGGTGTTTCGAGCGCAGTCACCCACCTCTCGTCGAATTTGGTAGAGGGGACGCGTCTTCTGGCGGATTTTTGGGGAGTCTCCTCCTTATTTTTTTTCTGATTTGTATTTGTACATGTATCTAAATTTTTGGGCATGTTGACGGCATATTTCGTATTATTATGTCTGATATGCGTAGATCGGAAAAAGAGAGGCTCGGAAAGGTTCGTAGAAGTTACAAATATGTCGCCTGGGAGCGGCACGTCAATTCCATAAACTTTTTGGAAGGGTGTAGTTTCCGTTGCTGGGTCTACTGCCGTACGCATGGCGAGTAGTACTTTTGGAAGGGCGTCGAGCCAATGTTCGTCCTGTGCTTTGAGAGCCTCTTTCAAGGATCTATTTCTGCGTTCCACCATTCCGTTTGTTGACGGTTTGTATGGTAACGTGTGAGTATGTTTTACTCCGAGACGTTCCATAATGGAATGAAATAGGTCTGATTCGAATTGTGTGCCCTGGTCACTTGTGATGTATTTAGGTACGCCTTTTGAGGCTACCCAAATATTGATAAAGGCGTTTGTGATCGTGGACGTTTCGATGTTGTTAAGAGGGACTGCCTCTAGCCAACCCGTTGCTCTATCGACCATCATTAGGATGTAACGCTTCCCTCCTTTAGCTAAAGGTAAGGGTCCGGTAATGTCAACGGAAGGCCGTGCCAAAAATATCTCTGTTTTACTTTATACACTGTAGAGTGTATTCCTGGGTGTCCCAAATTGTGAATTTGGCTGATTATTTCGTGCCTTATTTCGTTTGGAATATAAGGTCTTGGGTGTCCTAAGTCTAGGTTACACCAAATCTCTCCTTGAGGGAATTCAACTCGTGTGAGTTTTAGTTTGTCCTCTGCGTTAGGAGGAGAATGAATTTGTGCATTTGAGATGTGCAGTAGAAGATTGCACTCTATTGCGGCCGTAATTTGTGAAATTTCGGCTATGGACGGACCCTCGTCAGTTTGGGTTGAAATTGACTTTGTTTGAATTTCAACTGGATCGAAAGGTCTGGAGAGTGCGTCGGCTACGACGTTGTCTTCTCCGGGTATATGTCGAATGTCACTTGTCATTTGGGAGATGTATGTTAGCCATCTCAATCGCATTTTAGAAAAATGTGCGTTTTTCTTTAGCATTGTGCCTAGCAGAGGCTTGTGATCTGAGCAAATATGAAAAGAGCGGCCGTCCAAGTCATTGTGCCAATGAATGCAAGCTTGGTAAGCGGCGAACATCTCTTTGTCGAACGAGGCTTTATTCTTCCATTGTTCCGGAATTTCTTTACTGAAAAACCCCAATGGTTGGTAAGATTTCGAGCCGTGTTTGTCTGTAATTTCCTGCTCTAGTGCCGCTCCGATGTGTGTATCGGATGCATCGCAAACTATTCTCCACTCTGCTGTAGGGTGGGGATGAGCAATATTGTGCAATGTAGCTTTTATCATTGCTTGTTTTAAGCTGTTGAAAGCTTTTTCTCTCTCTGATGTCCATTCGATAGGTGTTTTGTCTTTTTTTTTGTTTGACTGAATGGAGTCATACAGAGGTTGCGCTGTGTGAGCGAATTTACCCGAGCAAGCTCGGTAGAAACCACACATACCTAGGAATCTGCGTAGGCTTCGTACGTCTATTGGCCGAGGGAATTTCTCTATGGCTTCTATTTTATCTCGTTTAGGAATTATCCCTTCTTTTGAGATAGTGAAACCTAGGAAATCGACGGTAGGTTTTGAAAAAATGCATTTATCAAAACCTACTCGAAGTCCGTGTTCTCCTAGTTTGTCGAAAATTTGTTTGAGGTGGTTCATGTGTTCTTTGTAATTTTTAGAAGCCACCAATATGTCGTCTAGGTAGACAAATGCGAAATCGAATTTTCGCATGATGCTGTCCATGTACCTTTGCCATGTTTGAGCCGCTCCGGCCAAACCCATGCTCATTTTTTTAAACTCATAGAGACCGAAAGGGGTAATAATTGCTGTTTTATGAGCGTCATCTGGGTGCATCGGGATATGGTAATATGCCGATTTTAAATCTATTGTTGAATAGATTTGTGTATTATGTAAATTCGCTTGGAAAGAGCGAATGTGAGGCGGCGGGTAGGCGTCTTTCTTAGTTTTTGCATTGAGGAATCGGTAATCGCCTGTGATTCTCCATGTTCCATCCTTTTTGGGCACGCAATGTAGCGGAGAAGCCCATTCGGAGTCGGAGGGAGCGATGATCCCCTCTGTGAGCATTTTGTCGAAAGTACTTTTAACCTGAGCCCGTTTTTCGCCTGCCATGGGTCTTGCACGGAAGTGTACTGGTGTTCCTTCCGTGGTTATACGGTGGTAAACACCGTTGTTTTTCCACTTTCCTTGAAGTTTGTTCATTTTATCATTGTATTTTTCAATGATAGAGCGTATGTTTTCGTCCTCTGTGAGCTGTGTGTCCTCTGGTTGAGGGCTGTTGTCACGATGAGGAATAGCAGCTGCTATTTGTTCGTCAGTAAATTTTTTGTTCATGACTGCAGCGATTTTTTGATCGGCATAGCTCTTTACTTTATCTTTGTAGATATATTTGTGTTTGACCCGTATTCCGATATCCCAAGACTCGAGGAATGGTATACCGAGGATCGCTAGATCAACTTTAGTGATCATGAAATCGGTGGTCATGTCTCCGAGGCCGATGTTAATTGTCGTGTCAGCACGCCCTAGTGTGTCTATAGGGGCGCCGTTAGCTGCTGTGAGCTTGACGTTGGACTTACGAATTTTTAAGCCCAATTTTTTGGTGACATTGTGGGGCAGAATGTTCACTTCTGCTCCCGTGTCAATGAGAAATTCAGTGCTATTTAGTTTGCACTTGAAAAAAAGCCTTTTATACTCTTTAGTCTGCCGGTGTATAGGCTCAGATACACTGGCAGTTATTCGTTTTCCGAACTCTCTGCGTCTGAGGTTGGAACGGTACTTTCTTGTATCGATCTATGAGTATTCTCGCTTGAAACCAAGGTTTTAGGCTGGCTGATAGGCGCTGCCTTTTTGATAGGTTTGGAGGCGGTATTTGCCTTCCAAGTGCAGTATTCTGGGTCTGCACACTTGCGAGTTTCGCTACCGAAACGGGCGTGGTTCCGGCAGACGTAGGCCGTTGGTTTGTGAGGCTTACTCTCTACTTGCTGAGGTTTGAACTCAGCTTTTTGTGAGAGGGCCTTTTTGAAACCAGTCTTCGTAGTTTTCGAAGTAGATTCTACTCCTCGTATGTTGAGAGAGGGGTTCGCTGTTTTGTACGCATGTAGCGTATCAGCTGGGTCGAGCCGGGCATTCGTGGTGAGCTGTGCTGCGACCATGCCTCGGGCTTCGATAGGCAGAGTTTCGATCCACTTTTGAGTGATCAGAGCCTCTGAGAAGTACCCAACAGCCTTAGAGTACATTTCATGGTACTTGGTGCTGGGTTTTTTGGCGAGAGATGCGGGGTCCTCGAGCGCGAGGAGCCTGTCCTGTAAGGACAACCCGTATTCTCGTTGTAGGCGCTGTTTGGCCTCTTCGTAAGGTGCGTGGGGTGCCGTGAGGTAAGCTGAGTCAATAGCTTCCCGCATTTCCTCCGGTACCCACTTGTAGATAGGTGAGAAACATTCGTTCTGCGTTCTCAGGTTTTTTCGCACGCAGTATTGATCGAACTCGGCGAGTGCACGATCAATATTCTTCTTTTGGAAGATAGGTTTTTGGTAATCTCCCATTTCCTCCAAAAGTGCTCGAAAGCTACTTTGTGTAGAGGGTTGTTGTGTGAGATGTGGGGCGTATAAGCCCGGCGGGGGTCGCACGCCCGCAGTGGTTCCCTGAAATCCACTAGCTTCATAAGAGGGAACGAAATGCTCCGTGTTAAGCCTGTTCAAAGGCGGGGTCACCATTTGTAGTGGATTTATATATGTTTGACTTGGTGTAGGTAGACCAAGTGAGACATTTATATTCTGGTTATGCGGGTTAGTCCCTGTGGTATTTCTGTAAGGAATGTGAGCGAAATCGCCAAGGTCAGCTTGCTTGGCGGGAGGAACTTGAGGATAGTTCGTGTAGCAGCCGCGTGGAGCACTGGGCTCGCTTAGTGGGTGCTGGGTTCGATCTGTTTGGTGCTGAGCCGTTGTGTAATATTCCGGCCTAAGATTTATATCTGTAGGGGAAATATACTGGGCTTGGTTGAGGTACTGAAAAGTATCCTTTGTTTTAAGCACGTTGGGAGTGTGTTTGACACTCGGATCGGCCGGGTAGCCTTGCGTAGAATATCGTGGATATTCAGATATCTTTGTCGAATCATGATGATTGACTTCAGAGCGGGTCTGAAAGGTATCCTCGAACTTTTGTGTGTGTGAGGCTTGACCTAACGTTTCCTTCATGAATACGTTAGGTAGTAAGGCGATCTCTTCGCGAGAATCGAGCCCTTGTCCGTCGCTAGGAACAGCGGACGAGTCGAGTAGCGGGTAGGGAGCGCTGCGTGGGCTAGGGCTCCCGGCCGCGCCGTGTTCTGCTTCCTCTTGCATGAGGAAGTAGGACGGGCGGCGCTCCATCGATGTACCCGAGTTGGTTAACTCGTTTTCAATACCTCTCCGTATAGGATGCAGGATTTGGAAGGTGGACTCGCTTGACAGAGCTTCTTTCCTTTGCTCGGATGTCAGGGTCCTACCTTGTAGCCTTGAAAAAGGCTTCCTTGGACGATAAATTAGAGCGGATGAGCTGAGTAATTTATCGGCGTGCCCCAGCGGTCGGTGACGAGCTTAGTGCTACGAAACCCGGGCGACACGTCTCGGAACGTCCCAGCGGGCGTACGATCTAATGAGAATATCAATAGATGTACCGGGTGGCGTCCTGACAGGAGAACTACGTTGGGCAATGAGCAGGATAAATAATCACTGGACTCGTAGATGCCAATGCGAGATCTGTGAGGAGAGAAGGTATGCCTTGTGAGCAGTAGAAAGCCGATCTGAGAGAAACTCGTGAGCAGAAGGGTCGTCAGCGTAGAGCGTGTAGAATCTTCGTACTGTAGAGTGTAGTCGTCGAGAGCGGTGAGTGGAATGAATTTCGGAGGGCTCCGAGCGGGGTAATTATAGGGAGGTGGCCGCCTCCTGCCGCCCCCTGATTGGTCCGCTTAATTTCATTAGTTCACCTGTGTTTTCTCATTGGCTCGCACATTGTTTTCTCAGAATCTGCGAGTATGATAGCTGAGTTGGTCCTTCGGGGGTGGCTTCCCCGCGTCCGTCGCTGCGACGGGGTCCCCGGAGGTGGTTTCCGTGCGTCCGTTGCGGGGACAAGGACCTTGAGGTGTCTTCCCTGCGTCCGTTGTTTAGACGGGGTCCTCGGGTGGCTTCCCTGCGTCCGTTGTTTAGACGGGATCCCCGGGGGTGTCTTCCCTGCGTCCGTTGCTGAGACGGGGTCCCCGGGGTGGCTGCTGGACCAGAGGTGGTTGCTTGCCGCCTCCTGGTTGGTTCGCCTATTGTCTCTCGTGCAATCATTGTTTCTGATTGGCGAGTAGGCTTGCTAGAACTGTCCTTGTTAGTTTTAGAGGACATTTGATTGTCTGTTTGAGTTTTCTCATTCAAGGCGACTTGTTTCGAGATACTTGTCGCGTCTCTCTCGCCCAGTAAGTGTTTAGGGAGGTCGCCTTGTATGTTATTTGCTAATATTTCACTTTTGAGAGAGAATTTCGTATTTTCTCTCTGGTGAAATATTTTGTTTGACGGAGTTATAACTCGACGTCTTATAAGCATTTGTGTGCCATGTCTACCTCTTTTTGGTAGCCCTGAAAAGGGCTGTTGAAAAGAGGGGGTGGTTTTCACCACAGGGGGTTATAAAATTTTTTTGCTATACGATCACATAGGCTTATTATTGGAAATAATAAACCAGTAAGGCATCTTTCCGATAGGAAATTTTATGTTCTTGCCATTGGTAGGTATACTCAAATTTGAATTTACACAGGACATTGAGGGAGTTAAGATCGATTTAGTCGGTGCCAATCATTGGGAGTTGGGAATTATGTGATTTGTAGCGATTCACTAAGTACCATCGAGGGGATTAGGGACTCATATTCTGATGATCCCCTAATACAAAGCCTACGTGGATCGCTACACCAAGCCACGGCATTGGGCTCAACCATAACTTTTATGTGGGTATTCATGGCAATGAGTGTGTAGATGCCCTTGTAGGAAGAGTCATTGGTGATAACTCCATCGATGTGTTGCCTATACGCATAGAGGATCAAATCTCCTACATGCAACATAAAGTAATTCCATCTGGCATGAGCAATGCCAGGGTGAGGTCACTGGTCTGTGTGGTGTCCTTCAGGACTTTGAGCCCGGTGGGCCCTTTCGTAACCCTACTTCCAAGGAGGGATCGAATAGTGGTCAACCAGGTTGCCACTGGCCATACCCGTCTTACTCACAGACACCTGCTTAGTGCAGAAACTCGAGATGTTTTGTGTGGGGGTGATCTGTCCATCCGTCACTTTCTGGATGTCTGCCCAGCCCTTGTGGACTTCGAGTCCAGCATTAGCTAGGTGGGTTGACATTTTATCCGGACCAGACAAGGTCCCATCCCTGTTGTTGTACCCAGTGGCGTAATTTGAGGAGGGGCAGGGTGGGCAGAGCCCCCCCCACGATCACAGAGGATGTAGAAGTTCTTCTTGAAACGGATCTATTTATTTATCTTGAAACTTCTACATTATACAGGGTGATTCCCTCGCAGATGCAAAAAAAAATTTGGGTGAAACTACATCAAAAATGGAGTAAAATGCCGCCAACCGCATAAATTTATCTCAATCCGTACTCGAGATATGCTTTTTTAAAGGTTTTTTCAGGAATACCGTGTTTTTTCATTTTATACTCAGATTTCTCCACTTTGCCTCTTTAATTTTAACTTTCAACCTCATTTTCGGTATTAGCATTAAATTTTCTACAAGAATAGTAGTGTACTTGGGTTCTTAAAAAGTACCATCCAAAGGCCCTCACATCAGCTCAAACATTGACGATTTTGAAAAAAATAATATTTCTGAAAATCTTTAAAACTTTACTACTCTTTTAAAAAGAATTCAGGAAACTGGAAAATCTCATGAAAACTGCTTCATCTAATATGCTTTCCAACGGTGTTATCAATTTTACTTTTATTTTGTTATTTAGGCGAGAAAATAATGTTTTAATGTTAAAAAATGTGGGTTTTTCAACGAAATTGTTGGTTTTCTCGAAAGTTGATCCTCCATGAACCAACGAGAATGGGGTCGGTTTCTATGTATTTTTTCTCGCTGGATCGAATGGAAACTCTTGCAGATCTCTCAACTACGTTATAATCGAGTTTTACACTTTAATCAACTAGTTTTACCCCATAACTCACATACATTTAATCGTAACAAACAAACTAAACCTTTGCGATTTTAAGTGTAAAATTCGGTTTTAACGGAGTTGGAGAGATCTACAAATGTTTCCATTCGATACAGCGTGAAAAAATACATAGAAACCGACCCCATACTCGTAGGTTCATGGAGGGTCATCTTTCGAGAAAACCAACAATTTCATTGAAAAACCCACATTTTCTAATATTAAAACATAATTTTCTCCATTAAATAACAACATAAAAGTAAACTTGATTATACCGTTGGAAAGAGTATTAGAGGAAACAGTTTTCATGAGATTTGCCAGTTTCCAGGATTTGTTTTGGAAGAGAAGTAAAGTTTTAAAGATTTTCAGAAATATTCTTTTTTCAAAATCGTCAATGTTTGAGCTGATGTGAGGGCCTTTGGATGGTACTTTTTAAGAGCCCAAGTACACTATTATTATAGTAAATTTAATGCTGATTCCGAAAATGTGGTCAAAAGTTACAATTGAATGAAGTAAAGTGGAGAAATTCGAGTTTAAATGGAAAAAACACGGTTTTCCTGAAAAAACCTTTTAAAAAATTATATCTCAAGAACGGATTGAGATAAAAATATGCAGTTGGCGGCATTTTACTCCATTTTTGATTTAGTTTCCCCCAATTTTTTTTTTTTTTTTTTTTTTTTTTTTTTTGCATCTGCGAGGGAATCACCCTGTATATTACCTGCGCGAATGAAGCTAAATACCTGGGCATGACGCTAGACGCCAAGCTCAGGTGGAAGGAACATGTCAAAAAGAAGAGGACTGAGCTCGCATCGAAACTTAGAAGGATGTGTTGGCTATCTTAGGTCCTGAATAGTGTATTGTAATAATATAAGTCAGATTTATATTGTTAATAAGATTACTCGGTGCAATAAAAGCTTTAAAAAAAAAAAATTATAAATTACGGACATACTACAAATACGAGGATGGATATTACTATAGGTGGAATTGGACTTGAACATTGCAAGTAGCTATAAAAACTGGGTGGTAATAATGAATAAGTTCATATATATATATTAATGATCATTTAATAATTCTTGCAGATAAAACCAACCAAACTGATTTGCAGTCGTCCGTTTGCTCTGGAGAATCATGGACAGCTCCATCTCCTCTTTCTCAACCTTTGATGGTATAAAGCAGTACAACACAATCGAAAGGTGAGTCGGTACATAATCCCAGCAGGTGTGTGTTGTAATAAACAGTATTGATTGAATCATAATCGTACTTACGTATTATGCAACGACCAAAGTATTTTTAAAAATATCAGCCAAGTTGATTAGCTCTTAGCGCTAAAGTGTAAAACTCGATTATAACGGAGTTGGAGAGATCTACAAATGTTACCACTCGATACAGCGTGAAAAAATACATAGAAACCGACCCCATACTCGTAGGTTCATGGAGGGTCATCTTTTGAGAAAACCAACGATTTCATTGAAAAACCCACATTTTTTAACATTAAAATATTATTTTCTCCCCTAAATAACAAAATAAAAGTAAAATTGATAATACCGTTGGAAAGCATATTAGATGAAGCAGTTTTCATGAGATTTGCCGGTTTCCAGGATTCTTTTTAAAAAAGTAGTAAAGTTTTAAAGATTTTCAGAAACATTATTTTTTCAATACTAACTCTTAACTCTTAAGAGTTAAGACTAGAGACCTCGGAGCTCGAGGAATAAATGGTTCGGAAGAAATTACCGAAAGAAAAATCCGAATCGAAAAACTAAAAAGTCCAGTCATGCAGCATGACCCCATGAGCGAATTTTTGAAGAAATCTTCGACATTTCAGTCGCTATTGATCGTGTAGAGAAATTTTTATGATTTTGATATATAGACAAACATGGAATCAAATTATTAAAAATAATTAGGAGGTACTCACACTTTATTATTATTAAACTAATCTTGTAGATTTAAAGACAAATGTAGGTAAATATTCATAGATTTCAATGTCCAATGTGGTCAGTATTGAAGGCAGTTGAAATCTTAACAGTATCCTATCATAACGGCAATATTTCGATTTCTGACTGATTTTTCAACTTTGAAATTTTTGAAAACTTGATACATTCAATAGGCAAAACATATTCATATAGGAAATTTTACGCTGATTCCGAATATACCACATGTTAGTATGCTGAAAAAATTATTTCGCACAAAAATTCGCTAAAACATGCTATTTTGAAATTTTTGACTACATTTTTGAAAATTTCAACCCGAAGATGTAATCCGATCATGCTGGCCAACGAACTTGAACTTTCGTTTTGTGTCCTTAACATTTTAAAATTTTTTTGAAGTTTCTAGCACAATAGATTAGAAGTATATTGTCAGAGAAAAAATCTGGAGGTTAACTTGAACGAGTCTAAAATTATGATCTTTAAAAAAGGCGGAGGTGTCCATGCGAAGCACGACCAATTTTTTCTAAAGGGTAAGCCTATCGAAATAGTCAAAGAGTATAAATACCTCGGGGTTACCTTTACTCCGTCACTTCAATGGAAAACCCATTTGTCAAATAAAAAAGCAGCTGCTCAATTTGGACTTCAATAGTGTCTGGAGGAATTTCATGGCTAAAGACATTTCATTTGAAAACAAACTGAAAGTTTTTAACGCTACTATGCTGCGGAGGTATGGAGTTTTATGAGGTATCGAAGTCTGGTGGGTACGAATAACTCGAACGAACAAACCAAAATCCAAAGGTGTACGATCGGAACTAACTTAAAACCCTCGACTGATTGTCAGTTTTATATCGACGGGAGAGTCTGTTCCTTCTAATTTTAGATCTATATTTCTTCTCGTGCCCCAATCGCTCGAGTAGGCTATTTTTTAAAAAGAGTTTGGAGTTTGCCGGACTCTACTCCTACTTACTCCAAGCTTCCTGAATCTGCACTTTAGCTACTTAAATCGAGTAAGTCGGATGGATTCTGCTAGGCTACCGCTACAAATGGCAAATGAATGCGTGGGACTTGAAACTTTTTGGTTCGCGAGTTGGAAGCGCATAGCGTTGAAGCATGGTGTAGATTTAGGTAGTTTCAAAATCAGCCCTCAGTCAGTTAAAGAAATTATGAATGTTTTATTGCGCAAAGAAAAAGAAATGGAATTACTCGAATGGGAGAATATTAAAGGTACGCTGTGAGCAGCTGTTTTTAAACTGTAAGATCTGGAATCGTGGTACACAAGAAGCAAAGTGCTCTATGTGTAATTCAGGACAGAACGAGGATATATACCACTTCCTTTGTGCGTGTCCAATTCTGTCAGAATTCAGGGTCAAATATTATGGTAAAGGTTTTTTCGTAGGGCCAGAAGTGATAGAAATAATTAATGGGGCCACAGAAGTAATGACATTTTATAAGTTTCTGAGTGATGCGATAGCGTATAGGAATTTCTTAGTTAGTGAATTTAATTATTAGTGGCGTGTTTGACTCACAATTTTATAATTTATAAGTAATTAGATATTGGAATTATGAATGTACATGTTTTATTAGTATAGTTAGGACTTACGTTTTCTGTGAACTTGACCGTCGTAGTTATATTGTATTATTAGGTTATTGTGGGACAACGAACGTTTAATTTAAAATTTACCGAGATGAAAAGTATTTTACCTGTATTTTCCCCGTATCGGCAGATCCGGATTTGTGGCAAAAATCGCCAAATCCTAATCGTTTTATTTTAATTCTATTGTTTTACGAAGTTTGTATTTGCATCTAAATCTGTTAAGCTATACGTTTCGACTAATAACTAATCTACCTGGAAATTTTAGCTATTCCTCAATAGCTAATAGCTAAATATTTAGTTGTTAGCTCCACCTAAATTATAGCTGTAGCTTTTAGCTGTTAGCTAGCTAATTTTTGCCCAACACTGCTTGAGAGAAATAAACATCTGGACCTAAATGTGCTGTGCAAATAGTGCAAGTGTCCAGTGGAAAAATCTTAGCCCCAGAAGTTGGGATCAATTCAAATAAAATTCCATACTAAAAATGTAGGGTTTTTTACGATTTGTTGCGCGAAAATAATTTGTTCAACATACTAATGTATCAAGTTTTCAAAAATTTCAAAGTTGACAAAATCGGTAATATTTGCATGAAACATTGTCTAAATTCAGATGGAACGGTTGACTGAAAAAAGCTTATGTACCTTGAGAATAGCTGGGAGCCTGAAGACACTGGAAGGCGAATGAGGTGAGATTGAATATGTGTTGGTTTATATATTCACACGGACCGGAAACTTTAGGTATTCGCGCCAGATTAGTTATTCACGCTGACACAACCCTGTTTCGTTACTTTTACTGATACGGTCATTCCTTCGAAGATCCGAAACCGAAAAAGGTTAGATTAACGCGGGGCTGACACCATCGTGTTTCATTATATTTTAACTTTTACTTTATATGGAAAAAAGAGGTCACTATACTAATCGTTTGTCAGAAATGAATTCATATAACCTCGTGATATTTTAAGCAAAATGTCGAGAAGGTTGTGTAATTTATTCCTAACAGGAGTATATATAAAGACACCAGTGTCCTTTTTCAGTCGTAAAAGAGACTTTATTCGTTCCTCTCGTCTATATACGTCCAACTTCAATCATGTCTGCATCTATGTAAGTTATATCACACATTCTTCCACTAATTAGTCTTTGATTCTAATTGTCATCAATATCTCAACCAAATTCCATTGTATATATTTGATTTTTTCGGTACATAAGAAACCATGGCCATGTCTTAAGTGAATCCGAATAATGAGCTATATAGCAGATGAGTTTTGTTTGCTAAAAATTGGGGTGGTATTTCACGTTTGTTCTTCCTCAATGTCCCCAAAAATGTCAAACTTTCGGTCCAATAAACTGGTAGCTAATGGTATACTTGAATACCAATTATCAGTTGTTATGTTTCGCCCAGTTCCATCCACTGGCTTTATCAGACGAAGAACGATAACTACGCTCTATGGTTCTGAAGTGTGGGCCTCTCAATACGCGGACATCCTGGAACGTGTTCAGGTTAGAGCCTTCAAGTCACTAATGGGTTTAGCGCTTAACACGCCATTTTACGTAGTTAGATTGGAACTTGGGCTTAGTCACATAAAATTCTTAATAGCCAAGGCAGTGTTTGGCTGGTGGATTCAACTCCTGGCCATGCCTCAAAACAGACTTCCCAGAATTTGCTTTGAAAGATTGTTGTCCCTCACCCAAATTTTTCCCGATCCAAAATTCAACTGGTCTTTGCAACTGAAGAGCATCCTTGAAGATGGAAATCTAGAAAGTTTGAGGACATCCTCAGATCTCACCATGATTAAGGGGAAAAAGCAGGATTTCTTAGATGCCTTTCTCAATAAACTATATCTGGGTTCATGGATGGTTAGCATCTGGGTAATTGTCCAGAGCTTGAAGACGTCCGTGCATCCTTGGAGGCCGAAAATTGTATTTACATTAGAAACTGCGAGAAGACGAATGGCCGAAGTTGCCGCAAACCGTCGAGGCATAAGATAAAAAAAAATAAACTATATCAGGCTGATTTGGAGAGGTCCTTTTCGTCTTCCTTTAGTTACTGCCCACGAAATTCTCCTTTTAGCCCCCGGCAAAGTGCATTGTACCTCGAGAATGACTACTCATTATTTACAAAGAAACTTTTGTGCCAAATAAGGTGTGCGAACCCCTCTTTTTGCCGAGTGATCCTTCATGGAATAGTCAACCGCTTTGACAGTTCCACAAGTTGCTCGATATGCAATGCCGACAGCCCTGATACGCTGTACCACCTCATCTCTTCCTGCAAAGTCTATACCTTCGAACGCTTTAAATACTTTGAAGCCCCTTTTTTAAATGAATCCGTTTTCCGCTCAGTTCTGCTATGCAACGATAGGAAAGAGGTAGGGAAATTAGTAGGATTTCTGCAGACTGTTTTACGACAACGGGCATTTACTATAAACGAAGGTTTTTTCGTCGTGGCGGCAAAGACAACAAGTGAATGTTATTTTCTTTTGCGAACATTACAGCCTGTAGACTAATATGGGAAACGTGGTTGTCCTAGTATAAGGAGGATGGATTTATCAGCAGATGGATTTGTATAGTTTTTGAAATGCTGCAACCACTTGACAAACACAGCTGAAGTCATGTAACCCTTATCCGTTACATTCATGTCACACCCTCCAGGCCCATTCCTGATCAACTGAAGGTTTATACGTTTCCTTGCATAAATGAAATATGGAGGAATTGATGTCAAGTAGCACGCAAGCCATAGGATAGCTTCCTCTTTACTTCTCGTAACCGCTGGGCGGCCTCATCTGCCTGAATCTCTATTGTGAGCTTCCGTGTGAGTTAAACACTGTTTTTCTATTCTTTTCAGAATTTCTGCACTCAACAAGAATAGGTTTGGAGTGGAGAGAAGACGTTTGTGGCAACTCCCTATAAGGACTGCTTATAGGGTATTGGAGATCGAATTCATCGTCCGCAACCGGTTTGAGACATCCATTTTGCTTACCGCAGAGAACGAGTGGGATGACGAAACATTCACAGTATATCTACCCAAACGATACGCGATGGTATTGAAAAAGTTAGAGTTCGAGAGTTCCCGAACACCGCCGTTATATTTTTGTATAGTAAAACATACGAAATGGACCAGTTATTTAAAGTTTGGGAATAACGAAAATAGATTAATATTTAATTAGGTTAATAGTTAATGTTTTAATATTTAAATATATTTAATGGACTTATATTGTAGTGCAATTTTTTTCCATCACTGATATCCCCTAGTTTATAATAGCAAGAAGTTAGAGAGAAAATAAAGCTTAGTTGAAAGTATGAAATTTAAGAATATGCTGAACCATTGAAACTAGTAAATAATAGGACTAATTTTTAGACCTCTACAGCAACGCCCCTATATTTTTGTGCCTTGAAAAATACGACAAGAACGAGTTATTTAAAGTTTGGGTATAACGAAAATAGCTTACTATTATAATTTGTTTTGATATTTAAATATATTTAATGGACGTGTAATAGCAAGAAGTTAGAGAGAAAATAAAGCTTAGTTGAAAGTATGAAAATTGTTGCCTAAAATACTTAAATTATTAGATTTGTTAACAATCGGTATTCATCAAGAATTATGAATATTGCTTCTACATTGGAAATATGACAATGGATGATGATTTTACGAATATCATGCAATTTGAAAAAAAGAGCTTAGACCAAAATTTGTTGGAAACAAAGAATTTACATTTTGAATATAAATCTTGCAATTTTCAACCATTTTATCAATTTTTATGCTGCATTTAATTGTATGGTTTTGAAGGAAACATATGCTAGTGGAAATATGATCTGCATAACTAGTAGGAAAACCAGTTTTTGAAAAAAAAGGTTAGATGGTACATAAAAAAATATAAAACTATATAGAGCTTATACCAAAATGTGTTGAAAGTAAAGAATTCAAGAATAGGCTATGTCATTAAAATTAAGCTTTATGAAATTATACTGACCACATTGGTTGGAATCCATTGTGATGTTTCAAACTTGAGCTGCTTCAATACTATGACACTGCATGGGTGGATAATCACATTCTCAAACTGGCCTATACCAACGTGTATAATTTAAGTCTCCTTCGGCTGGAGCTTTATTCTTCTTAGGTGTAAATAAGCCGAACAAATAAATACAGCAGATTCGCTAGTTTGTCGAAGTAAACAGTTTAGGTTGTTGCTATGTCAAGAAATAAAACTACCAGATTCGCTAGTTTGTCAAAAATAAACAAAGCAGCCTGTTGCTACGCAAAGGAACGAAACAGCAAGTTTGTAATATTAGGAAGTACGCAACATGCAGTTTTAGGTGGATTAAACACCAGCTGTCGAGAAAAAACTAAGCAACATCAGACTGTGAAATTCATACTGAGAGTAGAAGTCACCGAGACCATCCTTTTGACAGTATTAGTGTAGTTTTGCGAGGATTGCAGTTACGCGAATTTGTGGGACGAAAAAAAGTTACGCCAGTCTGTCAGACAGGGGACGATATCATTCGACCCGGAAGCAGAGCCGAAAAAAACTCCCGAACGAGTAATTTTCACGGTCGTAGGTATAATCCAAAAATGAAACCTCGTTCGAAGCGTTCTGGGAGCTCGAGGTCTAAAAGATACTGCGAAATATTGTACGAAATATTGTACGTAGGATCTTCGATCCTCGAAACGAAAAAGTCTTTCGTCGCGAGGACGGAGCTGTAGAAAAACTTTCGGTTCGCGTAACTTGGTTATTTAGTCGTATTTCCCAGTAAGAATCATTCTCGTCCGAAGTACTTAGAACCAAAGAGAATACAAATCGGGTATGGGGGAGATATCACGCATTTTTGGCGGTTTAGAAGAAAAAGTTAAATCCTCCCTGTCAAATTTAATTTCATAGGTTGACAAACAAGAGAGATTTTATCTCACATAGTGAGCCAGAGAAGCTTGGTTAGCTCTCTAACCAAATGTCGTATTCTCAAATCTATCAGTCGTTTGCTTCTTTTTTTTAGTGTGCTAAATAAACTCGTAAATTTATTGTTTATATATTTTTTTGATATCTTTTGTTTGATGTTAAAATATTTAAAAATTAATTTTTAGTAGCTAGGACGCAGCTCGGAGTTATTCTCTTTGAGTGGGGATATATAGGTACGAGAAGGGCAATAAAGTTACCAATAGTACTACCAGACCTATAGACTTTTGAAGAAAAAAAATAAAATATACCCTCGAAGCTGTTAATGCCTTCAACTACCATGCATACTAACCAGCAACGCAAAAAAATCGCATTCCGCGCTTGCCCCTTCAATTGGCGTACTGAATCCATAAATGGGAGTCATTAAGGGTTGAAACTTTCCATTTCGCGCTTTTGTGAGACCCCGCAGAGAATCCAATTCGGGGCCGCTGTGCCATTTAAATGTGTGTTGTTTTATGGACACACTAACAGATATATATATATCTGTTAATATATATATATTAATTGCTATGCAATTCTTAGGCCGACCCCCAATAATTTTTTTTAAATGTCCACTTTTTTTGTGTAACGTTTTTTGTCCCGAGATGGGAAGCGAGAGGTCGTGGGTTCGAATCCCGGCCAGGCTTGAAATTTTTTTTTTTTTTTTTTTCTCGTGAGACGAAGGTC
The DNA here is from genome assembly GCA_030762985.1 of Adelphocoris suturalis. NCBI lineage: Eukaryota > Metazoa > Arthropoda > Insecta > Hemiptera > Miridae > Adelphocoris > Adelphocoris suturalis. Next base: position 12,191,110 of record JAUMHS010000013.1, on the reverse strand, counting down.
GTGGGTTCGAATCCCAGCCAGGCCTGAAAAAAATTTTTTTTTTCTTTTCTTTTTTCTCGTGAGACGAAGGTTGTGGGTTCAAATCCCAGCCAGGCTTGTTTTTTTTTTTTTTTTTTTTTTTTTTTTTTTTTTTTTTTTTTTTTTTTTTTTTTTTTTTTTCTCGTGAGACGAAGGTTGTGGGTTCGAATCCAGCCAGGCTTGAACATTTTTTTTTTTTTTCTCGTGAGACGAATTGCATAGCAAATTATACTCGTTTTCTACGCAGTAGAAAAGAGAAAAGATCCGGCGAGGCGCGAAGCGCCGAGTATAGATGAGGGGGGTCCAGGGGGGCGAAGCCCCCCTGGCGGGGTCAAGGGGCGGAGCCCCTTGCGAGGCCTGAAGGGCCGAGTATATATATATATATATATATATATATATATATATATATATATATATATATAAATATATATATATATACATATATATATTATACATATATATATTATACATATATATATTATATATATATTCCGTACAGCGGCAGATTCTCAACAAACACATACGCACTCAGTTTATAATCGTTCATTTCAGAAACCACCTAAGTGCGCTTTTTTCAACTTTTGGAAAACTAAAAAAGACTGTTTTGCAGCTACTTAAGTAGGGGGTGGGGGGCTTAGGGTAGGTAGGGGCTTATAGTATCCTTCAAATATTTTTTTACCAAATCAAGAACATGCTATTGGAATTATCTATTTTGTTAATTTTTTAACACAGAATGTGTTTTAGCCATGGACTAACTAGCCGAAAATGGAACGCGGGATGGGAACGAAATGTGTGACGGATGATTTTCACGTACAACCAAGCCGTTGGTAGGGAAATGGAATTTCCGCCATTTTAATCGCACAGAAATCGTTCACCATTCGTTGGAAAGCTCTTGATTTATCACGAATTTATTTCGTAGTTTCATACTATAACTATATAAATTGTAGTTATAAATGAATAGTAAACAATGACGCTTGTTTGGTTGTCACTTGGTTGCGCGACAACGCAATTTTCGTAGTTTCATACTATAACTATATAAATTGATGTTATAAATGAATAGTAAACAATGACGCTTGTTTGGTTGTCACTTGGTTGCGCGACAACGCAAACACATTCTGTGTTTCAATAATTTCGTCCGAAGTATGTAAATAGAGGTAACCGGGGGTCCAGGGGGCTTGCCCCCTGGCGAGGCGCGGAGCGCCGAGTTTTTCTTCAAGTTTTTGAGTTATAAATTATTGAAAATTTTGCACTTAGGTAGGTGGTTTCTGCAATACATGAATAAATTCAAAGTGATTTTTTAAAAATTATTATCGAAATTAAGTCAAACGATTAATTTTTATCTGTTTTGGTATCAAAAGTAAGTAAGGGACACACTTAAGTATAAACAAGAGTGGTTTTTACTAGGCATTAAACGGAAAATACTTGTTCAAGTAGACTACACGCTTCAGTGCGCTTGGGCTACAGCGACAGCGTTTGGGTTCTTTCTGAAATAAACGGATTCTTTTCAAGGCTGTCAAATAGTATTGGTGATATGGAACATTGGTTATTTCGGCACTAAACGATGTATTCACCTCTGAAAAGAACAGTACCACCAAAACAACATTTTTTTAATTTTTGTCGCTTAGGTGGTTTCTGAAATAAACGATTCAATTATTTTCGCTGACTTGAGTCATAAGGATTTGACAAAATTATCAGATCAGACAGTTATATCTTATAACTGATAATGGGGAACTGTTGTTGTTGTTGGTGACCGGTAACTATACTGAGTGACTAGAAATGGTTGGTGACACTAATCTAGCAAATTTTACTTCATGCTTTCATTTTCGGGGTAAAGGGGGGGGACCTTTCAATAAAAAGGGGGAAATATTGAGGTACCCCAGAGGCCTTCAGGGATCGGGGTACAGCGGAGCCAATATTTCTGTGCGCGCGGACGTTTCGCTATTAGCCGCACTAAAAACATAGCCTGTTGTTCTCCGCATTGGCCGTGCTGTGGGTAGGGGTGAGTGAGTCACGCGGGGTAGCAAGACACGGATGTTTTCACAAAAGTACCCCCGACAACCCCCTCGCCTAGACCCGACCAGTTCTGGTCACGCGCACAGAAATGTTGGCCGATCTGTAACGGCAGACTGTAAAGGGGAAAATTCCCCCTTTTGGGGTACCATTGGCAACACTGGGGAACCTTACAAATAAACTATTTAGATACAACACATGTTACCTTGAAACAGGTGATACTACGAAAATGCTGTGACAATGCAGTATGAATACAGTATAGTAGTAGCACAGCAAACTGTTATTATTTTTAACCATTAATTACGGATGTAACTGTGCGAGCCACTAATGTAGCTACTAGAATAGGGAAGCCGAAGTGATTAGATTAAATTGGTTCCCACCTAAAAAGGTCGTAGTACCTAGACAGCCTAGGCTCACCTCTTGGTGTGTCTGCTGAAAAAACCGCTGCCAGCACTGGTGGCAGAGTCAAAGGCTTATGTTGAGCCAGCCATACTCGTACTGAGCCAGCCATATTCGTACTTACAAGCAGCATCCCAATCCATCTATTGGCTGCAGAACGCAAACGAATCTTTGATAGAAGAGAGGAAGGAGAAAGAGCTCATTTAGCTGCTGAAGAGAGAGAATATACTATGGCAAGATGGCAGGAAATGTGGACTGTAGAGGAGAGAGGGAGATGGACAGCACGCTTGATTCCTCAGATCAAGGTATGGCTAGATAGAAAACATGGAGAAGTAAACTTTTTCCTGACTCAGTTCCTTTCTGGTCATGGGCTGTTTTACGCATATCTCTATAAAATGGGAAAAGTAGACTCCCCAATATGTCCATACTGCCAGGAAATGGACGATGATGTGCTCCATACTTTCTTTGTATGCAAGCGATGGGCTACAGAAAGAAGAAGGCTGCAGGATGCTCTGGAATTACCAAATCAAGACGTGACACCGGAGGTGGTATTATCCAAAATGGTTTAACGAGAGCAAAAATGGAATTTCGTAGCTGCCTACGTTGAAGACACCCTCCAGAAAAATATCACCTTGGAACAGGAAAGACGGAGGAGGAGGGAGCACACGGACCGAGAGGACTGAAGAAATTTCTCAAGGACTCGGCCTGAAGTAATGTGTTAAACAGTTCCAGGCTGAGTTCCAACGTGGGAAAAGGAAGGTGAGGTTTTAGTGGGTTTGAATCCCACATAACCCGGAGTGCGGTCCCTCTTGGGTATCTTACGAGATCCGATTACCACCTTAGGATCTTAAAGATTTCCTCACCTGCCTACGTAAATAAAAAATAAAAAAAAGGCTTATGTTAGAACCTAGTTTTCTAACTATTACTTTTCCCTCATATAGGTGTGAGGTAATTATTTTTGGGCGCTATAAAATTATACATATATTATTACTAACTGAATTTCCTGTTGACTCATAAACAGCCCCGGGTCTAAGCCCATCCAGAGTATGAGCAAAGTCAGAAATTCAGAAGTTGATAATTTGCATGATATAACTTTTTGCTAACTTGTGAACAGCCCCGGGTTGTAAGCCCATCCAAATCACAAGTTAGAAGGGAACTAAATTTTATGATTTTGAACAATATAATATACTCGCGTTTCTAACTACGTAACAGCCCTGGGTCACAATGCCCATCCAGATACCTACGTAGGTTGAAGTCAAGTTCAAATTCGCTACAAGAACGGTAGCATCTTGTTTTGCTCGCTCCAACTACCGGTCACGGGCCTCGTTGAGTTGTCGTCACCCTTTGGTTGCTATAACTCTCTAAAGGGGGCCATTCACGACGGAGCCAACGAGCCAAACGGCCTCGGGCCGATCCATATTCCACCGTGTGTGGGGAAATTTCAAGTGGCCCCGAGCCACCTTGCGGCCTTGCTGGATTTTCGGACGGGCCAAAATCCATGGAGCCGAGCCACGGAGCCGTCGAGTGGACTCGCCGTGTGTGGGGATCGGCACGCCAAATGGACCGGCGCCACTGACTGGCTGTTCCGTTTGTGGGATCATCCCCCGTGCCAAAATCTGTTCAGTGTACTTCTAGACGTCGAGGAGATAGTACGAGTACGATGGATTGTGTGAGGAGTGGCCGTGAATTTGTACTGGAGGTTATTGAGAAATACCGGGAGAGACCGTGCTTGTGGCAGGTGACGCACCCGTCATACCATGATAAACTGAAAAGAAACAAAGCTCTTGACGATTTTTTAGAACTTTTTCGGTCAGTAGACCCTACTGCTAGTAGAGATACTGTGCAGAAGAAGCTTTCATCGATCCGGAGTTCCTTCAACAAAGAACAAAGAAAGGTGAGCATTAATTTTTTTTATTTCACACATTAGCGAATTTTCGAAGCACCATTTTTTAAAATTTCGTTCCTACGGTCAGTTATCGTCTGGAATGACACATATATATACCTATATCCAATGGGTTTTTGTAGTGTAAACTTCTATAGGCGCACCGCGTCGAATAATTTAGCGAGGTGTGAATACGATTTTTACCGTCACGTCACGCTATTTTTTTCTTTTGATTTTCACGTATAGTAATTTGTAGACGCGCACCATAACAGAAAATTACCTACTTAGGTACTCTGTTCTAATTTCGATTTTTAAAACACTTACGCCGTGTCCTACGTGGACGACCAAAGAGCGCGAGCGAGCGACCCGCGCGTGCGAGCGAGCGACCAGCTGATTTCAAACAAGGTAAAACAAACGAAGTGTCCTACGTGCCGCCGCCCGACGCCGCGATTCGCGATGAGGTCGCACGCTCGGGTTTGATTTTCAAACCGGTTTGATTTTGGTCGCGCGCTCGCCTGTTCGCGCTGCCGGGAGGTTATATTTGTGTTTTGAAGTTTTGTTTGTGTTCCCGTATTTTTATAATTCTTTCCCTGGAAATGGCTGGGACAGTGAGACAAGAAGACGAAGACACATTTGTTTTTTAATCGCTTCTCCCATACTTCAAAAAGCTGGGGGAAATTGAAAAACTAAAAGTTAGGAATGAGTTCCAAAGTATTTTGATAAGGGAGCTTTCTCGAAAAGAGAACTCCCTTAACGATTAATAAACTAAACTAAAAACAAAATGTTTTATAATTTATTATGTGCATACTTATTTATTTATTTTCGGGCTAGTCATGGAAAATACAGATAAAATGAAAATATAAATTTATACAGAGTAGAAAAAAAATTAAATCAATACACAAAAGATAATAATAGTACCTTTCACTGGGCTGGAAATTTAGAACAATAGGAAATGATGTGGTTTTTAAATACGGAAAAACTATTGAAAAATATATCAAGGCAATTATTCTCAGCTGCTACTAAATTATAATGTCTAGCCATACGATAAAGGGGGTTATTTACTTAACAAATAATTAAACGGGACAAAAGGGATGGAAAATAAATCATTACCTAGGTACTTACTTCTAGCCTTGTACTTGCCTGATTGTCAACATCAATCTTTCTTCAGCTCCTACGGGCCTTTGAAAATTGGTAACTTGATGATTAAATTCTCCTTCAATATGTTCAACAATAAACTTAATCGAAGGTGGATATTTTCATCCTGGAGTAAGCAAAAAAGGCCGCCCCATCCTTCCGAGTTGCGGGAATAAATTGTGGAACTCACTGTATTGTTCCCTCATTGAATAAATATTCGAAACTGGCTTCCGTCTCGACGAATTCTTTTTCGCCAAGTAATAGAGCATTGCTGCATTATTTAAAAGAAATAAGTCGTTCATAATATCGCAAAAATAGAAAAAAAAATTACTCTTGGCACGAAGCAAAGGTAACTTCGCAAGGATTCTAGACGCGTACTGTGGATGCCTACTTTTTATATTTAGCAGAAAATCGTCATAGAAGTTTACACTTCTCCCGTGTGGTCTTTAGCACACCTGGTTTTTACCTATTGTATTTTACCATGATTGTATCCGTTGGTATTTTTTAAATTTTATTCGTCTGTTGTAGGTTAAAGCTTCTCTAGTGTCTGGGACTGGGTCGGAGAACGTCCACGTTCCCAAACTGTGGTATTTTGACCACCTCGCATTTCTAGTCGATCAGGACACACCAAGAAAATCCGTCACGCCTGCGTCTCTACTAGACAAAATGCCATTCGACGAGGAAGAGGTACGGGAAAAATATCTTTGTATAATTAAGCAGTTTATTGATTTAAAATTTGTACAACGTACTTCAAACTTACAATTACAACCAATCATATTCTATACATACATAGGTATACAATTAATTATATTTTTGAGTCTTGCCATGGTACTTGGCCATCACCCTCGAAGTATTCTGCAAACGTTTCACGAACCAGCTTTGCTGAATTTGATGCATTGCGATCTGTAGAATATTGCAAGGAGGGGATGTGGATACGATCAGAGGTAGCAATGTCGTCCTCTGGTTCCATTCCTTCCTCATTGTACGAGGAACAGGTTTTCCTCAAAAAATTATGTAAAATGCAACAGGTCAAAACGACGAGATCTACCCGATCTATCGTCAAATTTATGCTGTGGTGGAACACTCGAAACCTGCTAGCCATAATACCGAATGCATTTTCTACGATTCTTCTGGCTCTTGATAAACGATAGTTGAAAATTCTTCGCCGCTTGTTCAATGATTTCTGACTGAATGGCTTCATAAAATCAGTTCGCAATGCAAACGCTTCGTCTCCAACAAAAACAAATGGTGCATATGAGTTAGCGTGAACTGACAAAGGCTGGGGGGTTGGTAAATTTAGTTCTCCTGCGTTCAGTTCCTTGAAAAACTCAGTATTTTTCAAGACCCCACCATCAGATACTCGACCATTAGTGCCTGATTCGACCCAGATGAACTCATAATTAGCATTTGCGCAAGCCATTAGTACGACGGAGTGAAATTGCTTGTAATTATAGAAGTATGATCCACTTCCTGGAGGTGGGACGATGCGTACATGCTTGCCGTCCACTGCACCCAAGCAATGTGGGAAATTCCATCTTTCTTCAAAATCTTTTGCGATTTTCGTCCATTCTTCAACAGTGTTAGGCATCTGGGGACAATCAAATTAACGTAAAAATTATGATACTTGTATTTTTATGAACGTATATCAAAGTGGACACATTAATAATAATAGCAATAGGTAGGTACTAAGTAACTACTACTAGGTATCTGATAATGTCATTTTTTTTCCCCAGAGTGACGACTTGATTGATGAATCAAGTAGTGAAACCAGTCAAATGTCTTCTGCCACTCTTTCATCTACCAGATCCTCTAATGCTCCTAAAGGCTTCAAAAGACCTCAGCAAAAAGCGGATGCAATTTTAGAAAAAATTGCGAAACGAATGGAGCAACCCATCGAGACCTCCGCTCAAAATCTCATCAGGAAACCTCACGATGCATTTGGGCAGCATATCGCAGAAAAACTCAGATCTTTGCCACCATCAATGGTTCCTTTCTGCGAGAAATTAATTAATGAGGCACTTTTCCTCGCGGAATTCGAACAGTTGAATGTCAACTCCAAAATTGTTACGGAGCATAATTATTTTCCTCCTTCCACTGGATGTCAGCCTCCACCCTCCACTACATCCACACTCCGTGACCCTGTTATGTCAGCATACATGGATGCTATTGGTTCAGTCAACGAAATTGACGAATAATAAAAATATGAGTGTAACAATTTTTATTACCCAATGTACTTTTTTCTTAAATTTTCTTAAATACACATTTTGAACGAAAATTAAGTTATTTTTTATATATTACCTTCATGAAATCTCGGAGACAATGTAGAATCGCACGACAGGTATCAGGTATTATCCGCCCCAACGCCTGAGGTGAAATAGCTGTGGCGAATTTCAGTTCCTCATAGCTACAGCCGCTCGCTAGGTACCGAAGAGTTGCAGTCAACCTTTCATGGGGCGTGATGGCTTGTCTCATGTTCGTGTCCTGCCTTTGGATGATTTTTTTTTTTTTTTTTTTTTTAATTTTTTTTTTTTTTTTTATTAAGCCACTGAGGCCGTAATGGCCTATTGTAGCTGGCCTTTGGATGATAGGCGTCACCATTTCAAGCAACACATGGTACGTTGCTTCATCCATGCGGAGGTAATTACGCCAGTCAGCAGGTTCTAATGTAAGGTGTTCAATCAAGAATCAACCTGACATGGGTTAATTTATTTCGAGCTGAAAACCATTCTTTCTGCCACTGCTTTTTTGGTTTCTTCTTCTTCTTCAAATAAATGCAAACTGCAGCGGCAGCTAAGTTGATAAATTCCTCGTTGTTCATTTTGCAGTAAAATTGAAGAGGTTCAATTGATAAAGTGATGATGAAGTGAACTCAAGCGCACAGCACCACAACCGAAGAACGAGGAAACGCTACTGGCTCCCCGTAGCCCGCCCGTGTGAGCGAGCGGCCTCGGGCCATTTGGCTCCGTCGTGAATGGCCGCCTTAAGCCGGTTTCACATGGAGCGGTATGAGCGTACAACCGGAAAGACGGAAGGCCAAAAAATCCAGTGGAGGGGGCGGCGGAATGGGGCACGTTGTTCACATGCACTTCACATGAAACGGCCTTTCCTACTGAAACCCTCTCTGATCTGAAACCTCTACTTGAGGTTATCAACATCCCTGTCCAATGAGCTTGCGCAACGCTCGACCGCAAGCGGCGACGGTATACAAATTTCTACCGCCGACCTCCTACCGTCAACATGGCAGCCACCATCCTCAACTGTTATCCCAACAGCCAATCTCATTGTGTTCCGTCTTTCCGTCTCCGGACATACCGCTCCATGTGAAATCGGCTTTAATGTTCAAGTCAACCTGTGCAACGCACGGGTGAACCAGCTAATAAATAAAACAAATTACGACGCTAGCGCACCTATGGTACCTATTTGTCCCTAACGTTCAGAATGTGGTTGAGAATTAAGGCCCACCATCTTTGGTCGTTCATAACCACGAATAAAAGTAGAAGAAGAATATGATATTTACCGCTAAAAGTCACGGACAATAAAAAAGAAGATCCCAACCTCATCGCTTGAATCTGTATGCGCTTTCTGTTTTTAAAATTTCATTTGTGAACGCGAACTTATTGTTTATAACTTAGTTCCTAATAAACTTATTTATCTGCAATTTATTTATTTAAATGTTGCTAACATCTTCTGTGTTTCATTCAACATCTTAAAAGTAAGTGATGTATTACGTATCTAAGGGATGTATTACGTCTTACGTATTTATTTTAATTTGATTAGGTCATTTACGCGTTGGTGTAGGGTTGTTGTAAAATGGTCTGTAAAAAAAAAACCATCAAGAACGTAAAGAGAGAGTGAGAGAGAAAGATTTATTTATTCAATATTATACAAGAAAATAATCCGAACAAAAATACATATTGGACAATATAGCCCGTCGGTAATATAGCCTGTCTTGACGAGCCAGAGTCGCTTGGCAAACATCCAGATAATAAATACCTTAACAAAAAAGATGCAAATTATTACACAAAGGTTTATTATTTATGTATTAGACAGCCCTTCTATGTAGATGTCTGGTATTGAAAATTAAACGCCGCTTATATTATATTTAGTAGAGCTTCGGACCTCACAAATGGGTTCAATCCATTACAGCGGCGGAATCTCACAATTTTACGCTTTTTAATATAGTTGATAAACAAAACACTTTATTACCAAGTCATCTTTGCAACACATAAAAGTGTTACCTATACTTACGGTGACCATATGTCCCGATTTTAAAGCCTGTGTCCCGGGGTCCCGAATGGGGAAAGAAATGTCCCGATTTTCTAGCAGGCACTAGACTGTGTTAAAGCATTAATAATTGTCCAAATGAACAGTTCTTTGTCGTGTGTTGAAATGTACGACAAAATAAGAAAAGACAACTCCTTGCTGAGAGCACTTTCCTCAACACAGAAGTACGACTGGAGTAAAAAGAGTACCCCTGGCCCTTGTGAAAAAATATAACAAGAACAATGATGTAAACAGACTGCTCTGTTAACTTTTATTTTTTCATTTTTTGGAAAATTAATGTTTGTTTATTTGACTATAAGATATTGTTCGTGAAGTTCAGTTTGTTCGTGAAAAAGGTACCTACATATTCTTTCTGTGTATGTAATAAACTTCTTGAAATTATTTTGTCATGTAATTCTTAGTGCCACATTCTTTAATGAATATCACATATTTTTAGTTTGATACGAAGCTCTTAATAAACCAATGTTTGAATGGATGAAATAGGCTTAAAAACAAACTTTTAAAGGGTAAAAAATTCAAACTTAAGGGGGTGGACCCCCGGACCCCCCTCCCTATGGAGGGTATTCTATACCCCTCAGACCCCCTTGATAGTTCTATCCGTCCCGATTTTGCTTAAGATAAATATGGTCACCGTAGCCATACTGTATATTGATATCATCTAATTGGTAAAATTTCAAAAAATGTGCTGACAAAATCACTGAAAATGGCTAAGAATTGTTAAATTGACATTTTTTTAGCATAACATTGGTCAAATAAAGTTTATCAACTATGAAATAGAACATTCAAAAATTTGTGTACGAAATTATGCTAAAAACTTGAACTTCATAAAATTTTGTTTTAAAAATCTATAAAATTGCAAAAACTAGCCTAAAATCCAAAATCTCTTTTTGAATATAAGAGTATCATTTAGAATACTTTTTTTTCTATAAAATTAATAGCTAACATTTTCTTCTCACTCATAAATCTCCAATTTCTATACAACTTGAAATATACAAAAAAAAAAAAAAAAAAAAGACACTTTTTCACCTATTTTTGGCTCATAGCACCCATGAGAGAGGAGCGATCGAGCTGGCGAGAAGTTAGGACCAACTAGACCCCAAGTGGAGTCTATGTGCGAAAGAACAGATTTTTTAAGTCAATTCTAAGGCCTTTTATGGCCCGGACGGCGGACGGACATTTCAAATTTGGATTCTACGCACCTTGAAACGTAAAGTGACAAAGTTTGAGGGGGGGTTATAAAAATGTTTTGCTATACGATCACATAGGCTTATTATTGTAAATAATAAACCAAAATGTAGTGCGCTGTCTTCATTTGCAAAGTATAATTTTTAAAAGCAACCATACATTCGATTGCACCGAACTCTCTCTTTCCAAATAGCATACAATTTTCTATAGATAACACTAAACATAAATACTGCTGAGCATGTTTTCAGCGTTTTTTAATCGAATACAATTGTATAAACGTAACATTTTTTATTTCTTTTTTTTTATTTGGCATTGTAAAATGTTACATTTTGCCTTACAATATTTATTACAGCAACAATAAAATTAACTTTTCAACTTTACACAACTTATGGGCTAAGCTACTAAATTAATTATCAACAAAAGGCACAAAATTAATATAAACTGCTGCAATTTAGACATAAATTCTTAAATTATTGAAAAATGCATAAATGTATTGATAAACTACTATGTTTTGTAACATTAATTGATAATTGAACGAATGTACAAGGGAGGGTTCAATATTTTTGAATAAAATTCCTCTTTCCTCTCTGAAAGTAGCACAACTCATCACCATATGCTCAAGTGTGTTCCTCCTCACAGGCTTGGCATAACGGAGTGTCAAGTATACCTATCCTGTATTTGAACACTGAACAGACTCCATGATTAGACCGGAGTCTATTCAGTAATACTATTATCCGTCTACTTGTAAATTGCTTAAACCAAGGTATTAACGGTGGAATAGGGTTATTGTGTTTATAAAAGGATCCCTTTTCTGACGATGCGTATTCGTTTCTCCATACCGTTCAGTATTTTTTATTAATAAAGAACAAAAAGTCTTTTTTAGGAAATTTCAAGTCTACCGTCGTGACGTTTTGCTAGACTCTCCACGACCTCATTATACCAGCATGACCCTTAATCCAGACAAAATTAACTTCTATGCCCTCTTCACTGAGTTCCACTAATTTTTCTAAAATGCAACCGATCAATGGATTATGGGCTTTTCGAAATCCACCATACAATAGCTTTATAGCACTTAGGGAGTCCGAAATAATTACAACATTCTGCCTTAATGAATTTTCATGTTCTTGCACGATATATTTTAGTGCTAGCAGGATAGCAACAACTTCAGCCGAGAAACTTGAACATAATTTAAACTTCTCCTGATGCGAGTTTGTTACGTCCACGAACTCGCAACCGACATACGTAACATTTGGGAACATAACATTTAGGGCATATTATATGTTGTAAATTGAAGGTTTCTCATCTTCAGTTTCATCTCTGCTGGCAGGGTTGTGTAGCTCTGAAAAGTCTGTGTAGCTAATTTGGGAAACCTCGAGTTTTTTCTGTCTGAAATTGAACTATGAGAACAAACATTTTTTCAAGTTACAAGAATGGTAGAAGCTGATCCAAGATTTCTCCTTTCCAACTGTATAGTCAATCTTAGCCTTAGACAATGAGAAAAACCAGCTAAACCTATAACTACGAAAGTTTTTCCTGTACATAACATGGTTTTAATAATATTAAACTTCTACATTATAAAATACCTACGCGGATGAAGCCAAATACCTGGGCATGACGCTAGACGCCAAGCTCAGGTGGAAGGAACATGTCAAAAAGAAGATTGGCTATCTTAGGTCCTGAATAGTGTATTGTAATAATATAAGTCAGATTTATACAGGGTGATTCCCTCGCAGATGCAAAAAACAATTTGGGTGAAATTACATCAAAAATGGAGTAAAATGCCGCCAACTGCATATTTTTATCTCAATCTGTTCTCGAGATATGATTTTTAAAAGGTTTTTTTTTTTTTTTTTTTTTTTTTTTTTAAGGAAAACCGTGTTTTTTTCCTTTTAAACTCAAATTTCTCCACTTTACTTAAAATTAAATTAACTTTTGACCACATTTTCGGAATCAGCATTAAATTTACTATAAGAATAATGTACTTGGGTTCTTAAAAAGTACGATCCAAAGGACCTCACATCAGCTCAAACATTGACGATTTTGAAAAAAAAAAATGTCTGAAAATCTTTAAAACTGTATTACTCTTCCAAAACGAATCCTGGAAACTGGCAAATCTCTCGAAAACTGCTTCGTCTAATACTCTTTCCAACGGTATAATCAAGTTTACTTTTATTTTGTTATTTAGTGGAGAAAATTATGTTTTGATGTTAAAAAATGTGGGTTTTTCGATGAAATTGTTGGTTTTCTCTAAAGATGACCCTCCATGAACCTACGAGTATGGGGTCGGTTTCTTTGTATTTTTTCACGCTGTGTCGAATGGTAACATTTGTAGATCTCTCCAACTCCGTTATAACCGAGTTTTACACTTAAAATCGCAAATGTTTAGTTTGTTTGTTACGCTTAAATGTATGTGTGTTATGGGGTAAAACTAGTTAATTGAAGTGTAAAACTCGATTATAACGTAGTTGAGAGATCTGCAAGAGTTTCCATTCGATCCAGCGAGAAAAAATACATAGAAACCGACCCCATACTCGTTGGTTCATGGAGGGTCATCTTTCGAGAAAACCAACAATTTCATTGAAAAACCCACATTTTTTAACATTAAAACATAATTTTCTCCACTAAATAACAAAATGAAAGTAAACTTGATTATACCGTTGGAAAGAGTATTAGACGAAGCAGTTTTCATGAGATTTGCCAGTTTCCAGGATCCGTTTTGGAAGAGTGGTAAAGTTTTAAAGTTTTTCAGAAATATTCTTTTTTCAAAATCATCAATGTTTGAGCTGATGTGAGGGCCTTTGGATGGTACTTTTTAAGAACCCAAGTACACTATTCTTATAGTAAATTTAATGCTGATTCCGAAAATGTGGTCAAAAATTAAAATTGAATGAAGTAAAGTGGAGAAATTTTAGTTTAAAAGGAAAAAAACACGGTTTTCCTGAAAAAACCTTTATAAAATCATATCTCGAGTACGGATTGAGATAAAAATATGCGGTTGGCGGCATTTTACTCCATTTTTGATGTAGTTTCACCCAAAAATTTTTTTGCATCTGCAAGGGAATCACCCTGTATTGTTAATAAGATTACTCGGTGCAATAAAAGCTAAAGAAAAAAAAAAAAATGTATCAATATCGGACATACTACAAATACGAGGATGGATATTACTATAGGTGGAATTGGACTTGAACATTGCAAGTAGCTATAAGAACTGGGTGGTAATAATGAATAAGTTCATATATATATTAATGATCATTTAATAATTCTTGCAGATAAAACCAACCAAACTGATTTCCTCTGGAGAATCATGGACAGCTCCATCTCCTCTTTCTCAACCTTTGATGGTATAAAGCAGTACAACACAATCGAAAGGTGAGTCGGTACATAATCCTAGCAGGTATGTGTTGTAATAAACAGTATTGATTGAATCAAAATCGTACTTACGTATTATGCAACGACCAAAGTATTTTTAAAAATTTCTGCCAAGTTGATTGTGGCACTTAGCTCCCTCATTTCCGTAACACGAATTTAGATCATTGGAATGTTTTAACTAATCTTGAAAGATTCCAAATGTAATGTAGCTGTTATCCCACGAGAATAAATTTCTAATTTAGAGTCTGGAGCAAATCTTGGGTAACCTGAGCCATGGCCATCTTTAATTTTTCCAACACTCCACTCCACAGTTACGAATTCAGTAGGTCGAAGTTGAGATATAAAATTTAATGCCTCAAAACGGATTCCCATTAAGACAATTTTGGAAAATATTTGAAGCCTTTGCATTAGTCATTCTCTGAGAAAATTCGTTAAAATTTTACTTGAAATGTACATGTTTCGTCAGCTCATGCGCAAAAGCTATCTGTGGTTCAGGAGCAATGTGTATAGAGTCTGACCCTTAATTCCTGAGATTTTCAACCAAATCGGATGATAACTGTAGAAATCAAGATTGATACATGAATTACAGGTACGAGAATGCGCAGCAGCTACTGATGATACGATCATTGTGAAATTCATATAATCTGATATGTCTTTTCGCATGTTGGCCCAAAAGTATCTGTTTTACTTTATAGACTGTGGAATGTACTCCCAGGTGTCCCAGTGAGTGAATCGAGTTGAGAATATTTTCTCTTATCGCTGGGGGTAAATATGGTCTGATATGTCCGAGATCCAGATTGCACCAAAGTGTGCCTTGAGGGAATTCTACTTCAGTTAAGGCCCGATCACACAGGACGTGTTATAACGCGACGTTAGGCGTTCCAGTAACGTCATGTTACCGCGATACGGTAGTATGACGCAACATTGCATCACCCCCGTCACACACACGGCGGTACCCCTCATCGATACTTTCAGTAATGCGACGTCAGCCAAGCGGGGTGTACAGAATTTCAAAATATCGCGCGCTGAGGGCGTTCTTCTCGGTCCTTCTGCCATTGTTATTCAAGATGAATGTGGAAATAGTTCACAAAACGTTCTTCATGTGAGCGCAACTCCAGACATAGACGGTGGTATTCCCCGAACTCTTCCCTCCTTTGATTGATTTGGTGCTCCCAATACCGTCTATTCCTGTGATCTACTAGCGCTAGAAGAGTTCTTACTCATCAGAGTCATTGTCAGAAATCATTATAGATTAGATAAATTATAGACGCTGGGAACCGCAAACCCCTTGAGTAGCACAGACAAGACTGGGTCTCGCGCCCTGATGACGCCCAATAATAACGCGTTCTCTGTGACGTTGCTATATCGCCGAACGTCGGGGAGAACGCGTGTTCCTATAACGCCACGATATAACACGTCCTGTGTGATTTGGGCTTTAATTGTTCTATATTCCCTTTTTTGGGGGGTCTGCCTCTTTGAGCGTCTATTATGTGATTCAGGAGGTTGCACTCAACAGATGCGACGTTTCCGCCCTTGGTGTCTACGAAACTTTCCTCCGTTTGTGTAGAGGTTGTATGCATATTTATTTCTACTGGGTCAAAGGGCCTAGACAATGCGTCGGCCACTGCGTTTTGTTCGCCTGGGATATGGCGGATGTCTCAAGTCATTTGTGAGATGTATGTAAGCAATCTCAGCCTCAGTCGGGAGAAATGAGCGTCTTTTTATTTAACCTTGTACCCAGTAGAGGTTTATGATCTGAGCAAAACTGGAAAGAGAGACCATCTAGATCGTTGTGCCAGTGTATACAAGCCATATACACCACAAAAATTTCCTTGTCGATAGAGGCTTCATTTTTCCACTTGTCTGGGATTGCTTTACTGAAAAATCCGAAGAATGATGAAGATCCCGTGGACTGTTCTTCAAAATGATTACATCTCGCAGCATGATAATCTGAACAGAGAGCTCATAGTCACTCTCAAAATTTAAAACTACGACATAAATGTTTTACTAATCGAAATTAGAACAGAGTACCTAGGTAGATAATTTTCTGTTATGGTGCGCGTCTACAATTACTATAACCTAGATTAACTTCTCAACCAAGTGACAAAAGTACTAAACTCATACGGTGGATACGGCTTTCGTACAAGTACGCAACCACGAGAGACATTTTATGTCTTTGCGCCCCCTTTCCCCTTCCTATAAAACCCCGTATTGTACTTTTGTTTGTGGAAATTTATTGCAAAAACACGTTTAAAAAAAATATATATTTTTTTATTCAAATAAATTTCAAAATACAATTTTGTTTTACTCATTCCACAATTACATCATTATTATCATCAGAATTTGTAACGCTGAGTAATGGCCGATGATGAGAAAAGTACGATGTGTAGGCTAGAGTTTGTATATTTGACACATTCCGCATAAAAACTCCATCGACGCACGTCATATTTCGTGTCGTCGAGATTTCCGGAGAACTTTCAATTCACACCCAATTCAATTCAGTTGTGTTCAGAAGTCTCTCAAGGGCCCACATACCAAAGCTCAGAATCGTGGGATCATTAGGGAAAAAACTGGATTCTAGAGCCACTCAGCTGATCTGGGATCGGTCAGTTGTGTTCAGAAGTCCCTCAAGGGCCCACATACCAAATCTCAGAATCGTGGGATCATTAGGGAAAAAACTGGATTCTAGAGCCACTCAGCTGATCTGGGATCGGTCAGTTGTGTTCAGAAGTCCCTCAAGGGCCCACATACCAAATCTCAGAATCGTGGGATCATTAGGGAAAAAACTGGATTCTAGATCCACTCAGCTGATCTGGGATCGATCAGTTGTGTTCAGAAGTCCCTCAAGAGGGCCCACATAGCAAATCTCAGAATCGTGGGATCATTAGGGAAAAAACTGGATTCTAGAGCCACTCAGCTGATCTGGGATCGGTCAGTTGTGTTCAGAAGTCCCTCAAGGGGCTACATACCAAATCTCAGAATCGTGGGATCATTAGGGAATCTCGGCGTAACGCTCTCCGCGTGACGCTTTTTCATTTATGTGCCATAGTGAAGACATAAAATGTCAAAAACGCAAGGTGGCTTATCGTGGCCACATCTTGAGGAACCCAAAGTCTGAGCTGCTGCAAACCAAAATTGGACGTAATCAAAAATCATGATTACTATTATGATTAAAATTGGGATTGGATATCGGAAGAGATATCAATATCAGTTTGCATATTGATATCGTTCAATGTTATCAATATATGAATCATATCGACATCCAAATATCGATATTCTAATATATCTATTGTTTTAATTTTGATGAAAAAATTGTAGTGTATATTTTAACAAGTTTTTAAAATTCGAGCCATTGCAATAGCTTCATTTTCTACGAAAATTGACTAAGAAGATTTATTTGTTTAGGTAAATGATATTATTATCTCATGGTTTCAAAAAGTTTCATTTAACGTATTCATTCTATTGCCAACAAATCTAATATCTAGTGCTTTCCCACTCCTGAAAACATCCTGTAGTTGAGAATACGAGAATTACGTTAAAAACTGTTGGAAATCAAGTATTTAGTATATAAAATGACACACGATGAGGAAGTAATGTGAAGCCTCGCTCCAGACATAGATTTACTCGTGCACAGATAGGATTAATTATAAATGAAATCATTTGGTTTAGAAAGGGTTCATTTTTGTTTGTAATATTCCATTTTTCAACACCTTTTCCCAAATACTTGTCTAACTGGTTGAAAATTATTGAAAATCTTGGGTTACAATCAAAATATCGGTATTGGGGGACATATCGATATTCCGATATTATCGGAGGTCTAATATCGATACTAAAATATTGGATATCGGTAATAAAATATCAATGTTTCGATGATATCGATATTGAAGTCCCATCCTTAGATTATAATCATAAACGTTTGATTTGAGATTACAATTACGATTATAATCACAGAGTCCCAAGACATGATTAAGATTACAATGGTAATCACAATATGAATTATGATAACGATTGTAATCTCATTTGTTCTGTGATCACAATTTATTGTAATCACAATTTTCTCTATGATTGCGACGGTAATTACGACGTTTTCTGTGATTATGGCGCAATTATGATTATTGCGTGGGGGGGGGGGGGGGGGGGGGGGATGCCTGTCTTGTTTTCGAGAAGTGGAGAAGTGAGCAAAGTTTATGTTATTGCAATAAAATTGAATATCTCAGAACGTGTACCTATATAAGATTCGCCTCGTTTAAAGTTGACTAAAACAGATTCTTGTAAAAATATAAAGAGTTTCAGATACCAAGTGCTGGCAACTGTTACAAGAAAAGTTGTCCTTCACCCAAAAAGTTGTAATTACAGTCTTATTTGCAGAAAAACGCAATAGGTAATTATAGGAAAATTTGCGATTCCAATCATATTTATAGAGAAAATCGCAATTACAGTTGTAATCTCATTAAAAAAAATTATTGCAGTTGTAATCTCAGGAAAAAAGTTCCATTCATGCAGCATGATCGTATGAGCGCATTTTCGTATTGTATACTTTAAATTGTTTTGAGATTTGAGCTTTTGAGTACAAGAAATTTTTAAACTATTTATTTTCTAGCAAAAAACGTATTCTAAATAATAATCCCCTATTCAAATAGAGGTTTTGAATTGTTAGCCTTTTTGCGGTTTTTTTTCGATTTTTTAGCAAATTTTAATGAATTTCAAGTACATTTTTCTGCATCATTTTTTAAATAAATTTTTGAATGTTCTATTTTATAGTTAATCAACTTTAATTGAGCAATACTCTACCAAGAACTATAAATTTAACGATTTTTAGCCGTTTTGAGCCATTTTTAGAGATTTTTTAGTACAATTTTTGAAATTTGACCAAATTATTGTGCTCAAAAAGTGCTGATCAACACACACACACACACACACACACACACACACACACATATATATATATATATATATATATATATATATATATATATATATTCGAAAAAAAGGTTAAACTCTTGGATTAGTTTTAGAATGCCTCAAAACGGATTTCATTTAAGAAATTTTTCAAAACTTCAGATTTTAAAATTTTCCGAGCCATTGCAATAGCTTCATTTTCTACAAAAATTCCCTAAAAACTCCAAAATCAAGAGTTTAAAAAAATTGCATAGAGGTACTTTTTGTTGGAAATTAGTTGTAGAATCGATCCCTTGGTGGTTAACAATCGTGTGTGAACTCCCTGTGTACTTATGGGGAAACGACAAGCAACGAAGCCCAGGAATGGGTTGTTCAAATTGGCAAGGATGTGCTTTTCTTTCTAGCTAGTCTTAGCATATGAGATAGATGGACGGAAAAGAGCCAGAGAGAAGTACAAAAAAGTGTGAATGAGCTGTTTATTTAATTCTTTCCATTCTTTGGTCCTCTCTCCTGGACACATTATCGCTATTGACTTTTCGTTTAGGAATTCTCTAATAATGACTTTGTGTTTTCTCTTTTTCGGTAAAGAGCCTACATCCACGTGAAAGCTAACCGGGTTCGATGGGTTCCCGTTCCCGATGGTCAAACTCCTTCGCAGTTGGTCACCGGTTCTTACAGCGAACTCCACAATTCTTTGGATCTTTGGGTGTGTCCCAAGGGGAAACACGATGAAGGAGCTCCACGAGTTGTTTCTACTGTTCAGGTGAGTGAGTTGGTCATTCATCCTAACTTCATACTTGTAGTACAATCATACTTTCATACTTAATTCATACTTGTGCTGTGTGAAAAAAGAAAATTACTTCTGAATAGAATTTATTTAAATTATATGGGTACTATAGAGTTGGTTCCACTTTATTTAGCTTACATTTATTTTAACCCATTTGCCATCAAAATTACATCATTAACAATTTTACTTATGTTTACATTGGTGGTGTTATTTGGATATTTGAAAACAAGATACGTATCTTAGGTGATATAAAGATAGTTATAGTGCGGTCTTCGTAGAAGACTGTTTACTTATGCAGCTGACATGTTACACTCAGCGTGTGGTAATTTTTAAAGAAAATATTTGACAAAACCTGCAAAAGAGCAGATTTTGAAATAAAAAACGGAATTTTCGCTCTCTTATATTGGCCATCCTGAGCCCTACCCTTAGCCCTGCCATGTTGGCAGCTTGTGACTCTTCGTTTCACCGCGCGCAGATGCATCTCGCTCTCACCTTCACCTTCTTTCTTTTGTGTTTTTTCCTATATTTTCGTGCTGAAAATTGTGAGTTTTTGTTTCGTTTTTTAGTTTCCAATAAGTTTTTCAGCCATCAGTTCCGATATTGAGTGCGTATCCGATGGATTTGAAGCACAAAGCTCCATTTATTATGTTTCATATGCTTCTATGCCATGCTATTATCATTTCTTACATTTTAGATGTAGCATCTGTTTCTGTTTTTTCCATGGAAACATATATTTTTTGGAGTCCACTTTGTTGTCCATATGGTACATTTTTACAGCGGAGGTTTCTCTTCATGAATGTTATCATCCCTACATGTAAAAATACTTATCACAGTTTTACTTGCTTCTCCCATTACTGGACTGTGGCCTATTGCTCTCCTGAAGCAATTAACTCCTGCGTCGAGTTCTCTATTTGACTCCCAGGACAATAAAAAAACGCTGCAAATTATTACACAAAGGTTTATTATTTAGGTATGTATTAGACAGCCCTTCTACGTAGATCTCTGGTCCATAATTATTAAACGCCGCTTATAGTATATTTAGTATCGGAACTCGGAGCTTCGGACCTCACAAATGGGTTCAATCCATTAGAGCAGCGGAATCTCACAATTTCACGCTTTTTAATATAGTTGATAAACAAAACCATTTATTACCAAGTCATCTTTCCAACACATAAAAATGTTACCTATATTGTATATTGATATCATCTAATTGGTCAAATTTCAAAAAATGTGCTGACAAAATCACTGAAAATGGCTAAGAATTGTTAAATTGATATTTTTTAGCATAAGATTGGTCAAATAAAGTTTATCAACTATGAAATAGAACATTCAAAAATTTATGTACGAAATTATGCTAAAAACTTGAACTTCATTAAATTTTGTTTTAAAAAATCTATAAAATTGCAAAAAGTAGCCTAAAATCCAAAATCTCTTTTTGAATAGAAGAGTATCATTTAAAATACTTTTTTTTCCATAAAATTAATAGCTAACATTTTCTTTTCACTCATAAATCTCCAATTTCTATACAACTTGAAATATACAAAAAAAGACACTTTTTCACCTATTTTTGGCTCATAGCACCCATGACAGTGGAGCGATCGAGCTGGCGAGAAGTTAGGACCAACTAGACCCCAAGTGGAGTCTATGTGCGAAAGAACAGATTTTTTAAGTCAATTCTAAGGCCTTTTATGGCCCGGACGGCGGACGGACATTTCAAATTTGGATTCTACGCACCTTGAAACGTAAAGTGACTAAGTTTGAGGGGGGTTATAAAAAATTTTTTCTATACGATCACATAGGCTTATTATTGGAAAGAATAAACCAAAAAAGAGGGGGGGGGGGGGGGGCAACAGATGCACCCACTAGTGGCACAGGTGGGTATGGGGGCACAGGGAGCTGTGTAAGAGGGGGGAGTCAGGCCCAATTCACACAGAACGGGCGCGTGGCGAAGACGTGGCGCAGACCTTTGTCACTTCCGCGACTTTCCATGTAAACAAATGGCTCAATGTAAACAGAAGGGACGTGGCGCAGGCAGCCGCCCTTACGCCCGTGCCACGTCCGTTCGCCGTCTCTCGTGGTGTTCGAGAAGGGTCGCGCCACTTCCGTGCCACTCGTCACTTCAATAAAAATGCTGGTCGATGTTGAATTCAACATTGAATTTTGCGAAGAAGTTATGAAGAATCCGTGTTTATTTGATTAAAATCGTGCGGATTACTGCAACAAGAACGCCCAAGACCAGGCCTGGTAGAAAATTGCACCTGAAAACCCGTTCTGGGTACTTATTCAGCTCACGCATAACATCAAATGTCCCACCGCTTTTCCCCTTCTTCAGCCACAGTGGATGAACCCAATATTTCCTCTTTTTTTGGTTCAGATCAGCCAAGTAGGTATACCAAATCCAGCACATCTTGATCATCTTTGTCACTACTCGATGAAAAATCCATGTTGTACTTCACGAAACCTTTTGATTACTGACTTTCTCGCCACTGTCCCGCCCCTTCTGTGTGCATTGCATGGGTCACGCCACCGCCACGTCCGTGCCTGGTCGGTGCCACGTCTTCGCCACGCGCCCGTTCTGTGTGAATTGGGCCTCACAGGGCCCCTGCACACTAGTGGAGCTACATCATGATTGTTTTCTTCTTTTGTTTACTCAGAAGAATTTTTCCCTGCAGTTTCTTCTGGTCTCCTGCCTGCGCCCTCACCTTCTTTCCCTACTGGCGGGTGAATGAAATCTCCAAATGTTTTGCATAAGTAAACGGTCTTCTACGAAGACCACACTACAATTATTAACTGAACTTACCTTAGGGAAGATGGAGTGCAATTATAGTAGCTCGAGGAAAAGACTGTTTATTTATGCAGCAGCATGTTTCACTTCGTGCACTGTGATTTTTCAGAGAAAAATATTCGAAAAAACACTAGAGTTTAAGCTCCCCTATGTTGGCTATGTAATGAGGTTTGAAGCATTCCATAAGGCTTAATATAGAGCCTTCTGCTCCGTCTCGGGTATAGTCAATGTGGAAATAATGGCGTCAGCTATGGCGATTAGGGCCAGAACAGAGGTCAGTTGGGCCCGCCATGTAGAAAAATCAGATCGAGTGGCCGTCGAGGGAAAGCATTGTGCTAATGTAGGCTCGAGAATGGGGGGTAGCAAGGCCAGAGCATGAACCTCGGTTTTCTTTTTAAATTTTTATTGTAGATCGGCATAGGCATCACGATGTATACCGGTCTGCATCGCCCGTTGCCACTTCTTGATCATAGATGGATGTATGGAAATCTACGTAACGGCCAGTGGATTTATTAAGCCCCATAAGGTTTTGAAGGTGGGAGGGAAAGGCCGGAATAGGCGACGTATCTTCATTTGGCGTTGTCTCGGCCTCAAAGCCATCGAATTCTCCACAGGAGGAAGCCATGGCTGTGGGGGAAGAGGACCCCGAAAACAACGTTGTTGATGATGTTGTTGAGGAAGGACCCGAATTGGGTTTTACAAAGTCTCTGTTTTGGCCTCTCGTCAGCATGGCGTCTTGTAGGAGAGCACCTCAAAAACTTAACCCGTCATCACTTAACCCGTAACTGTCGTCACTTAACCCGTCCCCTGTTGGACCCACAAGAGTCAGACAGGTTAGGGATGCGTTTCAAATTTACGTCAGAGATTGATCGAGGCACCTGCTTATTTACCTGTTTGCTCAAAATACGGAGACTTGACTCCGGTAACGTGGAATAATCTTCGCTCTGAGGAGTGTAACTACCCGGATTACCGACACAGATTGGAATCTCAGTGGATCCTCCAGCACGAGGCGTCTCTAACTCAACTCGGTGTTTTGAACGTTTGCGATCCGAATTCATCGATAAGTGATGTTAAAAATGTCGTCAAATCGCACCAACAACAAAATGGTACCGAGAGGAAAAAATTAAAACAGATATTGAAACGAAAATATGAAAGTAAAACTGAAAAAAGTGGGAGCGAAACAAGAAGCGCAAAGGTGAACATACAAAGTGGCGAGAATTTCGAGAATGTCAGAGTGTGGGGAGGCGCGCAGGGTAGCCAACATAGGGGAGCGTTAACTCTGGTGGCTTTTAAAAAAATCCGCATTCCACTGGTTTTTCCAGATATTTTTCTCAGAAAAGTCACTGCACACAATGTGAAACATGCCGCTGCATAAGTAAACAGTCTTCTACGAAGATGTACTATAATTACTAACTCAACTTACCTTAGGGATCGTTGATTACTATTATAGTAGGTCGAGGAGAAAACTGTCTAGTGCCCACCCAGGCTGACAACTTTTTCCTGCTACCCAGTCATTCACCTGCAACATTCAGCGGTCTTCAAACTAGAGTGAGGAACAAGCTGCCAACATGGCAGGGAACAGGACAGGGCGCAGGATGGCCAATGTAAGAGAGCAAAAATTTGTTTGTATTTCAAAATCCGCGCTTTTGCGGGTTTTTTTCAAACATTTTCTTTAAAAATTACCGTGTGCTGTAAACTGTAAGAGGTGAGTTAGTAACCTTCTTCTTTTTTATATTGATAAACTAAAGTGTCTGTATGTGATACCTCAATAACTTTTGAGCGGATTGAGTGATTTGTGCAATTCTATTTTAATATGACCAGCCACTTCCGGCGCAAAATATAGGCCCCTTCAAAATTGCGCATCCTCTGGTCAGTAAGAGATGGTTGTGAGGGGTGGGTGTAGAAAAACTGAAAAATCCGTGTGTGGGCTCAAACAAAAGTTCACGACGAGGGGGTTTCAATTTACATGTCCCACTCAACAGTAAAGACCATCGGATTTATACAGCCATACCGAGCGAGTGAAGTAAGCGAGAAAACTAGGCTATTTATAAAATAATATACACATCAGTTATACAATTCCACCATACAGGTAGTACACAAGCTCTTCTCAAAACTACACAGAGTGCGATAGTTTAGTTTAGTTATTAGTTTTTTCATTCTATTCCTCTGCTTTCTTAAGGTTTCAGGTGATGTGACCGAACTGAAATTCATCGACCCTCAAACATTGTTAGCATCGACTGGTAAAGGAGATCTGCTGATGTTCAAAGTCCGAGAAGACCATTTAGAAGAGTTGCAGAAGTGGGATAAAACTCAAATGCTGTGCGATGCAAACAGCTTTACCGGATTCGATGCTGCAGACGGTGTGGTAGCGTTGGCAACTACTGACGGGCAAATCTTGTGTTTCCCGTATGCCGATTCGTCCAACGCTCCTTCCAGCATTATCAAACCAGGTGCATTATGAAATTGATGAAATAATGTAACTTTTATAAAATCATCGTTGAAAGAATGAATTGGATGATGCACCTCAATCTTAGGTGTTGAATGTGGTGCTAAATTTTATTGATAATTTACATGTAGTGTTCAAACATGCTTCAAGTCAAACATTTATAGATTGAAAATTTGTTTTATACTCGTATTGTTCATGTGCAATTAGGTTTATATCCCAATGGATTTCATGATCTCAGTTTTACCTGGTTTTAGTACCTTGGTATATTTCAAGTTATATCATTGATGTTCTCATGATTATAGGGCTGTGATAGCAACAATCATTCAACAGAAGTTAGTGAACGTTGTCTATTTCCACAAAAAAATAAATAGTTACAATGTTAAATCGATTTCGACAGTTAGGCCATCATCGGTAACAAACAACAACTGAAGACACATTAGAAAGGACACAGTTTTTATAGTCACAGGTGAAGGGAGATTGAATCCCATTGGTCAAGAGAAAGGAAAGGGGCAGGAGTTACAACCAATTAAGTGCAAACAAAGTGAGAGAGGATTATAGCTAATTAGATGAAGTGAAAGGGGGAAAATAACTAAATATGGTTTCAGCATTGTGAAGGGATAGTTCCAAGCTTTATAGAAATTGACCTATCAGTGGTGAAATATATTGAGGGATATCATCATTTAAACATTTACCAGATCTGTCACTTTTGATAATTTTGATTTTTTTAATTCGAATCATTGAACATTTTAATTTACTGCCTATCGTGTTTCGGCAGTTATGGCAACCAATTTCTACTTAATTGTAATTTAACGATTGAATAATTCACGGAGACGATACAACACAATATTACGGGATCGAACACAATTTATTGTGATATTACAGCGGTAAATTGTTTATAATTGGGAGAGCAAATACAATGTATAAGACACGGGAACTAGAATGCATAAAGATTACTCCTTCTTCCGCAACTTGCGCCGAGAGCGCCACTGTCTATACACTGGTTGATGAATATCAATTAATATACATAAATTGGTTAACATGAATACAACAGCCTTTGATTACATTATACAATTTCTGGAGCACAGATCACTTATTAAGTTTAATTAGTTTAATTACATTCGGATAGTAGTTTCCTTGTTCCATTCAGATACAGCTACACTAGCGCTCGACTCGGGAGTTCGATGAACTCCGAGGCGGGAGATATGAATTTGGTTAGAGGCGGGAATTATGAATTTTGGTCACGACCAAACATCCTCCCCCCCCCCCCCCCAATTCCAGCGGAATTCTAACATGGGATCTCAATTGTCAATAGGCAGGGGGCACAGTTTTCGTACTGGTCGATCAATAATGTTGGAGCTAGTGCGTACCTTTGCGACGCGGGAGACATCATCCTTGCCGGGGATCAACTCAACTATGATGCCCTTTGGCCAAGAGAGAGGGGGAGCATTATCTTGCATGATCAGAACAACATCACCTATCTTGGCTGGTTTGAATGGGGTATTCCATTTTTGTTTGGACTGTAAATCTAGTAAGTACTCAGTTCTCCATCTCTTCCAGAACTGCTCGACTACAGCATTAACGAATCTCCACTTGGGAGTGAGACGCGAGCTGAACTCAGCGACCGAAGATTCGGGAAGGGCAGTGAGAGGCCTCTGAATTAAAAAATGACCCGGAGTTAGAACTAAGAAGTCATCAGGTGATTCTGATTGATGAACTAGGGGGCGACTATTTAGAATTGCCTCGACACGAGACACTATTGTGGTGAACGTTTGTAAATTAGGGGTATGGGATTGTAACGTGAGGATCAGCAGCCGTTTGGCTGACTTGACTGCGGCTTCCCACAAGCCCCCGAAGTGGGGAGCTCTGGGTGGAATGAATTTCCATTCAACTCCCCTGGCGGCTAAACGCACTTGTAAGCTCTCAGAGATACCCGAATCCATGGCCTTGCGAATTTCTGAAAATAGTCGGGCGGCACCGGCGAAATTGGTGCCATTGTCGGACCAGATGGTGGTGGGCACTCCTCGACGTGCCATGAAGCGTTCAAGGCATTGAAGGAAACCATCAGTTGTAAGGTCCATTACGGTTTCTAGGTGTACTGCTTTTGTAGCGAAGCAAACAAACACAGCTAAGTACACCTGAAATGAACGGGATCCCCTTTTTCCTAGCAAAGTGATTTTGAATGGACCTGCGTAATCAATGCCGACTGTTTGAAACGGAAAGGCTCGTTCAACACGACCTTCGGGCAGCTGTCCCATAGTTGTTTCATATGGTACAGGTTTTATAGAGAAACATCGGACACAACCCTTTAAGCAACGGGACACCACTGCACGACCATTGATGATCCATATGCGGGAACGGAGGTATGCCAGAGTGGCGCGGGGACCAACATGTAGACAGGCTTCATGTGCCTGCTTAACTATCAGTTCGGTTAACTTGTCTTCCGAAGGTAACACGGCGGGATGCTGAGTTTGATACTCTAAACTACTCAGGGCCAATCTACCTCCCACTCTGAGTAAGTTATCGGGGGCAAGGAATACGGAAAGTTGAGCTACGAATTTTGGTAAATTCTCCTCCTTCCCGCGGGATTTCAGGGATTTGAAGATTTGCGGAAAATGCCTTTGCTGCGCACGGCGAACTAATCTTCTCTCCGCCGAACCAAGTTCAACTGTAGTCAGCGGACCCGTGCGCTTCTTGAACGCCCGACAATTGTGCGCAAAACGCAACACCCATCCTATAACTCTCTTTAAGTGAGAGTAGGAACTAAAGCGAGATTCAATGTCAAGAGGTACATCCCCTGTCTTGGTGACTAAATTAATGGCACGGGAAGCTCGGATTTCCGAGGTTACATCGGGGGAGGACAGGTCAGGGCGTACCCTTCTAATGGGCCACTCCGCTCTTGGTGTGCACAGCCATTCCGGACCAGTCCACCATAGTGAGTCATTCACTATCTGGGATGGTAGAGCTCCACGCGAAGCTACGTCAGCGGGATTGTCCTGAGAACGCACGTGAAACCACGAATCGGGCGCAACATGATTGAGAATTTTTGCCACCCTATTTCCTACAAAGACCTTCCATATTGGTGCGGGATCAGCAGTTATCCAAGATAGAGCTATGACACTGTCCGAACAGGTGACAATATGCTTGTCTGTGACGGAAGGGAAATTGGGGCGTACTTTCGAGATCGTTTTACTCAACAGTTCAGCGGCGAGCAGCTCAAGACGGGGAATTGTTTCTAGTTTTAAGGGAGCTATTCTAGCCTTAGCCATAATCAATCTGGGAATATATTGGCCATTCACATCACTGACCACGTATATCACGGCAGCGTACGCCTTCTCTGAGGCGTCAGCGAAACCCACTATCCATTGCGAAACGTTGGAGCTGGGAACGTGACGAGGAATCCTAAGGAGCTGCAACAAATCCAAGGATTCGGATAACACCTGCCACTCTCTCAAGAGGTGTTCGGAAATAGGGTCGTCCCAGTCGCATTTTGAGCGACAGACTTCTCGCTGTATAGATCTGGCGAACACCGCAACCGGGATCACCCAACCTACTGGGTCATAGATTTTTCCTATCTGACTAGCCAACTCTCTCTTCGTGCGAACCATGGGTGTAACCGGTACCTTGAAAAAGAATGAGTCCGATCTGGGATCCCAGGCCACTCCCAACATTTTGAGAGGCTTTTCTTCCTCTCCGGTCATATCTACACAGTCCGTATGCGGACTGACGTGCTCTTCGGGAATCCCTTCTAGTAGGGCGAGATCACTGGAAGCCCATTTTCTGAGCTCTAAGCTAGCGGAGGCTAAAAGTGCTTGAAGTTCTTTTCTTACTCTAAGAGCCTTTTCCATAGAGTCTCCTCCCCCGTGTACGTCATCTACATAAGTGTTTTGCAGCAACACCTGGGATGCCAATGGAAAGGCCTCCGCGGAGGTTTCAGCTAAATGTTTTATCACGCGGTTGGCTAAAAACGGAGCACATGCTGTGCCGTACGTGACTGTGGTAAGCGCAAAGTCTTTAATGGGATCCTGAGGAGAATCTCTCCAAACTATACGGAGCATGTCCTGATCCTGAGAGGGATGTCTAATTTGCCTAAACATTTGCCTAATGTCAGCTATGAATGCGAATTTAAATAGCCGGAATCGAGTTAATATCGTAGATATTTCGGGGAGGAGACTGGGTCCTACATGTAATATCTCATTGAGGGATCTCCCATTTGAGGAGCGTTGCGAAGCGTCGAAAACTACTCTTATTTTTTCTGGAGGGTCGCCCTCTCGGTGAACGGCGTGGTGTGGTATATAATAATGGGGTTGACCTAACCTTGGAGGCTGAACGAATCTCATGTGACCCTGATTAAGGTAATCCGACATGAATTCCCTGTAAGCGGATGCTAACTGATTATTAGCTCTGAATTTACTTTCCACACTATATAGTCGGCGGAGGGCAATGTTGCGGGAGTCACCTAAAGATGACTTATCTTGCGAGAACGGAAGTGCCACTTCATACCTTCCTAACGAATCACGGGAAACGGAATTTAAGAAAATTTCCTCGGCTTCCTGTTCAGCAGGAGTATAATGGGAAGCTTCTTCTACTGACTCTATTTCAAACATGCGACGGAGAAGTTCATTAGTTTGCGATTCTGTCGCGCTACT
The DNA here is from genome assembly GCA_030762985.1 of Adelphocoris suturalis. Classification (NCBI taxonomy): domain Eukaryota; kingdom Metazoa; phylum Arthropoda; class Insecta; order Hemiptera; family Miridae; genus Adelphocoris; species Adelphocoris suturalis. The sequence goes on along the minus strand of JAUMHS010000013.1, from coordinate 12,161,266 downwards.
ACAACTGACTTCAAGGTTAGACACTTGACACCAAACGTGTTCGGGAACTACACTCTTTCCCTGGGGGGTTTGCAACTTATTGGCAATCGTAAACAAGGAAACAGATTCTGTTGGTCCGACAAGGGGAGGAACTAACGAATACAAATTGCGTATGAAAATAGGTGGCGAGCTTAAGCGAGCGGGAGAGTCAACGGAAGTGTCTACGGGAACTAGGTCATTGACATCTGGATTCAAGGTCAAGCTAGCGGGAGCGTCAACGGGAACTAGGTCAGTGACAGCTGGCCTCAGGGTCAATGGGGTGTCTCCCCCTTGCTTCACCGTTTCATCAAATCGGACCTTCCTCTCCTTGAGGAAGGGGAAGCGATAGCTTTTCTCATAGTTATTGGGGAAATTTCTGGGTATGTTGCCTAAAGCTACCCAACCTACACGAGTTCTCATGAAGTGGGGCCCCTGACCTTTAGGCGCTGCTGTTTCCGGGAGCATGAGTGCTGCGAAGAGACCGGAGCTAAATAACATGTCAATATTGTCTTTTTTACTAAACTCGGGATCAGCTAACTGTGATCTTAATTTTCCCTCTGCCCTTGGTATATTGAAAGATCGACTCGGAATAGGTATGGTTAATTTGTCGATCACCGAGGCTCCTACAGTTAAGAAAGTACCATCCTTAAGATGCAATACTAGCGAGGTCGTAAACCTCAATGATTGTCTAGCTTCGCCAACGCCACAGATCTCAGCGTCACAGGGATCCAGAGGGAGCTTGGCTCTTCAAGCCGCTTCTAAGGAAATTATATTAGTTTCCGCACCAGAGTCTAATAATACTCGGATGCGTTGCGAGCGGGAGCTACTAGGTGGGGATATATAAACTAGTGCTGTAGGTATCAAGCTAGGAACATTAAATTTGATGGCTCTTTTTACGCAGTCATTAATTGAGGGTATTTTTAAAATGGATTTGGGGTGGTGTTGGAGTTTACTTTGTTTATTGTTAATAGTATCAATTGGGTGAGAGTTTTTTCTAAAGACAGGAGTAGATCGGGATTTACTTGGTTGGGCGGAAATACAATTAGTAGCATTACAATCATGAACGGAACAATGAAAACGATGACTAAACTCACCAATTGTAGCGGAACGGCGGACGAAATTGCGGGATACATTTTCGCCACGCCTGGAAGAGGCGTGGCCTAAACTTCAGAAACTTGAATTACTTTTTTGCGAATTATTACGTGATCTGAACTCGCGACTTGAGATACTGCCGACACTTAATGCACTTGTATCACTGACTTCACTTGACTGACTGCGATAGCGGGCGGAATCCTGAGGCGGTAGGGGCGTCCTCTCCAGACTACTGGACGCATTGCTCGGACGCACGGTTTCCCTTTCAAAGGCTGGGCTACGCCTTTGTTCAGGTTTGATGACGGGTTCGCATATAAGGTAGTGATGACGTTCATTACACTCACTACACCTTCTTTTAGACGTACAGTTCATCACTCGGTGGTATGGGGAAAGACAGTTAGTGCAGAGATTGTTGCGTTTAATTACATTCTTTCTCTCCGCCAGCGATTGTCGCTTAAAACGATGACAGAGATAGAGAAAGTGCTCCTGATTACAGAACGCACACGGATACGGGATCGCTCTGCGAGATGGTCCCAACTTTGTTTGGGAGTCGGAAGGATGGTCGGCGGGAACGGGATTTGGGGCTCCTTTGGCGCGTGTGGCGGAATCTAGCGGCACGGGCTGTAACTGCACAACCCTTAATTCCTCTTCAAGGAACTCCAACAGCTGCACGTGCGTGGGAATGAAGCCCTCGTCCTTTACTCGCTCCCTATTGAATTTCTGCTGAAGGGCGGCGTCGATCTTCGAGAAGAGAGCCTCGAACAACAGGAAGCCCGTTAGATCGGGAGCTTCCACCGAAAAAATCGCTTCTATCCATGCCTTGGCTGAAGATAGATACTGCTCGAAAGTACTGGCGTCCATCCGATTCAATTTTGGGATCGTAGATCTTTTGGCGAAGGTGGCTCTGGCTATTCTGTATCTTCCGGAGTTCTCCGAACACAAATACTGATAAAATTGTTCGTAATTAGCAGCTTGATGCGCCGTCCCTTTGAGCCATTGTTCCGCCTGAGAGACTAACTTCCCTTTAAGGGATTCGAACTTCACGGGATCCGGAAGATGCGGTACGTTATGTACTGCGGAGTTAAAACTTCTGATAAAATGCGCAAATTTGGTGATGTCTCCATCATAAGTCGGAACGGATGGAAGCAAAATATGCATGACTTTCACTGCTTCGTAAGGAGTTTTAACATCATGGAACGAAAACTCACTTTTTGTGCGCGTGGCCGCGATGGCTACCTCCTTTTCTGCTATCAGCCCTTTTGCTTTTCGACAACCTTCGATAATATACGGGATCCAGGCTAATCTTAGCTCTTCCTTGATGTCAGAACCATTTACTTGTTCCAAAAGTAGTTCTCCTTCATTGAGGATGTCCGTGGTTACTCGAACTGCGGAGTGAGGTTCTTGATTATCGTCATTTAGGTTCTGATCTAATGCCATGATCCATGACGAGATTTTGCGGTATATAATCTTGATATTCTCCGGTAATTTATCTACTTTGCCGTGCTCCATGCGGAACCCCTTTGGCTTGGCGTCCGTCATGGTTAGGCTCTCCACTGACGGCAACGATATCGGAGGTGAAGGTTGACGGGATCTGCGCTTTGATTTCGGCATCCTGATATTACGAATTCTTTTTACTGGATGCGGAATTCGGACGGAAATGAAACACGATAATTTCACTGCGGGATCCAAACCGAATAAAACTCACGGTTTTCAATATGGCGCACTCGGCGTGCTTGACGAAAACGGGATCCTGTTACACAGACTGGAACTAATGCTCAGCTCTGCGAACTAATTTCCCGGGTTTAACGGCACCAATGAATAATTCACGGAGACGATACAAAACAATATTACGGGATCAAACACAATTTATTGTGATATTACAGCGGTAAATTGTTTATAATTGGGAGAGCAAATACAACGTATAAGACACGGGAACTAGAATGCATAAAGATTACTCCTTCTTCCGCAACTTGCGCCGAGAGCGCCACTGTCTATACACTGGTTGATGAATATCAATTAATATACATAAATTGGTTAACATGAATACAACAGCCTTTGATTACATTATACAATTTCTGGAGCACAGATCACTTATTAAGTTTAATTAGTTTAATTACATTCGGGTAGTAGTTTACTTGTTCCATTCAGATACAGCTACACTAGCGCTCGACTCGGGAGTTCGATGAACTCCGAGGCGGGAGATATGAATTTGGTTAGAGGCGGGAATTATGAATTTTGGTCACGACCAAACAACGATCATGGTGTCAGAGAGAATTATAGTCCAATAGGTTTGTTCCCAGTGACCATCAAATGGGTAAGAAACGGTTGGAAACACGTTTGGGGCGTTCGCATTGACCATTTGGAGAAATATATGAGTGTATAGTTCCATAGTGGTCCGTTCGCAATGACCACCAAACCAGTTTGAACCAAGTTGTGGATCGGTTTGACTGATCAGAGAAATTTCTGCTGACCGATCTGAGGGTTTGCCCCCCACCATGCCGTGACTTGAAGTAGCCAATCAAATCATTTTACTGTGAGATGTGTGGGTAGCGGAAGCTCAGCGAGGAGTTTATCTGCATGTCGATCACTGTTTACCTAGTTCTGCCTTTGTATTTACCCTCGTTTTACTTCTCCGTTTATTTATTAAGCGTTTCCTACTCTGAGTTGTGTGATATGGAAAAATCTTATTGGTGACGCCGTTGAATGGGAATCTTCGTCTGAAGAACCCGTTTCTCCCCTGAATATTTCTTGCTCTTCTGGCGGCGAACAAGAAAGTAGAGTCTTTCACAAAAATGCCAACTTCCTTGACACGACCGTGACCCTGTACAACGACCGTACATTATTCGAACATTTTCAAATGGGGAGGAGTTAGTCAGATACTACGAGGGTAGTTGAGACACTGGAAAAAACTTTTTCTGGTGTTTTAGGTGGCTAACTGCTAAGCATACCACATGGCATGGTGCTGTGGTGCTACTGAGCACTGGCTACTCATTTTTGTTTTTACGCTGCTGTGTTTCCTCGTTCAGATAAAGAAAAACGTTTGTATGTACCTACTTGTCATACCAAAGAACATTTGGAATTGTTACCTACAAATAGGAGTAAAGAAGTCCAATGTTTACCTATTCAAAGGATGGCGTGAGCCCAACAAGCAGGTAACAGCTGTTGGAGTCGTCTACACGACGATTTACTAAAGTCAAAGTTTTTAGTACCTTGGTATATTTTAAGTTATATCATTGATGTTCTCATGATTATAGGGCTGTGATAGCAGCTATCATTGAATATTTGAATTTACCGCCTATCGTGTTTCGGCAGTTATGCCAACCAATTTCTACTTAATTGTAATGTAACGATCAAGGCGTTAGAGAGAATTATATTCCAATATGTCCGAATGAGCCCCACTACCGTTTTATTTAAATCCGTTTTCCCCCAACATTTCAACCTAATTTATCAAAGGTTTTTACTTTTTTCGAAAAATTGTGGAAATCATAAAGTCATTACACGGCAGTCAGAGGGAAAAACCAATACTCTTAAAACTCTGGTCACCTTTGCGTCAGGTTATGATGACTATCTGTAGGCCGGGATTCCAATAAAAGAATTTTTGAAATAGTTGAAATAAAAAAATAAACTTGTTCATCCCATCCGATTGGAGTGGTCAGCGAAAATCTGCGTGGTCAGCCTAACCTTTGTTATTTAGTTTCTTTTCAAGCCCCTAAATTTGTTCGCTAATTCATATGTCAGCCTATACTTGACATTTTATTATCACTCGTTGGTCCATGGGTCAGGCTGTGACCAAACCATTCACTCTAAAGGCTGTATGTCTTATCATCCTAAAATGTCTGTGTATAGTTGACATTCTGTTCAACACGCTCAGGAGTGAGTAAGACCCACCAGAATTCTTCCATACTCCTTTCTTCAGAGTATTTAAAGGATACATATCAAATTGGAGGCCCCAGCACATGTAGGTGCTTCGGAATAGTTAAAAAAAAAAAAAAAAAAAAAAAAAAAAAACCATCCGAGATCCGCGTGGTCAGCGAAAATCTGCGTGGTCAGCCAATACTTAATTTAAACAGCCAGTATTTAAACAGTGATGTGTTTTTCCCTCTACACGTGTAGGTCTGCGCTATAAGGTAGTTGGTATTTCAATCTTTCCACGTGCAGGGGTAGAAAATTACGGGAAGAACTAAAACTCTCTAATAATGGAAGATTGTCACAATTACTACAACGTGTTCATAAAAGAATGCCCTAGTTTCAAAAATTTGTAACTTTGTCTCCTTGAAACTTAGCGGAAAAAAGTTGGGTACCAATGAAAGCGAGGTTCCATAGTTTTAATTGGTTGCCGAGAGATCGCTTCATTGGTAACCTTGACGATGTTTTATCAGTCGATGGAGGATGATGAAAATGTTCACTTAACATTGTGTTTAGTGATGAATCGAGGTTTCATCTGTCGAGAAAAGTGTATCGCCGCAATGTTAAGGGATTCTCGGAAACTCAATGTTTTCTGTGTGATCTCCGTGCATAAGGTGAATAGTCCTTTTTTCTTTCAAGAGCGGGCAGTTACAGAAGCAGCATACCTGTAAATGCTAGAAGACTGGTTATTCCCTGGAGTTGAACAAGAAGAAAACTATGCAACGCTCATCTCTCACCAAGATGGGGCACCACCCCATGGGCTACTGCCGTTCGTACATTTCTCAATGATTCCCTCCCACATCGATGGATAGGTCGGAATGGGGCTCAGGACCTGGCACTTCATCGATGATGAAGCCTGATAATTACAGGGTGATTCCCTCGCAGATGCAAAAAAATTTGGGTGAAACTGCATAAAAAATGGAGTAAAATGCCGCCAACTACATATTTTTATCTCAATCCGTTCTCGAGATATGATTTTTTAAAGGTTTTTTCAGGAAAACCGTGTTTTTTTCCTTTTAAACTAAAATTTCTCCACTTTACTTCATTCAATTTTAACTTTTGACCACATTTTCGGAATCAGCATTAAATTTACTATAAGAATAGTGTACTTGGGTTCTTAAAAAGTACCATCCAAAGGCCCTCACATCAGCTCAAACATTGATGATTTTGAAAAAAGAATATTTCTGAAAAACTTTAAAACTTTACTACACTTCCAAAACGGATCCTGGAAACTGGCAAATCTCATGAAAACTGCTTCGTCTAATACTCTTTCCAACGGTATAATCAAGTTTACTTTCATTTTGTTATTTAGTGGAGAAAATTATGTTTTAATGTTAAAAAATGTGGGTTTTTCAATGAAATTGTTGGTTTTCTCGAAAGATGACCCTCCATGAACCTACGAGTATGGGGTCGGTTTCTATGTATTTTTTCAGGCTGAATCGAATGGTAACATTTGTAGATCTCTCCGACTCCGTTATAACCGAGTTTTACACTCAAAATCACAAATGTTCAGTTTGTTTGTTACGATTAAATGTATGTGTGTTATGGGGTAAAACTAGTTAATTAAAGTGTAAAACTCGATTATAACGGAGTCGGAGAGATCTACTAATGTTACCATTCGATACAGCGTGAAAAAATACATAGAAACCGACCCCATACTCGTAGGTTCATGGAGGGTCATCTTTCGAGAAAACCAACAATTTCATTGAAAAACCCACATTTTTTTACATTAAAACATAATTTTCTCCCCTAAATAACAAAATAAAAGTAAACTTGATTATGGCGTTGGAAAGAGTATTGGACGAAGCAGTTTTCATGAGATTTGCCAGTTTCCAGGATTCTTTTTGAAAGAGTAGTAAAGATTTAAATATTTTCAGAAATATTATTTTTTCAAAATCGTCAATGTTTGAGCTGATGTGAGGGTCTTCGGATGGTAGTTTTTAAGAACCGAAGTACACTATTCTTATAGAAAATTTAATGCTAATTCCGAAAATGTGATCAAAAGTTAAAATTGAATGAATTAAAGTGGAGAAATTTGAGGAAAAAAACACGGTTTTTTCTGAAAAAACCTTTAAAAAATCATATCTCGAAAACGGATTGAGATAAAAATATGCAGTTGGCGGCATTTTACTCCATTTTCGATACAGTTTCACCCAAATTTTTTTTTTTTTTTTTTTTTTGCATCTGCGAGGGAATCGCCCTGTATAATGACTGATAATGACGACATGTGATTATTTTTTATGGGGGTACATCAAAGATAAGGTGTATGTACCACCTCTACCCACAAATTTGGACGATATTCGCATGCGAATTCAAGCTTCAGTACAAACTGTGAACCCGACATGATAATGCGGGTCTGGGACGAGCTTATTTACCTCATTGACATCGTTCGTGTTGCTGGAGGTGGACATATCGAACATTTGTAGGTATGGAAAAAACTAAGGATTACAACCTTTCATTTGAGGGCTATGTCATTTCTATAACTTCAATATTTCCAGATATACAGATTTTGGAAACTAGGGCATTCTTTTATGAACACCCTGTAGATTCGAGCCAAATACTTGAGAACAACTGTTTTGGCCATACGCAGTTTGTGCAATCAGTATTCTTCCTTTTGCGAATGTTTTGCGCGTTGAAAATATTGAAAACCTTATTGCTAATGCTTGTTCAGTGTAAAATGTGCCTTAAGATAATTGAGCTCAATGTAAAGCTCATTTAAGGTTAACTCCTAAACTAATGAGCGTTCCATACTGTAATTTCGGCGCTGATTGCGTAATGTATTTTTCAGGCAAAGATGGAGTGAAAGCAGTTTCCTTCGTCAGACATAATGAAGTCGCTTTGGGTAACCTGAGAGGGCAAATTTCCATTTGGGACCTCAGGGAAAACATTTTTGCTCCGGCCATCACATTCCCTTACAACGCCGATTCTGCCGTAGGAGTCACCCGCCTTTGCCCTTTTCCTCTCCAGAAACACATCCTCGTGGCTTCCGCTTGCGATGGAACTATCGCTACCTGGGACCTTCGAAATGTCGGCAACTCGCAGACAATCTACGCAGCCCATAGTAAAGTTGTTACAGATTTGAGGTTAGTTGCTTTTCTCGCTGCGCTATACATTACAATTTTATTGCAAGCTCTTGATTATCCCTTTTGGTTAAAATTTCAATATTTTGAGGAGACATGCTCGGGTGGTGTAATTAATTCCCAGGTTGGCCCATGGCTCATCCAACATTCTGCATGACTCCAAATTCAAAATTTTGAAGTTTTGCTATCCCAAAATTAAATGAATTCATTTTAGCGAATTTTTGAAGAAAATTAAGCTATTGCTCTCGCTTCAAAATTTGTAGAATGTGAATTTTTGAAAAAAATTGTATGCAGAAATCCGTTTCAGGCTATTCTGAATCATATTCTGAAGTTTAACGCATCTTTTTATGTATGTATGTGTCATTCCAGACGATAACTGTCTGTAGAATTGTGCTAGAAACTTCAAACAAATTTTAAAATGTTAAGGACACATTTGATCAGATTACATCTTCGGGTTGAAATTTTCAAAAATGTAGTAAACAATTTCAAAATAGCCTGTTTTTTGCGATTTGTTGTGCGAAATAATTTTTTCAACATACTAACATGTGGTATATTCGGAATCAGCATAAAATTTCCTATAAGAATATGTATCAAGTTTTCAAAAATTTCAAAGTTGAAAAATCAGTCAAAAATCGAAATAATGCCGTTCGCTAGTTGTGAAAATTGGTAATATTTGCATGAAACAGAGACTACAGTTTGTCTGTCAATTTCTTGCTGTGGGGTACTAGATTCGAATGCAACTGACTTTATATCACTCGTAATATAAAGCCTCATCATCGATTGGCTGTGGAAATACGTTTCTTTCATATGACGTCGGTATGTTATTTTATTTTATGTCAAGATTTGATGATGTTATGATAGTATACTGTTAAGATTTCAACTGCCTTCAATACTGACTACATTGGAAATCGAAATCTATGAACACTTACCTACATTTGTCTTTAAATCTACAAGATTAGTTTAATAATAATAAAGTATGAGTACCTCCTAATTATTTTTAATAATTTGATTCCATGTTTGTCTATCAAAATCATAAACTAAAATTTCTCTACACGATCAATAGCGACTGAGATGTCGAAGATTTCTTCAAAAATTCGCTCATGGGGTCATGCTGCATGACTGGACTTTTTATTTATTAATTTTTATATTATTTATTTTATTTTACATATTTCCTGATTATTTTATTGTTTTATGTTACTGTTCGTTTGTTTTCCTTTTTATTTGTTTGCAGTTTATTTTACTCACTTTTGATTATTCGAGTTTTGTTATTGCTATGATTCTGTCTAGTTTTTGTTTTCAGTCATGCTTGCTCTTTGATTTTTATCTATTTTGTTTCTTGTTCCTTCTCTGGAACAATATGTAAAATTTGGAAAGTGGAAAGAGTGTAGTTCGCCAAGAGGAGCACTCTGAAAAAAAAAAAAAAAAAAAAAGAATTTGACGGTTGTGTAGAACGGCATCGAAGAGTAGCGGTGTCGAAAACAGGTGAAATACAAACATTTATGATGATGAACAACGGCGTCGAAAGAGAGCGGCGTATAAAATAAGGCATTATATATGGTAACGCTCAAGTAGAAAATTTGCCCCTGTTTTAGACGCCGTTCCTCTTCGATGCCGTTCTATGTCGCATAACCGTGTCGAAAGTTTTAGGTATGAAAACTCCACGCGTGTAGCGCCGTCGAAGATCAACCGCGTCGAAAACGTGAACAGGAATAATTAGAGGTGGATGCTAATCACAACCAGACAGAGGCCTGCTTTGGTAATGTAACCCGCAATACACCTACGATTTGCTGCTATGTATAACTGAATGATGTAAGGTGAATGATGAAGTGTGCCAAATTTCATTACGGAAGCTGTTCTTCGGCTCCAGTATTCCCTATTTTATACACGGTTATTCTTCGATGCGGTTGTACACTACATTGAGATATGTATGAAGGCGCTACAGGGTTGTTTAGTAATGAATTGACCAACCATTGTAATAGACCGAGAAAAACTTTTTTTAATCCCTCCCTTCAAGATTTGTCGGTTCCCACTTAAGGATAGGTGGATTCCATAAATCTAATAAATTGAAACCCGTCCAAATCTCTTTTTCCGAAACTACTAGACCAAAAATCTTACAATGGCTGGGGATGTGTCTGCAACATCGGCATCATTTTCGATAAACCTTGAGCGGTGAAATTTAAGGAGTGAAAAGTAAAAAGTTCCAGTCTGATCACAGCATGATCGTATGAGCGAATTTTTGTAAATTAACGTACCTACCTACTATATTATGTTAGATTGTTTTGAAAATTAAGGACTTTGAGGGAAAAGAAATTGTTAACTACCTACCAATTTTATGGCAAAACTCGTGCTAAATAATTTTCTGCGATGCAAAAAGAAATTTTGGATTTTTAACTTTTCTGCAGTTTTTATCGATTTTTTAGCATATTTTAATGAAATTAAGAACATTTTTCAGCATAATTTTGTAAATGAATTGTTTAATGTTCTATTTTATATTTAATAAACTTTATCTGAGTAATATCCTGCTAAAAAATATAAATTTAACAATTTGTATCCCTTTGTAGTCATTCAGTAATTTTTTTTAGAATTTTTTGAAATTTGATCAATTTAATGTGCTCAAAAAGTGCTGGCCAACGAATACATCCTTACGTTTGGAAACCTTGATTTTTTGGCACAAGAACGGAATTTTTATCTCAATCCTAAGGAGAATTATCGTCTGGAATGAAACATAAATATATAAAAACATTTACAATTTATAAATATTATGAAAAAGTGTTCAACTCTGGGATTTTTTCTTACCTATGCTTCAAAACGGATTTCAATGAAGACATTTTTTAAAAAATTTCCGAGCCATTGCAATAGTTCACTGTCTACTTATGGTATATGAACCGAATCCCAGCGATTTTTTATGTCGATCAGGGTGGTCGTTCCGCTCATCACTTTACAGACAGACTGACAAACACTCATGTGCTTTCAGGATTCGGGCCCCATAGCAATGGGAGGTCTGGAATAATGTTTCAGGCCGATTGCATAACATCCCTTTTTGACCCTTACGGGATGCTGGGGAAGTAAAAATGGTGCAAGTGAAGCATGGCCAGGTGTTAGGTAACTATTTTATCTAATCAATGTTTCATTGCTTACTTACTTCATTGGTTACTGTCATGCAGGCCAAGACCATATGAGCCTTGTTTTTTACTTCATATTATGTCAATTTTTTTTCAAACTTTGAGCTCAGGTTGCTTAGAAATCCTAAACTATTGAATTATGTTGAACTATTTGATTGTGAGAGGTGTGGGGGCGATCTGTCCATCCGCCACTTCCTGGAGGACTGCCCAGACCTTATGGACCTCCGAGTCTAGCGTCGGCCCCCTCCGTGGGTTGACGTTTTATCTGGACCAGACAAGGTCCGATCCCTGTTGTCGTACCTGAGAGCCGCTGAGCTCTACTACAAACTGTGATATCAGATGTATTTTTGTACAATCTAGTCACAGTTTTATTCATTTTGCTAATTATATATAGTGACATATATATTTAGTTATTAGCCTATCTTGATCTAATCTTAGTTGTATTATTTTGTTTTTGAGGTTTTTTATCCGCTTTGGCTAAACAGTGGCCATCACTGTTCCCCTCCGATTTGCCAGTAGAGTCCATCATGTCACTCGGTTTGATGTCGGAGGGCAACATGATGGCCCCCTTTGGAATGTGCTACTTGCAGTGTCAGTTTGGATTATGTTGAACCATACCCGTGCCGCCATAAGGGCAGTCCTGTATCTGAGGTCCCTTCCTCGTCCTTATTATGGGAAAAGAGTTGAAATAATCTCAATTAATAGCATTTTGTATAAATACGAAACCCCTATTATGGTTCATTTTATGGGATCTATGCACTACTTTTAGTGGTTCGCTTCATAATGTAGCTTAGGACATAACTGCTATAAGTAATAATTTGGTTTTCAGCCTTTTAGCGAATTTTCAAATAAAAAATGAGCAATTTAAATGGCTTGACCATTTTAAAAGTGGGTTTGAAGGGTCAGGGTACAATTAATTCCGTTTCGTACATCAAAGAACACAATAACGAATTTTAGCGTCGTAGATATATATAAATTAATGTGTAAAAACAAATTTCACAGATATAAAGAACAAAGAAAAAATTTAGATATTTCGCTGATTAAGCTTGATCACAGAAAAAAATACGACTGGGCATTGTTTGCATGACGATACTTGTTAACAGTCTTGTTGCCTCGTTGCTTGCATTCATGGAGATGTTAACATTATGATCTTCATCCTGATGCTTTCATTCAGTCTTTGAGACCGGGTGCGCGATTTACACCCAAGATGGTCCTGTGGGCTCGTTCTGAATGTTGCAGAAGTCTATCATTACTTTTCTGCATGATTAATTGTTTAATTAGGTATGTATGGTTTAAATTAGGTTATGATTAAGTTTATCATTTTATGATCGACCTAGAACAAAGAATTTTACCCTAAGTTCATTAGTTTCTAACTTTATTCAGTTGGTTGCTGCGTTTTATGAACCAGTGATCTATTTGCACAACGCAGAAGGACTGTCAATTAGAGAAACAATAATTATTTCTGTTCTAGAACCAAAAATTTCAACCATGTATCATGTTTTCTCCTCGATATTGATTCGAAATTCTATGAAAACATCAGAAATTAACAAGCGGTTGCAATCATGTTCACAATATCAATTATTGAGAATGATCACCTGTGTGTAAACAATTATTTATATAACCATGCTCATAACTCAGTTTGTTGGACACGCACTTCGCCGTAGTTAACATAATATTGTTGGATAAATCGAGAGCTTTCGAACGAATGGTCAACGAATTTTGTGGGATGAAAAACAACGAAGTACCATTTCCCTAGCAACGACTCGGTTGTAGGCGGAAATCACTGTAATTAATTTCGTGCGCGGAAAAAAATTGACTCGCAAAATTCGCTAGGACCCCAGGGCTAAAACATGATACATGTTAATAAACCTTTGTGTAATGATTTGCAGCTTTTTGGTATTCGCACCGATAAATTTAACTGATAAATCATTCAACTGTCACAAAAAAAACTACCAACGACATCAATAGGTTGGAACAGCTTCTGAAGAGCATCACGCACTCACATACTTAATATATCACTCATTTATCGCACACGTGTATTACATTTTCTTCCTCAAATTCGTCGAAGGAAATTCCAGGTTTTTGTCTCATCAACAGGTTTAATTTCCATTTAATGACAACACAAGTATATCTATATTCAATAAATTTGTTCAAGTCATAGGTATGCAACAGTAACGTAAAACCATGTTGTGTGCATAGCTTAGAGCTTATCTAGCGGTTAGAACGATTTTCAACATCTCAATGGGTCTTTACAATCTCTACAGGGCTTAGCTAAGGGTAACTAGTGTATAGAATCGCTTCAGACATCACTCCCAAACCCAATTTAATAGGGTTTTTAAACATTTTTTCGAAATTTTATGAAAATGTGGAAATTTATGATTTTTTAGTGAAGAGAATATGGTAGGAGAAAACCGATTTCATAATCGGTTTCAGCACCTCATTTAACATACTGGAACATATTTTGGTGAATTTTAAAGAGTATCAAAGGGCAGTTCTGGGGCCTCAAACCTATATTGGTCAAAATCTTTTTTAAACTATTCCAAAGCACCTACGTGATCTGGGACCAACAAATTCGGTATGTTCCCTTAAAATACATTGAGGAAATGAGGTAAGGAAGAATTTTTTGAATTTTCATGAAATTGTGGAATCTAGCAATTTTTACATTCTAGAGCAAAATGGAACTCAAATTCTAATTCAGCGCATCGAGAAACATGAGGGTACCAATTTTGGTGAATTTTAATGGATTTCCAGGGCCAATTTATGGGGATTTCATACATTTCACTAAATTTTCAATATCTTGTGAACGGAGAGTCTTAGCCCAAAACGGATTTCATAATTGGAATCAGCGCGTCAAAGTACCCAGAGGGACGCATTTTGGGCAGGGTTGGTGTGGGTTTAAGGGGTTTAATTGGAAAAAACAAAATTTTAATTTTATAAGTTTCCTGAAAATGAAGTCTGGGTGGTTCCTGTAGGTGTTTGCTCGGCTTTCTTCACGAATTCAATGTCACAAAAAAAAATTTCCTCAAAATTTCAAATAATTCATATTATTCAATATTTCTAGTGGCTTTTAACCACCATACAGGGGTCAATTAGTGAGTAGGGGTGGTGGGGGGTGTAGTTGGGGAATAAATTAAACATTTAATATATGTTTTGGTTAACCCTTCTTTGGTCGCGTTGATAATTCTCCCTAATACGGTCGCTTTGGGTCATAGTGACCCGAATTTTTAAATTGCTGCAGTTTTAATTTAGGATTATCTATTAACAAACTTCGTTGGTATTGAGTATCTGGAACTAACAAGGTGTGATTAAAAAGTATAACATGTATAAAATACATATGGCAGGCTGACTGAACTTGGTAAAACGAATAAAAGAGTATTCTAAACACCAAAGTCGTTTCGTACAGTAAATTCCAACATTTCGAACCTTATTTGGTGTCTTAGATTTGCATCTAGTATATATACTTATTATATTAATAAAGTATATAATGAAGTCAGAAACAACTAAAGGAAAAGATGACTACATGAATGTTTATTATCAAACAACCAACTGGTAACATGGAGAGAATTGTACTAGATTAATTATTTAATCATCACCGAAAACAAGGAAAAAAAAATCGACACCAGTGTCTGAAGAGAAATCTGAATTATAGTTTCTTCTGATCAATAGGGATCTCTTGGTTTTGTCTCTCCAACTCTTTCAAGATGTCTTGGTCGGTAAAACGCATTTCATCGCTCATTATTGTAAATAGCGTTAAAAAAAAAAAAAAAAAAAAAAAAAAAAAAAAAAAAAAAAAACTTGGGCACTCTACAAAGGTCAGAAAAACGCACCTGAGTTTGGTCGCGTCGGGTCATTTTCAGAAAGAAAATACAAACGTGAATGGTCGCGACGGGTCATTTTCAGAAAGAAAATACAAACGTGAATTTTCGCGTCGGGTCAAAATGCGGAAAAAAACTCACAGACACCTCGCACCAGGTCAAAAATCATACTGACGGGTAGCCGCCTACACCCTAGAAGATTAGAAGGAGGAGGGGAGGAGAAAGCATGACAAACATTTCTGGGATTCACAGAAATGTAGAGGATCGGGTCATATAGACCCGATGCGACCAAAGAAGGGTTAACTATGGAGCACCTGCGTGTTTTGGGAGCATCAAATTTAGCATTACCTAGGCCATCTACCCAAAGAAACACAATTTGGGGGATTTTTGGATAATTTCATGAAATTTGTCGAATTCTGTCATTTGCCGGAGAAAGGGACATCCTAGAGCAAAACGGATTTCAAAATCAGATTCCGCGTGTCAATTTACCTACTGGAACTTATTTCGGTGAATTTTGATCAATTTCCATGGGCTTGCGAGGGACGGGAATTCTTGGTTGTATCTGCCGAGGGTCTGTACGATTTCTATAGGGCTTAGCTAAGGGTAACTAGAGGCATTATTTCTAACTTACTGTGAATAATATGAAGACTATCATCAATGTTTCAAGATTTTCATTGTGGGTAGTTCAAAGACGAAGCATACGCACCAAGGTACCTACCTCATTTGAACATGATTTTGTGATATGGCACACCTACATAATTCAGTTATACTGAATATATTATATATGTACATATATATATATATATATATATACCTATATATATATATATATATATATATATATATATATATATATATATATATAATATCCCCTCGAATCTATACATCCCACAGAGAGCAAGCGAGGCGAGCAACATCCCCTACATATTTCAAATCAACCTCAGTGGTCCACCCTTTCCAATCACTCTACATGTCCCACTCAACAGTGAAGACCTACGGATCTATACAGCCATACCGAGCAAGCGAAGCGAGCGAGTATACTATAAACGAGGTTTAATAGTTACAGACCAGCGATCCGCGCAGAAGGCCTATCTAATACAGAAATAATAAATCTTTGTGTAATAATTTGCAGCGTTTTTAAAATGTATTTTTTTAAATCTATTGATGTATTTATTTATTTCATTTTTTTTTAAAGAAATTGATACTGCAATATAATACATAAATGTGATTGTTACACAACTAATATCTCAATGATTTTCGCTTCCTCACTACCGAAGGTACATGGGACGCTTTGAGTTCTTGCGAGAAGTCGAAAAAATTGATGCCTTCAAAAATCAACATTTTTTCTAGCTTTTTGCGTTTCAGAGCTTAATCATCAATTTTTGTTACTTGTCTGTTGTCACGCCCAAAATTGGGCATAACAAATTTTGTCCGATTTTGATGACATTTTCAAGGATTTTTTTTTTTTTTTTTTTAATCTCTTTATTTTGTGAAATATTACAAAAGTAAACATTAAACTTCTATAGAATATAATGTACATCGCATCAATGTGTATAGTAAACAATACTTCCACTTAGGAAAAAAATAGTAATAATATGTATAATAATAATTCATAGTGAGACATAAATAAATAACTACTAATAATCTATTATACCTATAGGTCCAAAATAATCCTCCCCCACCAGGATTGTGCGGTTTAGCTCCTAGACAGTTCCCTATAAATGTCATCAACGTCGGAATAATAGTAGCCCGTGCGCATGCTCAAACGTGAGTTCATTATAACGTCGATTGTTCATTAGCTATTGGTCTGATTTTGAGCAAGGCCGGGGAGTAGTTGGGTACCTATATCTTCCAGGAATATGCCATATAAATTATATCGCGATTGGTTGAGTAATTACTACTTTGCACGTGCAAAAATAAAATTCGTTGACGGGGGCAAAACTCCAAAACTCTTGAATCGATTTTTTTGAAATTTCCAGGGGTTAGGGTTAGGTCCTAAATGACGTCCTATGATTTTTATTGTCGTTGGATTACTAGTCTGTGCGTTCGCGCAAACTTGAATTTCCTACAACGTCGGTTTCTCATGGCCTATCTCTCCGATTACCGCCTCCGTTCAACCCCTTTCGTATTGAAACTAGTGAAAAATGTTCCAAATAAGACCGAAGTTTTAATGTAATAAAATGAGATTCACGAAAACCAGAACAACCAGCGTAAACACCAAGATTTATCAATGTCACCCCCTCCACTCACCCTTTTCCATTTCACCCTTCGACTCATTCCCTTTCCAATTTGAAAGTAGTGGAAAAAAAATGAATCACTAAAATCAGATGAGAATAGTATAAACAATACGATTTATCAGTATTACCCCCTCCGCTAACTCTTCCGTAATGAAATTTGGCACACTTCATCATTCCACCTTACATCATTCAGTTATACATAGCAGCAAATCGTAGGTGTATTGCGGGTTACATCACCAAAGCAGGCCTCTGTCTAATTGTGTTTAGTATCCACCTGTAATTATTCCTGTTCACGTTTTCGACACGGTTGATCTTCGATGCCGCTAACCCCCTTCCGAAATTTATACGCCGCTGTCCTTCGGCTCCAGTATTCCCTATTTTATACAAGGTTATTATTCGATGCGGTTGTATTCTGCAATGAGATATTATTTGAAAAATCTCCTTTTTATACACGGTTATCCATTCGATGCGGACGTTCTTTGACGCGGCTGTGCGCTCCCAATTTGACATACAATTTAAAAAAAAAAAGTATATAAAAAATTCTGCATGACTGGTTTTATATATATTTAATTTGTCCTCGCCTCCATAGATTCTATGACGTGAGGCTCAGGAATATGTTCACCAGCTTATTCAGTGGAGACGTCTGGCTAAAACTCACTTTAAAAAACCTAAAAATCCAAAATCTTTTTGCAATTGCAGATTATTAGAACAAGTTTTTTTTACCATAAAATTGGTAGTTGAACTGCTAAAAAACCTACACACTCAACCAACTAATACTACTCTCAACCACACAGGTGTCTGGAAGGCAATGAAGGTTTTCTCACGAACACGATCTGCCATATTGACGGGGAATCGTCAAAAATATCCCCAGGAAATAGAAAAACCCTACCCTTAAATCTTACCTGTTCCTAAACGTGATTTTTTCGTGAGTCCGTAAATATGAATTTCATGGTTGAATAAGCATAGTGAACATTTTTCTTCGTGGATCTAATTGGGATATTTCGAACAAGACACAACATTTTTACGCTATCAAGACTGTAACCTATTGGTAGAAATACCAATTGATAGATTGACACTCGAGCGAATAGATGACGCGTGAGGTACCTCATGTTTCATAGACTAGGTTAGTATAGCTATCCACAGAGAGAGCGAGCTCCGCCCTTCGGCGAATAGCTTATCAGATAAGCTCGTGTGGTGGCATTGTGTGATTCCCGAACCTAAAATCGTTGACGGACGCTCCTCTTGTTTATTTGCATGCATCTTTCGCGTTTTTTCCGCTCGTAATTTATTCTCCTACATGAATGAATGTCTCTGTTTCTTCCTTCGAGTGTTCCTTCATGGATGCGTGTTGGGGGCGGTTTATAATAAAATTGGAAGAATAAGCAAAGCGAAAAAAATCGAAATAAAAAAGTTTGCCAAGAAAGCAGGAGGAATCTCTACCAGGGGGTGCATTTCCCATTACAGGTTCGAAAACGAATTCGAAGTCTTTCGTTCACTGGCCTAAAAAGGAAAGGATGAAGATGATTTTCCAGCGTTAACAGCCCAGCCCTTGTTGACCCGCAGTTTACCTGCCGAAAAGAAGAACGATGTACTATATTATCTTCTCAAAACACATTTCGGAAGTGAATGGTGTGACATTCCTGAATTGGCTTGGTACAAGCCCATAATCCTCGGTGACGGTGCGTGTGAAGATGAAGTCGAGGTGCACGAGCATGATGGGGAATGCGATTAAGAGGAGGACTGTGATATGCACATTTAATTGAAACTCGTTCTTCAGAACGAGATTTAAAAAAACCGGATGATTCTCTTTTTTCAAGTTAAAAAAAAAAAAAGGTTCAACGGGTTCATGGTTCAAGTTTACAAAATTTTAAACAAGTTAAAAAGTGTTGTAAATTTTCTAAATAAGATATATTTATTCGTTGTGCTGAATTCTTGTTATAATAATATTATTATCTCCTATTGCAACTATATATTATCAGGCGACTAGTAATGCCTCCAAACAGGTTTTAATGTACCAACCTAGTTCAAATTATAATGCTGTTGGTTTGTATAGAAATTTTTTTTAAAAAGTAATCCCCCCCTAGGTTCATTAGGTTCTAGTTGTCCACTATATTTATAAGCCCAATACTCCAATTATATGTGTTATTCGTTTTTATCTCCTCCTCAACATTTATTGAAAATGGATTTGTTCCCTTTTGAAAAAACACTCCTCACTTGTTATTTATTTATTTATTTTTTATTTATTAAGGTTTAAGCCACATCTCAACCAGAGTCATTAAGGTTTATGCCACATTAGCGGCATTGAACAAGTTGTATAAAGGGACACTGGAAGTGGCACGATTCTAAGGGGAGCCATGTTGCCATCCTTGACTAAAAAAGAGCGCCATTATGGACTCCACTGGCAACTCGGAGGGGGAAAAAAATGAGGGGTACAGTGATGACCACTGTTTAGCCCCCAAAGTGGATTTAAAAAAATCCCAAAAATAAAATAATACAACTAAGACCAGATGTAAGATAGACTAATAACTATATACATGCTACTATATACAATCAGATATGTTGCCTATACGCATTGAGGATCAAATCTCCTACATGCAACATTAAGCCAATTCCATCTGGCATGAGCAATGGCAGGGTGAGGTCACTGGTCTGTGTGGTGGGCCCTTTTGTAACCCTACTTCCAAGTAGGGGTCAACCGGGTTGCCACTGGCCATACCCGTCTTACCCACAGACACCTGCTTAGTGCAGAAGCTCGAGATGTTGTGTGTAGGAGGTGTGGGGGTGATCTGTCCATCCACTTTCTGGAGGACTGCCCAGCCCTTGTGGACCTCCGAGTCCAGCATCAGCCACCTCAGTGGGTTGACGTTTTATCTGGACCAGACAAGGTCCGATCCCTGTTGTTGTACCTGTGATATATTTATGTACATCTAGTCCTAGTTTTATTTCACTTTACTGATTGCATATAGTAGCATGTATATAGTTATTAGCCTATTTTACATCTAGTCTTAGTTGTATTACTTTATTTTTGGAGTTTTTAAATCCACTTTGGGGGCTAAACAGTGGTCGTCACTGTACCCCTCATTTTTTCCCCCTCCAAGTTGCCAGTGGAGTCCATGATGGCGCTCCTTTTTAGTTGAGGATGGCAACATGGCTCCCCTTAGAATCGTGCCACTTCCAGTGTCTGTTCAGACACCTTGTTCAATGCCGCTAATTACCCTTCTGGTTGAAGTTTTACCTGGTTTTAAATGAGGACAAGACCCAGATGTTGACTTTTGGGGCGAGGGGCAGTGACGAGGCCGCAGTCACCCTGCTCGGACTTCGAGTAGACGAGGCAATTACGTGGTGAGCCCATACTCGAGCTCTGGCCAAGAAGTTGGGGAAGTTGTTGTTCCTCTTCAGAAGACTTTCCTCAGTAATATCCACCAAAGTTCTTTTAACCATGTATTATGGTTTGTTCGAATCTCGTCTGAGGTATGGAGTTCTCTTATGGGGCAACTCCAGTGGAGCACAGGCCATCTTCCGTCAGCAGAAGACGGCTATAAGAATCATAAAAGGGGTGCCTTCTGATGCCCATTGCAAGCCGCTCTTTGTTGAGCTTGGGCTACTGACATTGCTGGCCTTGTTCATATTGGCCAGCTTGGAAAGGATCAAGGCTCGCGAGGATGGTTTGCCTCGTCTTGGAGACAGTCATGAGCACTTCACGAGGAACCGTAACCGGGTCGCTGTTCAGCGCCATCGTCTGGCCTTGGTTCAACGGCGGAATTCTGACCACGTGGGGATCGGATTGTTTAACGGTCTTCCGGAGCACCTCAGGGCCCTTCCCCTTCGACAGTTTAGCAGGAGGATCAGGGAAATCCTCGTGTCTGCTGCGCCATACTCGGTGGGCGAGTTCAGTACAGATGTTGGGTGATGCTTGTTTTTCTGTGTTGTTGTGGTTTTAAGAGTTTTAGAGTATGTTCTGTTTGTGTTTCCTGTTGGGGGTGTGCCGTCCCTGTTTTTTTGAATTTGTTATTTATGATTAGGTTAAGTCTTTTATCTTTTACATTATTACATTTCACGTATGTTGTTATACATTGATATATGTTGTTATTGACGTTTGTTATGTACCGTTGCTGTACGTCAACAATAAATCGATGATATGATATGAGGTGTGACTTAAACCTTAGAAAAAAAAAATACAATTAACAAAAATTCGCTCATAATAAGCTGCATGACTGGTTTAATTTAATTTTTCCTCGCCTTTACAGGTTCCACGACATGAGGCCCGGGAATCTGTTCACCTCCTCGTTCGCCGGAGACGTCTGGCATTGGAACAACTTTGACGAGCTCCTCGGCGCTTCCGTCTCCACAGCGCAGTCCCTTCCCGTCGGCGGACAGAAACCCAACGTCCTCTGCTTGCTCCCGGAGAAGAAATTCCCAGTCAACTCTCTCGATGTGTGTGGCGACACTTTGGTCTCCGCCTGCGACAACGATCTTCTCGTGTTTGTGAAATCTTTGAAACTCAAATAATACTGAACTCCCTAACAGTACAAACCAATTTATTTGGTAGAAAACAAATTTTTGCCCATACCGTGTGCATCCGCTTTGTTCAAGTGTCGCTCTGTCATCTGGTTTTAAGGAAATTGAGAAACTTTTATATTACATCGAGTTTTGTTTTACCAAACTGTCTTCAATCCCTCTAATCCTATTCCATATTTTTATTCTTCACCAACTATGGAAATAATTGTCACGTGGAAGTGCAAAAGGGTGTAAGTACCTTCAGCCAAATTTTTCAGCAGGCCAATTATATTATGGTTGAACAGTCATAAACTATACAGGGTGTTCACACTTGAAATTGTTTACCTCCTAGGGATTGACTATACAAATAATTTCCAACTAAAAGTTCCTCTTCGCAATTTTTATAAACCCTTGATTTTTGGAGTATTTTCACTTTTATTTTTTGTGTTTTCGACCTTACATCACTAAAATGGCCTATCTTACAACGTAATCCTAAAAATAGATATGTCGTTGGAAAGAACGTTAAATTTTCTATCTCTCTAAGGTGTTTGGATTCTTCTTACAGTAGGTCACGTAGGCGAAAAAATGGACTAAACACGAGGATTTCTCACTTTTTGAAAGTTACTGTTTTTTAAGGTGCGTTAAGTATTAAAATAAAATTGTAAAAAACCGTACGCGTTGCAAGAAAAACTTGCCCAGCATTTCAGCTTCTCAACGGTATAATCAATTTTTACTTTACTGTGTTGATTGGGGGAAAAAAGTACGTTTGTATGTTGAAAAACGTGATTTTTTCTATGAAATCGAGGGTTCTTGTGAAAAATGGCCCCGTAATAAAATACTAGTTTGGGGTCGTTTTCTACGTATTTTTTCACACTGAATCGAATGGCAACACTCTCAGATCTCTCCAACTCCGTTACTGCCGTGTTTTACACTTTAACTACTTTTTATCATTTAATAATGATTAACAGGACGTTTCCATTTGTTTTCGTCACGTCTCGGTGGGGTTTTCTATTGATTTTCACGTACAACCAATGCGTTCCTGGGGAAGTGTAACTTCCTTAGTTTTCATAGTAGGAAAATCGTTAGCCACATTTTGGAATGCTCTCATTTTATCACAGCATCTCATAATCCCTAAGCCTCTGTAGTGTCAAGGAAAGCTGATTTATTACGCTCAGTTATGAACTAATATTGCTAAGTAACCATAATGAACTAATAATGTGTAAAATTAATCATTATTAAATGATCTGACTAGAACCGTAGGTCTATACTGTCCGTTTTTTTAATGCTCAACTTGTGGTTTTGTAGTTTTAGCGAATTTTCGAAGAAAATTAAGCTATTGCTCTCGCCTCAAAATTTGTAGAATGTGAATTTTGGAAAAAATTTTATGCAGAAATCCGTTTCAGGCTATTCTGAATCATATTCTGAAGTTTAACGCATTTTTTTAATGTATATATGTATGTATGTGTCATTCCAGACGATAACTGTCCGTAGAATTGTGCTAGAAACTTCAAACAAATTTTAAAATGTTAAGGACACAAAACGAAAGTTCAAGTTCGTTGGCCAGCATGATCGGATTACATCTTCAGGTTGAAATTTTCAAAAATTTCAAAATGGCCTGTTTTTTGCGAATTGTGCGAAATAATTTTTTCAGCATACTAACATGTGGTATATTCGGAATCAGCGTAAAATTTCCTGTAAGAATGTGTATCAAGTTTTCACAAATTTCAAAGTTGAAAAATCAGTCAAAAATCTAAATAATGCCGTTCGCTAATCGTAAAAATCGGTAATATTTGCATGAAACATTGTCCAAATTCAGATTTAACTACTCTTATGGAAGTATCCCTGTATAACCAATCCTAGAACCATGCTGTTTAAAACGTAGGTAGTAGGTGCTTGTTAAAAAAAAAAAAAAGTAATCACAACTGATGAGTTTAGTCTGTGGAATATTCCGTCCTCCGATTCTCTCGGTCGCTCTCTTTAATGTTTTACGCTCAACTGTTAAAGTATGAGTACCTCCTAATTATTTTTAATAATTTGATTCCATGTTTGTCTATCAAAATCATAAACTAAAATTTCTCTACACGATCAATAGCGACTGAAATGTCGACGATTTCTTCAAAAATTCGCTCATGGGGTCATGCTGCATGACTGGACTTTTTTATTTTTTTTTGTGCTCAACTTGATGTTTTTTCAAGGGTAAAAACTTGTTAGTTAACATGTAAAACTCGGTTATAACGGAGTTGGGGAGATCTGCAAGTGTTACCATTAAGCTTAACCTTCCCAAGAAGTCCAAGGTACACGCTTTGTTACGTATGCAAACTAAGTAGTCGTGACTCACACTGGACCGATCCACTACTCTACTAGATTTGCTCCCAAGATCAATACTGTGTTGAATTTTCTCACATATGGTTTACTGCTAGTTTTTACCGCTCTTTTGCCTGCTTGGCAGTGACTAGCGTGGCTTTACCGCTCCTATTCGCTTTGTCCAAGTCCAAAACACAAATAACGAAAGTTAGTAGATAAGTTTCTGAACCAAATGACAGAACAAAACTATTTCAATAAGACTTAATAGGAAAAACGAAAAAAGTTACAAGAAAAATTCATCTACGCTCGATTTTTCATGCTTGGGGATTCCTGGTTGTCCAGGCTTTGGTTGTGAATTAGTGAAGTAAACATGGATGACGAGCCGTACGGGTTAGGCGTTGCAATGAACCGTTTCTCATGCGATTAGCGAAGTTAAGCAGCGCCGAGCGTGGTGAGTACTTGGATGGGTGACCGCCCAGGTAAGGGTCAGACGTCCAAGTAATTTTCTCGCTTCTGTATGGCGAACCCCTCTCCACTCAAGGGGGCGAGGCAATGAGTAGCTTTAAGCAAAATCATCAGAACGAATTCTGATCCTCATTGGAGGACAGCTGATGACATCCGCAACGCCCGGGGCAGTCGGACGAAAAGCCCCAACCTGGAATGGTTGTTTACTTTACTTTTTACATGGATGACGTCATATTTTTTCGCATATCACGTCAAAATAAAAGGGGTAGTCCAGGAGTTTCGACGTCGATTCATCGAAACTGGAGTTCCATCAGGCTCATTCGCATTTACGGTGATTCGATTTACGTTAGGCAGAAGCCTTTGAAAGTAGTTTTGAGGCGAAATATAGCTACGTCCCTACCAGCCGCTTATTGAAACATCCTTATCAATAAAATACGATTGTCATTCTCGTTATTCTTACCTACTGACGCGGCAATAAAGTTGTTCAAATTCTTGAGTTTCAAGTTTATATTGTAGCGATGAGGTTTAGAAGTAACTTTTCAGTTCGTATCAGGGAAAACCTGAATCAAACTCAGAATTCCATGTGAAGGCGGCTACACCCATGCCGCATTCGCTAAGCACCAAGCCGATGTAGATGTATAGGAAATCTCTCAGGGTGGGGTTATTTTGGGCCCCAAACACATAAGCTTGGTGGCTTATTATACTTTTCTGAGAGTTTTGGGTTTAATCAAAGAGATTCAGCCCTCTGGTGAGGGATGTGAGTCCTTTGATTGATTGTTCGCTTCGAATAGACATCATTGGGGTTTGTGCCCCAAAGAGTTCAAGTCTGAGATAGGTGAGTGCAGGGCACTCGAAGATCTTCTTCTTTATATATAATTCCGAATCTGCACGGCCCCAAGTTCATTGCAAAAGTGTCGGTAAGTAAGAAACGTAGTGATGGGGTCCTTTCTGATCAGCTGAGTGAGCTAAATTGTTTCCTGTTTACTGTAGGAAGTTGAAATTTGATAGTGAGACTCTCTGTGACATTAAGAGACGAGTGGAAGTGATGGGGTCTTTTCTGATCGGCCGAGTGAGCTAAATTCTATCCTGTTCACTGTAGGAAGTTGAAATTTGATAGGGAGACTCTCTGGGACATTAAGAGACGAGTGAAGTGATTGGGTCTTTTCTGATCGGCCGAGTGAGCTAAATTCTATCCTGTTCACTGTAGGAAGTTGAAATTTGATAGGGAGACTCTCTGGGACATTAAGAGACGAGTGAAGTGATGGGGTCTTTTCTGATCAACTGAGTGAGCTAAATTCTTTCCTGTTCACTGTAGGAAGTTAAAACTCTCTGTTTATTAGGCTGCCACGGTAAGTAAGAAACGTGGTGTAGTTACTAACATATAGGAGAGTTACTTCTGAACGATCTTTGAAATTATGAAGAACTTTGCGGACCGATTTCAGTGGTAGACGCCCCAAGTGTCGCCGTTCACTTAACGCCACAAATAGGTAGGACTTATATCGTTACTAGAATGTGCTGAGTTCCTGTTAGGTACTACTGTTATACGGACTAGATTAGGGCTTTCCCCCTAACAGGCCTCTAGTTCAGATATAATTTCAGTATCATGAAATCATTGAAAGCATTTCCCATAGAAATGGATTACGAACGCCGGCCATTCCAAAGGAAATTTCTGGCTGAATCTTATGGTGTGGCTGGAAAAACATTATTTTGGTCAGAAAAATGCAAAAAAAGGTGTACTACAATATATATAGTGCATATTATGTACTAGGCAATTTCCTCGTATCTGGAGCACATACGAGTTTTCTTCTTGCAATAAGACTGATACGTTTTTTCTAATACAAAATTAGTACCGCTCTACGTGGCGAAAAAAACCCAGCCCTTGTGGACCTCCGAGTCCAGCATCAGCCCCCTCTATGGGTTGACGTTTTATCCGGACCAGACGAGGTCCGATCCCTGTTGTTGTACCTGGGAGCCGCTGAGCTCTACAACAAACTGTGATATATTTATATACAGGGGTAAACGGGCCCATCGGGAAATTACAGCCTTACGGTGCGAGCTATCGAAAAACTGAACTGGGCCTTTTTTATAGTATTTCAACTCAGCTTCACGAGCCGATTTTTATTTTTCCATGTTTTAGGGTCTCAAATCATTGATTGAAACTTACGGTTTCCTCTTGACCCCCCTTTTTTTATTGCTTTTAGCGAATTTTTGAAGAAAATTAAGCTATTGCTCTCGCCTCAAAATTTGTAGAATGTGAATTTTTGAAAAAAAATTATGCAGAAATCCGTTTCAGGCTATTCTGAATCATATTCTGAAGTTTAACGCATTTTTTTATGTATGTATATATGTATGTATGTATGTATGTATATATGTATGTATATATGTATGTATGTATGTATGTATATATGTATGTATGTGTCATTCCAGACGATAACTGTCCGTAGAATTGTGCTAGAAACTTCAAACAAATTTTAAAATGTTAAGGGCACAAAACGAAAGTTCAAGTTCGTTGGCCAGCTTGATCGGATTACATCTTCGGGTTGAAATTTTCAAAAATGTAGTCAAAAATTTCAAAATAGCCTGTTTTTTGCGATTTGTCGTGCGAAATAATTTTTTCAGCATACTAACATGTGGTATATTCGGAATCAGCGTAAAATTTCCTATAAGAATATGTATCAAGTTTTCAAAAATTTCAAAGTTGAAAAATCAGTCAAAAATCGAAATAATGCCGTTCGCTGGTTGTAAAAATCGGTAATATTCTTCAAAAATTCGCTCATGGGGTCATGCTGCATGACTGGACTTTTTCGATTCTAGGTTGAATTTGGAACAGAAAATGCCTCGTTCAAATTTTCTTTTCGGGGCTTCGTTTCTGAGTTATTCCATTTTTTGCGGGAGTCCGATTTTTATTTTTCCATGTTTTATTTCTCAAATCATTGATTGAAACTTACGGTTTCCTCTTGACCCCCCCTTTTTTATTGCTTTTTCGATTCTAGGTTGAATTTGGAACAGAAAATGCCTCGCAGAGATTTTCTTTTTGGGGCTTCGTTTCTGAGTTATTCCACTTTTTGCGAGACAGAAATGGTTAAAAACCAATTTTATGGCAAAAAACTTATTCTAAATAAAATTCCAGTGATTCAAAAGGGATTTTTGATTTTTAAATTTTTTTGCAGTTTTTATAGATATTTTAGCAAATTTTAATGACATTTACTTAAGTACATTTTTCATCATAATTTTGAGCAAAAATTTTTAATGTCCTAGTTAATCGTTGAAAATTTAGTTTTGACTAAAATTCTGCAAAAAATATAAATTTTTTGCCGATTTTTTGACGATTTTTGGCCGTTTTTAGCCATTTTTATTGATTTTTTGGGTACATTTTTCGAAATTTGACCAATTTAATGTGCTCAAAAATTGTTGTCCAACGAACTCATCCTTTCTTTTGAAATGCTTGATTTTTTGGCGAAAGAACGAAGTTTTTATCTCAATTCTATCGAGAGTTATCGTCTGGAATGACACATACATATATATATATATATATATATATATATATATATATATATATATATATATATATATATATATATATACATATAAAAAAGCGTTAAAATCCAGGAATCATTTCAGAATGCCTCAAAACAGATTTCGATGAAGAAAATTTTTATTTTAAAATTTTTGGAGCCATTGCAATAGCTTTATTTTCTAAGAAAATTCGCTAAAAAAGGCCCAGTTCAGTTTTTCGATAGCCCGCACCGTAAGGCTGTAATTTCCCGATGGGCCCGTTTAGATGGGACACCCTGTACATCTAGTCGTAGTTTTATTTCACTTTGCTGACTCCATATCGTAGCATGTAAGAGTTATTAGCCTATTTTACATCTAGTAAATTTAGGCTATTTTACATCTAGGCTGCCAGAGATTGTTTTTGATGGTTGACCCTTTGCTCCCAGGCGGTTCAGAAGTCGTGGCCTTGACTCAGAGACGTTGACCGTTTGTTCCCAAACATTAGCAAGAGTGTTTCTTATCAGTTCAGTCGGCATCTCGTCATGAAACCGCAAGCCGTTGGGTCGAACCGAGGAAATCATGATGCCCACAAGTTTATGTTTCATAAATTTTTAAAAACGGGAGCTGAAAGATGGATTTTTGCCGGTAGATATCAGTTCAAGTGCAAAGCCTATTTGAAGACGGAGAAATTTCTGGTTACAAATTCGTGCAAAGGGTGTCCTTCAAACTGCGACCTCACGTTGATGAGGAGAAATAACTGAGTTTTTTTATTGACTAGACGAGTCCTAAATCAGGATGATTTGTAAATTAAGGTGTTTTTGTTAATTTGTCGAGGGTGCCAATTTTCGGAATCGATTTGGGGGACAACTTGAGCAACCTCCTCGTGGTGCCCTCCGGGTAACACTAATAGCTCACAATTTTTTTGGCGGGAGCAAACGGTCAAATTTCATTGGGCCCGGGAACAAGCGGTAAAACTCCCGCCCCGCCTGACCCTACTCAAAATCGCTTGAAGAATTGAAGTTTTCTTTCCGCAACGACCATGGTTTGTTTGCAAAGTGTCCTCTTCATAAGCCCCCAAACCGAACATGATTACTTCCAACATCTGTTAAGTCTCGAATTAACTAAGTTTTGAACGAGGAAATCTGATACTAATGTAACATTTTACAGGAGAACTTTTGCTTGTAGAAATATTATTAGCGTTCACTAATATTTCAATCAATGCTTATAGATTTGTTGGCCATCGTTCTACAGTTACTAATACAGGGTGGCTCCCAAATTTGAAATTTCCCTTCATATTACCCGGACACTGCTGAGCAAGCTCATGGGATTCTCCAGGAGTACATTGATGTCATATGCCAATGGACAAGAAAATGGAAAATCCGGCTCAATGCGAACAAAACCTCTCTGGTCTGCTTTACCAACAGACGTTACATCATTGTGCCGGATTTGCTACTCAATGGTGAACCAGTGAGCAGATGTGACGCAGTCAGATACCTTGGGCTCACCTTGGACAGCAAACTACACTGGAATCTTCACATCACTACACTTGTAGCGACGATTCGTGGAAAGATCAAAAAATTAAAGTATCTGTTGGCAAGTGAAGTCATCCCACTGCACCTCAAGAGATTGCTCTACCTCTCGTTATTGCGCCCCATCTGGCAATATGCGTGCGAAATTTCGAGCTCAGCTGCCAACGCGCAAATTCAAAAAATACAAACGCTCCAAAATCAGACGCTGCGCATTATAACAGGAGCTCCTTGGTTTGTCCGAAACGCTACATTGCATGCAGACTTGAACATACCCCAGGTTAACGAAGTTATCTCTGAGGCGTACAACAAATTAGCAAACCGCATGAACAATCATCGTAACCCAATCGTTCGCAGAATGTTAGAACCTCCTCGTACACCATGAGACCGTCGCAGGCTGAAACGAAAATGGCATAGCGATCTCCTCATTACTGCACCACCCTGACCCTCAACCTAAATGTTCAACTTCTTATTTTCAAAACTGGTTAATTCAGTTACCACCGATCTACTTTGTTAAACTTACTGTTGAACTGTTTGAACTTTGCTTATACTAATTTATTTATTGTCTACTCTAAATCATTGTGAAAAAAAAAATTACCTATTTATTGTGCATTAGCCCTCCAGAGGGGGTACTAATGCTACGTGTGCCATATTCTAATTTATACGTATACCGCATTTATGCACACTCAATAGTGGCTAACCACAATAAAGTTTCTTGTTAAATAAAAATAAAAAATAAAAATATTCCCCTGACAAAAAGTATCAAAATCAAATACTGTTTTTTATCATTTTTACGAATTTTCAAAGAAAAATTGAGCTATTTAGTTGGCTTCAAAATTTAAAAATTGGGAGGGAGAGGGCGGGGGCGCCCTACATATCCATTTCTTACATCAAAGTATACAATTCTAGATTTTAACGTCATATATATGGTGTATTGCCAGAAACTCTCTTAAAATATGGCTTAAAAACATCGTTCATTCTTGGCAAAAGACAGGTTGAGTTCGATGGCATTTTGCAATTTACAGTGTCTCAAAAAATTCTAAAAAATCAGTTTTTTGATAATAGGGCATGTGGGGTGTCACAGTCGAAGTATTTTTCAGAGATGATTCGATTACGACCACTCCCAGATCTTTAAGATTCACTAAGTCCTAGGTTATGTCTACAAACTAGTTACTGGGACTCTCAATGGATCAGTCCACTGCTCTGCTTGATATGCTCCCAAGTTCAATACTCAGTTGATTTTTCCCACACATGGTTTACCGCTAAGTGTTTTAGTAACTGAGAGTCAAAGACATATCGATGTCACAATGTATCTGCGAGTTACTCTTGGAACAGTTTAACCACCACTCTCGATAATTGTTGCGGCTACCTATATTTTAAGCGACGGATTCAAGTTGTTTTTACTAATTGCAAACCTAGCCGCGTGCATTATTAATAATTTGATATCCCCGTGTCCATATGATTGTCCATATGATGTGATAACAGTGATAACGTGTTGTTATGAAAACTCTGACTTTGATCGCGATTTGCTCGATTTTTAGACAAATTTTGCTCACTTTTGCGCGTTCTAACTGAAATTTAACGTCTTTAAAAGTTTTTGACTCGATAACTTTCCTCGGGAAGTAGTGTATTTGCGCGTAATCGGTTACGTATTTCAACACCCACCACACGTCACTCGCAATGGCTCCTTCAACCCAAATATCAGATGGTAAAACCTGCCCTGTTTGTGCAAAGATCGTAAAATCCTCAGACAAGCACATAATTTGCACTTTATGTGATAAATCATATCATAAAAGGTGTAGTGATCTTTCCCACAAGCTCTTCACCAAACTTCTGGAAGACCGTGAGTTGCCATGGCCTTGCGCTGCGTGTAAGGGCTCCGTTCGAACGAGGCCGTCTCAATCTCAGGTTGACAATAAATCAGACGATGAAGACAGCAATGTCGAGGACGATGATGATTTTTCATCAATGTCCAATAGGCAGCTGTTGGAATCAATTGCAAAGAATATGAACTCGCTAAACTCTCGAGTCACCAAACTCGAGAAACGTGTCAAGAAATTGGAAGTCCAGCCCGGTAAGGGATTCTCTGCGATTACTGACCATAGTGTTGAGATGATGCATCAAGAGCTATTGGAACGTGAAAAAAAGGCGAAAAATATCATGGTCTATGGTTTGCCTGAAGCAAAGCAGACCACTGATGCACCTCCGGGAAATTCACCTCCTAAACCTCTCAGCCTCGAAGAGAAAATTGACCTTGATTTGGCTGAAGTAAATAAGCTGCTCACTGCTGTGATTGAAAGTACTGATACATTGCCTGCCGTCGCCAGAGTTGTGCGGGTGGGTAGGCCCAACCATAACTCACCGAAGCCTCGTCCGGTAAGAGTGATATTCTCTTCATCTGCGGATGCCCTTTCTGTTCTTCGAAAAAAGAAAAATCTACCACCCACCTACGGCCACATATCAATCTCCGACGACAAAACAGATCGTCAACGAGCGTACTACAAAGAACAGGTGCAATCTCTAGAGGAACGAAAAAAGAATGGTGAAGCAGACCTCATCATACGATTCATCAGGGGCATCCCAACGATTGAACGCAAAACCCAGTCATACTCATCAAAAAACTAATACGCACGAGCTATGGTCCGTCAGCCTCCCCTAAACTAATATCTTGTTATTATCAGAACGTTCGAGGCTTACGGACCAAGCTCGAAAGCCTGACCTGTGCAATACCATTGCATGATTTTCTAGTCGTTTGCCTCACTGAAACTTGGTTGAACGAAGATTTTCACTCCCCAGAATTGGGATTTGATAAATACCTAACTTATCGTTGTGATAGAAACCAAAAAACTAGTGACTGTTCCAGGGGAGGTGGTGTCCTAATTTCGATCCACCGTTCTTTGAAATCCTCTCTTATTGATTCACCAATTGAAGATCTCGAATTATTATTTGTTCTAGTTACAGTTGGTTCTCAAAGATTTATCATCAGTACAGTTTACTTCCCGCCAAATTCCAGGGCGGAACTATATCAGCTGTATAGCTCGGCCGTGGAAACAGTTTCCATTAAATATCAAGACTGCGAAATAATACTTTTGGGTGATTTCAATTTACCTCAATTAAAGGATTTTAACTATACGTTCAATGAAAATTTTCGTTCAAATGACCATGGTCTGACCGCCGTAAAAGATCTATGCTCTTTTTTGGAGCTAAAACAAGTTAATTTGGTTCGTAACGCTTACGAGTCTATTCTCGATTTGGTATTAACGAGTATTGAAAACTTGAATGTGGAACTATGCCATGAACCGTTGGTGGATATTGACAATTATCATCCTCCATTATTAGTTGGTTTTGAAATTACTGAATCTGATGCATTCCTTCAAAATGATTCTTATAACTATAACTTTAATAATGTTGACTATGAATCGATGAACTACTACCTTTCCATGATTCCATGGGATGAATTCCTGTCTTCAGACTGCATAAATTATAACTGCCAACTTTTTTACGAAATTCTTTATGAAGTAATCGAAATATTTGTTCCAAAACGTTGCCAATTCAATTCGAATTATCCTCCATGGTTCACCCCTGAATTGATAAGTTTAGTGAAGAAAAAGTCTGCTGCTCACAAAATTTCTAAGTCTGAACCTTCAGAAAAAAATTATCAAATATTTTCCAACATTCGTGCACGATGTAAAGCCCTAAGCGAAGAATGCTATTTAAATCATGTGAAATTTACAGAATCAAGTATTAAATACAAACCCAAAAATTTTTGGAGATTTATGGACTTGAAAAAGAGAAACTCAACCATACCTGCAATAATGTATTATCAAAATGTATCTGGTGACAATAGCCCATCTATTGCAAACCTGTTCCAAAGCTTTTTTAAATCTGTTTATACCACTTCTTCCGATACTCGTCCTTCCATTCTGCATTCCTCGTTAATGAACTCGATGAATATAAGCTCATGTTCGGTTTCTTTGTCCAATGTCTTTAATTACTTAGAAAAATCCGATTCTAATCCTAGTCCTGGACCAGATGGAGTGCCTTCCATCCTCATGAAAAACTGTAGATATGCTCTAGCCAATCCTTTGTTTAAGCTTTTCAATCAATCTCTAGCAGTTGGTAAATTTCCCGATTTATGGAAAAATAGCTATATTACTCCTATCCACAAAAAAGGCAGCAAATCTGATATATGTAACTACCGTCCGGTTAGCAAGCTGTCATTCATACCAAAAATGTTTGAATCACTGGTGTGCGATATTTTGACCCCTTGTTTTAAAAATATAATCTGTAACGAACAACATGGTTTCAGAGCAGGTCGTTCTACTGTCACAAATTTAATGCTGCTTTCGAAAGACATCATAGAAGCTCTAGAAAATGGTCACCAAATTGATATAATTTACACGGATTTTGCTAAGGCGTTTGACCGAGTAAACATAAGTCTCTTGCTAGATAAACTGTTGCTTCATGGCATTAATGGCAAATTACATGATTGGTTTGAATCGTACCTTACGAACCGTATTCAGTGTGTGAAAATTCTCAATTCAGTCTCTAGCCCAATAGATGTGACTTCAGGGGTGCCCCAAGGGTCACATCTAGCTCCACTACTGTTTAACCTTTTTATAAATGACCTGCCTTCCTGTATCCACAATTCCAACGTGTTATTATTTGCTGACGATGCAAAAATTTACCGCATTGTTAAAAATATTAATGACTGTTTTCTTCTTCAAGATGATCTTGACTCACTGTACCAATGGACCTGTAATAATAATCTTGGCCTTAATTTAGACAAATGCAATATCCTTAGAATTACTCACTCCAACTCACCTGTAAACTTTTTCTATTCACTTAATGGCTCCATACTTGCTTCGGTCGAGTCAACAAGGGATCTCGGTATCACTCTGTCTGCATCATTTACTTTCTCGTTACACCTTGAAATGATTATTTCTAAAGCCAATAAAATGTTGGGTTTCATAAGCAGAAACTCTAAGCACTTCTCTGTCGACACTCTCAAAGTATTATACTGTGCCTTTGTGCGATCTGGCTTAGAGTATGGAGCCTTGATTTGGGATCCCTATTACATAACGTACATAGACAGACTAGAGAAAGTACAACGAAAATTTTTGAGATTAGTAGCTTTTAAAAAACGAATTCCTGTTGCTGATATCAGGTATGAGGAACTCTCAACGTCCTTGAAATTAGGATCCTTAGACGGACGACGTATAAAAATCGATTTAGTCTTTTTATACAAACTCATCAATAACCTTGTCGACACTCCTGATTTATTATCTTCCATAAACTTTCATGCACCCTCCAAAATAACCCGCAACGTAAGACCATTTACTCTAGAGTTCCACAGAACAAATTATGGGAAATTTTCCCCTATCAACAGACTCATGTCTCATGCAAATAATTATCCTTCGATAGATTTTTTTGGTCCCAATCTTTCCACCTTCAAATCACAACTAGATAACTTCTTCATATAACCTTTGACCATTTTGTACCTTGTACCAATATCCATCCGTATTAATCATGAATTTCATATTGTTTATTATTTTCTTTTAATATCCCTCCGCAATACTCTTGTATTTGATATTGTTTGTTGTTCTCCTTTGAATGAGTTGCATTTTATCCTTTAGAAGTTCACTCGTATGTTAGCATATACTTTATTGTATAATCTTATTCACTAATTTAAAAACATTATTCAGAAACTGTTATATACTGTTATGTACTTTTTATACTGTTTATAAACTGGATGTATTTCCGTAATAAAGATTTATTATTATTCTTGTGATATACTAGGAAAATATAAAGTCGAATTTGTGTTCTCATGAACTACACGTCTTTATCATTTCTAAATAGTAAAATAATATTGTACAGAAAGTACCTACTTAGGTACGAATCGGAATTTGCCTAGGCCACAGGTTCGCTTAACTTGCTTCTCGAGCTAGCTCCAAAAGATGGCGACCGAGACAACAATCGAACCTAAAACTGCATTTGAGAGGCTCAAGAAAGCAAGATCGCAAGTTAGAAGGGTATTCACCGTCTCTCTCCCAGAGTGTGAGGCGGCCTTACAAATTAATAAAGTAGAAAATGTAAGTGATTGTTTTACTACACTTGCTAGTAAAGCAGAACGTCTATTCAATTTAGACGAACAAATTAAAGAAATTATAACAGATGGTCTTGTACAATTAACCGAAGAGGATACAGATAAAGAGTTTGATTCTATAGAATCTTATAATGACAAATGGCTGAAAATAAAGAATCGTTACGAACGACTAATGACAAATAGTGATATAAGTATGCCTAGGAAAAATGATAGTGAGTATGGTTCTTCAGGAAGTTTTCAAATAGCAGAAGAATACAAACATAAATATCGATTGCCAAAAATAGAATTTGAAAAATTTGACGGGAACGTTCGGAGTTGGATCAATTTTTGGGGACAGTTTAAGAAAATAGACGAAGACGTAAAATATAGGTAGCCGCAACAATAACTATTTTTGACATTCGGATAACCCACCTATGAAATAATCTGTAGTATGATAAAGTAGACTGTTGAAGTTCGATTGTTTAGGAGTTAAAATATACCTAAGAACGCTGCAAATAATTACACAACGTTTTCGTTTTTTTAAATTCCCAGACATTTGGTCTTTTTTGCAAAATTCCCTGAATTTTCCCTGTGGTACTTGTAACTAATAGTATTAGGCCCTATTCAGTTTTCAACACTGGGGAGCATAGGGGATCAGTTGGATGACAAATCTTGATTTGGGGGCAGTGTCGTGTTCTTATCGTCGACTATGAATGTAATCGCGTTAATTATTCGTTGATTTTGAGTCAACTGCGGTTATTAAGGCTCGGATTTTGCATGTTTTTTTCTGAAGCCCCAAACCTTCATAGAAGTTTGTTTTGAGTGTTTTCAGACCATTTGCAACCCAAAAAAAAACGAAATTTATTGTGCATGTTTTGGTGTTTTATTGTTTTATTATAGGGGGCATGTTATTGGTTTATTATTTCCAATAATAAGCCTATGTGATCGTGTAGCAAAAAATTTTTATAACCCCCCCTCAAACTTTGTCACTTTACGTTTCAAGGTGGGTGGAATCCAAATTTGAAATTTCTGTCCGCCATTTGCCGTCCGGGCCATAAAAGGCCTAAGAATTTACTTAAAAAACCCGTTCTTTCGCACATAGACTCCATTTGGGGTCTAGTTGGTCCTAACGTTTAACCATCCCAATCGCTTTACTCCCATAGATGCTATGGGCCAAAAACGGGCGAAAAAGTGTCTTTTTCTAGACTTTGAGTGTTAGATGTGTTAGATGCACGCCTGGCAGGGGGTCAAGGTGGGTGGTGAGGGGGGGGAGGGGGTGGAGTGAGAGGAGGCGCCGTGGCACCTTGTGGTGGCTGGAGTGACCAGGGGCGTAGCAGAGGGGTGTGGGAGAATGGATATTTATTACTTTTACGTGTTATACCCATATAATACACCGCGGCACCATGAGGTGGGTACAGCGTTCCTTCGAGGCATGAATATATGTTTTTTTCTAGGTCATATTTGTGTGTTAATACCAATGCTTTTCCTACACATATTTAATAACATATCCTCTCGACTTTTCGTACGTACTTAGATAATGATATTATTAAGGCAATAACTATTTGAATAGATAGGAGCTCAAATCGAGAAATATAAACATGCGTATATAATTATAGAAGTATAGGTTGTGGTAACTCGAAATAGGACACGCCGAGGAGTCTGGACGGGCCTTATGACGTACGCAAGCCAACTAAAACTACGATCAAACTCGATTGAAAAAATAATAAACCTTTGTGAAATAATTTGCAGCGTTTTTTTTTTTTGCATGTTTTGCGCATGTTTCATGTTTTTCCCAGCAATTCAAAAAAATTGACAAAAAATGGATTTTTTAGCAAATTTTTAGGTAGAAACCTAACTTTTTTTTTTTTTAATAACTAACTAAAACTAGTGGTAGTTTGTTTTCTATAGAACTTTTCAAACCGAAATGGGGTGATTGGTCTCACTCACGATTCAAATGCATAAGAATGCAGGAAACCAGGCTGTCTGGAATGCGAATTGACGGAGAATGTTTCGGCTAAAGAGGTTGCAAATTACCGATTTCTACCCATTGTCTCCTGTGATATGGAAAGGTCATTTTCTACACTAAAGACATTTTTAAGTGAGAACAGGCGTAGTTTCAAGGTTGGCAACCTAGAGAAGGTATTAGTTGTAAATTGTAATTTCAATCAGCAAGTTTATCGGAGTGAGCCAGAAGAATAATGCACCTGTAAATATTATGCGAACATTTTTTTAAAATCTTTCAGCACGTTATTAATTTTTCTATAATTTGACAATAAAACCTAAAACTAGTATACTAATTTGTGAAACACTGGTCTTTCCTTACAACCCATCCCTTTGCTTGATGAACAGCAATTGATTATTGCAAATTTATTTATATACGCATAATATAAAAAATGTCAATTTTTTAAATTCATTTATTTATCAACAAATTTCATCAACTACTTTTTCAAGGTTTTTTTTTTTTTTTCTCAAATACTTTCAACATTTTACGTACATATTCGTTAAAAGGGGGCTTTTCACAAGCATTCATGGCAAAAAAGTAAGTCTTCTTCGAATTATTTTGAAAATACATGTTTTTGCATGTTTTGCCTCAAATTTTTGCATGTTGATCCAAGCCCTAGCGATTATAGTCGAGTCCTTAAAGCGAATTCAACGATTGGATTCCCAGCCTGTCTCAAATCAATTTCAATAGGACGTCCCTCTGAAGCTAGGTAATATTAGCAAGGCTTCGCATATTATAGGAGAGAGGCCCTATTGAAATTTATGACAGTGACGCATTTTTATGGGTTGTATTCGTGTAATCGCCGGCAGACGAATACGAATATAATCACAGCTGATTCAGAATCAACAAATAATTATCGCGATTACAATCGTATTCGTATTTGACGATAAGATTATGCCCAACACTGTTTGGGGGTCTCCTGGCTGTGTGCAAGGAAATAGTTTAGGCATAGAATGAAACCAGTGCAAAACAGGAAGTTAGGTTATAACAATAAATAAACTAATGAATTAGAGAATTTTTTATTATCTACATATTGGAATAGAACAGTTCTTTATGCTTGTAAAACTTGAAAGCAAAATAGGTATAAAAAAAGCAAATTTTTCGATAATTTAAAAAAGGCACGTGAAATGTAGAAGCAGAGTGACACTTCTTGCTGGTTAGCCTGCAGAATATCGCGCCCAGTCGGAGGAGGAAGGCGAGACGGGGACGACCCATCCGGATGGAATGCGGGAGCTCAACATGGAACCGCCCGCGGAGACGTACTGATCCCAGTCTTTCCTGAAACAATACAATTAAGAACATCAAAGGTGGAAATGCAGAGTTTGGAAATCAGGGCAAAATTATTTACATACTAGGGAGTCTGCTGATTGGGTTCCTCACAATGTTTGGAGGGAAAAACAAATCCAGTCGTGATCGTATAAGCGAATTTCCGTAAATTATCTCACTATATTTCATGTTACATTGTTTTGAAATGTGAGCACTCTGAGGCCGGGGTTGAAATACACACATCAAAATAAGTTTTGCATCACCCTTATTCAGTCAAAAATATGCACGGGAAAAATTTGGGTTTGATTTTTGAAAATTTTCTCTTAGTACAAAATGGAACCAACAGAAAAAAGTTTATTTCGATTAATTTCTCCATCTGAAAATTTTTTTCATAGAAAACGGCAAAAAACTGAAAATTTCGCTTTTCTACAAATTGTCGAAAAAACAAAAAATTACTTTAGTAGTCTGTACTACCACCTCTGGAAGTAAATAAAGCTTGCACGCGGACAGGCTTGCACAATATGAAATGATTAATTGCGTCTTGGTCCAAGTTGAACAGCAGCTTCCCGTAGGAACGTTTGGTCGACTTTGAACTGCTCTGTGGAGCATATCCCAAACATACTGAATACTGGTGTGAGGGTGGAAGGATCACGGCTTCTTCCTTTTATGTATTTATTCACTTCACAACTAGTTTCGCCTTTCAATAGGCCTCATCAGGTGCTACAATATGAAGATATGGTTTTTTTTTTTTTTTTTTTTTTTTTAATAATGGTAGATACAGAGGTAATTATGTGCTAATTGTTGTCTATAAGGTAAAGGCACTTACTATAGGGGGGCAGATCCATACAAGGTGTATTTTGTCATGTGTTGTTGCAGAAGTACCAAGAACACATTATATTTATCAACATTAATAGTAAATCTAATAAATAATTGTACATATATAGCTATAAATACACCAATAGATAATATATCTCCTGTAAGGAGCGTGGCTACCCCCTACCTATTAGCATAATAATGTAGAATACATACCTAGTTCCTTGCATGGAACACGGTTCGCTATGGATAGTAGATCCACGGAGCACATGGCTCCAAGTGATAAAAACCACAAGTAGTATCAGTTGATAGTGAAAGTCATAATCCTCCCCACAGAAAAAGCATTTCATCTCGTATATATTATAATTTACTACGTACATTCAGTTAATTATATCGTGTAGAAAGTATCTACATATGTATGATAGCTATTGGCCATGCAGGATCTCTACCTTCTTTCCCCCCAAATCGGTAAGCCCCATTCATACACTAGCACAATGTTCATAACTCATCATACCTAGCATACAACTATATCTTAACTATCTGATCATAATTCTAGACCCTTTCAAGCCATTGGACGAGATATAAGAGACTGAAAATATAACTTCTGCAACAACACATGACAAAATACACCTCGTATGGATCTGTCCCCCTATAGTAAGTGCCTGTACCCTATAGCCAACAATTAGCACATAATTACCTCTGTATCTACCATTATTTAAAAAAAAAAACGATATGTTCATATTGTAGCACCTGGTGAGGCATATTGGAAGGCGAAACTAGTTGTGAAGTGAATAAATACATAAAAGGAAGAAGCCGTGATCCTTCCACCCTCACACCAGTATTCAGTACGAAATAATGGCTATCTGCACGAATACCTATATATCCCAAACATGTTCAGTGGGATTCATATCCGGAGAGAACGGTGGTCAGCCCATTCTGTCATTATATGCTATATGCTGCTGCTATTTGCATTCGTCGTACCTTCTATGGGCACTAGATTAACACAGCAACACCACACCCAGATCATGGGGCATGGGTTGTTGTGTGTTGGGCATAACACCAGCCCAAAACATGACAGAACCAACATGGTGCTGAGCACGGCTTGTGGGGTATCTCAAGCGTCTTGGCTTCCCTGGAACTCTCCAAACAAGGAACTATTGGAACTCTGTGGTTGTCTGGTGCAAGAGCAAGGCGAGTTTCGCCAGAAAGTAAACAATTTCTCCATTCAAGAAGTAGCCAGTTTTTATTATCTCTGTTGGTTCTGTCATGTTTTGGGCTGGTGTTATGCTGGAGAAAATTGTGTTCAAGTAGACGACAACGCTCGCCCTCACAGGGCTAGAATCGTCCAAAACTACCTACAGACCATGAATATCAACAGAATGGGCTGAACACCGTTCTCTCCGGATATGAATCCCACTGAACATGTTTGGGATATGCACCACAAAGCAATTCAAAGTAGATCAAATGTTCCTACGACCGTCCAGAAACTCAAGGAAGCTGCAGTTCACGAATGGCACCAATTTTGGACCAAGACGCAATTAATCACCTCATCTTGCGCATGCCTGTTCGCGTGATAGCTTTAATTACAGCCATTGGAGGTATTTTGCAGTTTTCTAAGAAAAGAATTTTTCGATTGGAGAAATTTATCGAAATTAAGTTTTATCTGTTGTTTCTATTTTGTACAAAGAAACACTTTTCAAAGATCCAAGACCCAAATTTTTCCCCAGCATACTTTTGACTGATAAGGGTGATGCAAACCTTTTTTTGACGTGAGTATATATATATATATGTATATATATATATATATTTGAGCTGCTCCGATTGAAACCATCATTTTGACACAGAAATATACTGATCCCTAACGAATCGCTCCATTTCGGATCGAATCCGCCTGGGATGGTTATTTTTGCTCCGGAGTGGATACTATCTAAAGGGAGCTATCTCAAAGTCCAAAATCATTTGTAGTACTGTTCCTCATTTTGCGAGAAGGAACTCTCGATCTCTTCTGTTAGCCATTACTTGCGCATTCTCTCTTTCAGTTAATTCTTCTTTCAGGATAATCTTATATTGAGTTTTTTTGTTGCGAAATTCCCAGTTAACTACCAGATATTTACTGATTCGAGCATTTCCTGCCTACCTAGTATGTTAATTACATGTATGGTACTCTATAAAAGTTCTAATAATACCCCTATTGATTAGTATTTTGAGAAACCAAAAACCGAAAAATTATTAGGTATTTCGTGATGTTGATTATTTAATTAGGCACATTGTTAGGAAGTTTACATGGGCAACGCAGGTAGTGACGTGGAAACTGTTATAAAAACTAAAAATACTCACTTTGTGTTCCGAATTGATAGTGTTTGTCGCGGTTTATCGAATTAATAAAATTGGGCTCAATTCATCCGGGGTTTACAATTTTACAGTATATTATAAATCAATGAGATATACGAAATTACGAGAAATTGCGAAAATTACGAAATTAGGTGAACACAAGCACAAATTTTAACCTCAGTGATAATCACGGAATCGGAGGCGGGAATTACAAATTTGGTTATGGCCAAACACTCAGGTTTGTCTAGCTCTATTTAGCTGACCATTAAAGTTGTGGTCTTCAGTGGTTTCCAGATGATGGGTAGCAATTATTATGTAGTCAGTAATAAATTATTCAATCTTCTGGCTATAAATGATGCGTTCACTGTTATAGAAGGAACGAATAAAGGTACCTAAAACTGGTGCACAAAGACTTTCCATAGCCCTCACACACATTTCTATCACTTTTACCAGGAGCTCCTGGAAGTACAGGCAGAAGTTTATGCCAAACTCAACTCCCTCCACGTTGGCGCCCACTGCCACCCCCGTCGCCAAAGGATGAAAAAACAGAAATGGATTCAACATCTCATCCGAAAAAAAAAAAAAACACGATGGCCTCCCTTTATACTCGCACGTGAAAAAAATATCAACCAAACTTTCCCTTCCATTCGCTTCCTCTGAAAGGCCCCACTAAACTTCAACATCTCTTTTAATTTATTTATTTGACGACTACCTTGGTAGAATCACTGCATTGCTTCTATCTATTTAACGACTACTATTTGCATCCACAGCATTGCTACAAACACAAAATTTTTAACCACACCTTCTTGAAGTTAAGAAGATAGTCCTCAGTCTGTAAAAGTGGGAAGGAAAGTTTTGTGTCCGGTCTCGGGGAGCAAACGTTTCCCGGCGATCGCTCCCCAGTTTGGGCAGTGAAATATCCGATAAACTCATCAATCATGAGGGCTTAGACAAGAGATTTTCATGTATGTACCTTCCTGCAACTGCACAGGCGATGTTGATTTGAAATGAGACAGTTGAGTAATTATTCAGTCCTTTCATCAACTACTTATCCCAAGATAACGTTATAGGTATTTCTACCCGAAAAAATATGTAGGTTGGCGCATTTCAATCACTTAAATGGATTGATGCACCATGTAGTTACATGCTTAACGTAGGTAATCTGTCCATTTCGTAAAGACAAGTTTGCGTATTTCTATACTTCCTCATCGTTTTTCAAAAGTGATATACCTTCTCAAATACCTACTCATTCGACAAGCAGGAAATTTCTAATCTATAATTAAAAAAAAAAAGTATTTTTTAAGCAACTACATACCTACTTATAAACTCGTAAACGAGTTCCACTATCCGCTTTACAAGCAGATACCATGTTACATGGATATGTCTTTGATTGGTGATTTCATAACGGTTGTCCTCGAGAGTTGTAAAAAAATCCTTTAACTTTGGACTGTAGGCGACGAAATGTAGGATAAAGAATTTATTCTATTATTCTTGGAGACACAATAAGTATACTGTACATACTATTAAAGTTATTTCCCCAGAACAGGCGCTATTATTTTTATGTTCATGATAGCCTAATTTTCCATTAATAAATGAAATTATATCATTTATTGTTTTATTTGATAACGTTTCGTTCTCTTACTGAGGACATCTTCAGATCTTGCTTTCTTGACATTGAGTTGACTTGGTGAGCCACTGTTTTATTTGACAAATCCGTTATATTCGGATGTTTATAAATTTTTTCCTGGACACACCAAGATCTAAAGATGTTTTCAGTAAGAGGACGAAACGTTATCAAATAAAACAATAAATGAAATAATTTCATCTATTTTCCCTGGGCCGCATCCAGACTAATTCCAACAAAACAACGGTTTACTTATAGAAATGTTGAAAATAAATGTGGAGAGAAGCCACTACAATGAGTTGTTGTTTACATTCGACTGTTGTCAAGAGGATGATCATGTTTCCTATGGAGTGGAGTAAATGATGCTATTGCTTTACGTTAAGAATATTGTAACCGGCTTATTAAAATTGTTTATAGTCCAATCAACTTAGTTTAGGAATGTAGCCAGGTACGTAAGGAGGGGGAAATTGGTAGCTTGAGATGTGAACATTTATCACATAAATCAAGCGCTTTCCAACGAGTGGCGAACGATTTCTATGCGATGAAAACTACGGAAGTTCCATTCCCCTAGCAACGGAT
Organism: Adelphocoris suturalis; assembly: GCA_030762985.1. Classification (NCBI taxonomy): domain Eukaryota; kingdom Metazoa; phylum Arthropoda; class Insecta; order Hemiptera; family Miridae; genus Adelphocoris; species Adelphocoris suturalis. The sequence continues at coordinate 12,117,009 of JAUMHS010000013.1, read as the reverse complement.
TGGTTGTACGTGAACATCATTAGAAATTGTGACATATTTTTTGCGTCACGAACATTTTTGGTTGACCCCCCAGAGCAAAGACATGTCCATATCAAAATGTCTCAAAACACAAATGGAATAGGGTCATCAGGAAGGTAGGTTGCTTGCGAGATCGCAAAATCGGTACATATACAACTAGGTGTTTTTAACCCAACTCGGCCTCATCTGCATAAAACCGTGTTCAGTTTGAGTGTTTTATTAATTTATTATTGTTATTATTATACACAAGCGCTACAAAAATATATTTTCTATAAATGAAATCCAAATTCGAGGATCGTAAAAATACAGACTTGTACTCGACCACAGCCATAAAACAAGGTAACACAACAGCTACAATGGATGAGGTAATTGTGGCAATCCGATAAAATGTCTAATTTTCCAGATGTGGACAGTCCGTCTCAAGAGTGCTTGTCAGGCAAGATTCACCCCACTCGTCCGACTGCCGCTAGCCAATCCGAAGGCCGAACGCATTGCCGGATTGCCGCAATTCCTTTAAGGTGGGTTCACATCTATGCGGAAATGCGGCAATGCGTTTGAGAGTTGGAAGTAGTGGAGGGGAGTGCGGAATTGCGGCAGGCCGTTCACTACCATATCACTATCACTGCATCAATTTGCCCAAACAATGGTTACCCAAAAAATGGTAACCAATGGCCACCAACCAATGGTGGTGACCAATGGTTCGTGGTTGTGGTGGCAATGGTTTGCCTTCTTATCTTATCTTTCTTTATCAAACAAAAGAGATCGTGCAATGGGCAACTGCGCACATGCGTAAATGCGGCCATCCGATAAAATATCTAATTTTTCAGAAGTGTACAGTCCGTTTTAAAAGTGCTTGTCCGGCAAGATTCATCCCACTCTTCCGACTGCCGCTAGCCAATCAGGAGGCTGAACGTATGACCAGATAACCGCATTTCCGCATGTATGTGAACCCACCTTAAGTGTGTCCCTACCTTAAATGACTGAGGCAACCCCAGAAGTTCTAGAAGTTTACAACCTACCTCACAGAAACGAAATGATCAAAATCTGATGGTTGAGCTTGCAGGGGATCAAACAAGTTCTTCACTCCGAACAAAGTTTCAGTCCAACTGTGCAACGTTCGTCTCCAAGTCTTTTCTTCTGTGTTCACTCTTTCCACTTCCGCATCATTCAGCATCACCTTCAGGCCTTGCTCTTCTAGATTGTATTCTTTCAATTGTTTTGCCCACATGTTTTTCAGTTTATCTGAAACAAAAATTCCATTCGTTTATTTATTTTAGTTTTGAGAATTTCAAAAATTATATTTAATCATTTTTAAATTAAACTTGAAATAACTTATATTAATGTCAATCGAGGTGAGAACTTGATGGGTGACCGCAAAGGTTACCCATTACAAATTCCAATAACTTAAGAAGAAAAAAATCGGGATTACAATTCCGATTCCTGTAATGGTATTTGAAATGGCGTTTTTAGGACGTCCCTCTGAAGCTACGTCTTAAAAGACAAGGCTTCGTAACAAGAGGGACGCCTATTGGAATTGATCCAGGGGGGTGGGGGGGGCAACCCAAACGTGAGAAAAAAATAACCGCATACAAATCGGTGTCAGACCAATCTAAGGCCGAATCCGTGAAAAAAAACCATAGGACTATGTGTGTGCATGTGACAAATTTTGTCGACACTACCCAGACCACGATTCTCAATCGATTTTCGAAATTCTTATGTTTTTGGAGTCGCTGAACTCGAATTCGCTGTCAAAAATCAAAATTTGTAAAAATATCAATTTTCATAATTTTACAATGAATTTTGTATGTACCTAGTATGATAAAGTACCTACGCTATTGAAGTTTGATTGTTTAGGAGTTAAATATACTTGGAAAAGCTTTAAATTATTACACCAAGTTTTCATTTAAAAAAAAAAAAATCCTTGACATTTGGTGATTTTTGCGAAATTCCCTGACTATTCCCAATGTGAAGAATTCCCTGACAATTCCAGGTTTCCCCATACTTTTCCAGTTGGGGGCCACCCTGCATGTGGGGTATCAATTTGTTAGTTAACGTTTCAAGGGCAAGTTCGGGAATGCCTGTCCCCTGTTCCTCATCCGGGGCATAATTTCTCCCAGACACAAAAGGTGATAGAAAATCTGTTATCTTGCAGTCTCGCTCCGCTATTATCCTAGTTGTGTCATCCTCATCGGGGGGAAAAAAAATCCAAATTATTTCACAAGGGTGGTTTATTCAGGATGGCCCCCAAATAGAAATTTCAAATTTCCCTGACGTTTCCCCGACCGAAATTCAGATTTCCCTGACAAAAATTAGTAGTCGAATTTTTTTTCCCCCCGTCATTTTAAAGTAGGTATTACGCGCCACCTTTACTGCTTCTAAAACGAAAATCGTACAATTTAAAAGATTTTAAAAAACCAACCTTCTCTAGCATGCTGGTGGTAATAATGAAGGTGAAGCATAGGAAAAAGATACATTTTGGTTTATTATTTCCAATAATAAGCCGATGTAATCGTGCAGCAAAAAATTTTTATAACCCCCCTCAAACTTTGTCACTTTACGTTTCAAGGTGCGTAGAATCCAAATTTGAAATGTCCGTCCCGCCGTCCGGGCCATAAAAGGCCTAAGAAATGACTTAAAAAACCCATTCTTTCGCACATAGACTCCATTTGGGGTCTAGTTGGTCCTAACGTTTAACCATCCCGATCGCTTTACTCGCATAGATGCTATGGGCCAAAAACGGGCGAAAAAGTGTCTTTTTCGAGGCTTTGAGTGTTAGACGTGTTAGACGCATGCCTGGCACGCTTGGCAGGGGGTCACGGTGGGTGGTGAGGGGGGTGAGTGAGGGGTGGAGTGAGAGGAGGCGCCGTGGCACCATGAGGTGGGTACAGCGTTCCTTCGAGGCATGAATATATGTTTTTTTCTAGGTCATATTTGTGTGTTAATACCAATGCTTTTCCTACGCATATTTAATAACATATCCTCTCGACTTTTTGTACGTACTTAGATAATGATATTATTAAGGCAATAACTATTTGAATAAATAGGAGCTCAAATCGGGAAATATAAACATGCGTATATAATTATAGAAGTATAGGTTGTAGCAACTCGAAATAGGACATGCCGAGGAGCCTGGACGTACGCAAGCCAACTAAAACTACGATCATATTCAATTGAAAAAATAATAAACCTTTGTGAAATAATTTGCAGCGTTTTTTTTTTTTTTTTAAGTAATTGCATTTGTGCAAGAATGTATTACCAATTTTTAAAAAATGGCAGTTAAACATTGACTCCCGAGAAAGGAATGGTTTTGAGTACCAACTAAAAACCTTCAAAACTTGGTAAAAAGCACCAAATGGCCAATACGGTTAAAAATCGTTAACATTACATTTTTAGCAGAATATTACTCAAATAAAGTTAATCAACTATAACTAAATTAGGACGATCAAAAATGTATGCACTGAAAAAGTCCTTGAATTTCATTATGTGCAGAAAAATCAATAAAAACTTCGGAATAAGCTAGAAGTACAAAATCATTTTTGAATAGCAGACCATTATTTAGAATTCTGCATGACTTTTTATTTAATATTTTATGGTCTCTCAATTTGTAATCTGGAGCGATATGTTGAAGATCAAATTGTATCAATTTAAAGTGAAGAATATATATATATATATATATATAATCGATAGAAGAATAGAAGAAAAAAATGGAAGAATATATATATCTGAGGGTAATTCCACATTTTTGTCCAACAGCAAACAATTTCACGCTTATTTTCACCCACAACTAAATTGTTGCTAGAGAGAATATAACTTCCTGATTTTCCGTCCCACAAATATCATTTGTGAAGTCGTAGCTAATGTACCTATACAAACTATTTGTTGGGACTCTCACTAGATGAATTCACTAGTCTGCTGGGTTTGCTCCTAGTGCAATACTCTGTTGATGTTTCTTACATGAGGTTTACTAGTAGGTGATGTAGTAAATAGAGGAGCCAAAGACATTGAACAGTTGATAATCTTTGAACACCACTCGATAATTATTTTTGTCATTCACACACCTCACCTATGAAATAATATGTAGTATGATGAAGTACGCTATTGTAGTTTGATTGTTTAGGTGTTAAATATACCTAAAAACGCTTAAAATTACCAAACCAAGTTTTCATTAAAAAGATTCCCTGACATTTGGTGGTTTTTGCAAAATTCCCTGACATTTCCCTGACTTTTGACGCAAAGAATTCCCTGACAATTCCAGGTTTTCTCTCACTTTTCCAGTTGAAGGCCCACACCTGCATGTGGGGTATCAATTTGTTAATTAGCGTTTCAAGGGCAAGTTCGGGAATGCCTATCCACTACTCCTTATCCAGAGCATAATTTCTCCCAGACACAAAAGGTTATAGAAAATCTGGTATTTTGCAGTCTTGCTCCATCATTATGAGCTTCGTTCTCAGCGTGCGTTCTGCTAGTTCAGAACGGTTTTGGGCAAGTGCAGTCAAGTTTTGTTGTTCGCAGTGCCAGAACGCCCAGTTCTGGAACGCCAGGTTCAGAGTTCGCAGTGTTTTGTGAATTCAGTTCCTAACAATTCTGACAGCCCCCCGTTTTTTTTCTCGGAACTGTCAGTACTCAAACGCAAGGATGTAGTTAACGCATGCGCATTTCACAATTTTTCGGATCTCGTGGAGTAAAAAACTCTCTTCTCCTTCATCGAAATCATACTTAATCATACTTTAGTCTCAAGACGTTACTATAAGTACCTATTCTATGATCAAAATGTCAACTAGCTCGTCAAGTTCGGCAAGCGATAGTTTCGATGATGGTGTTTGGTTCGTAAATGATGAGGACGAGATTGAAGTTATAGTTGGATCTCGTCTACATCCACAAAACTCAAATTTTTTCGAGAATACTCCTCAGTCATCGTGGATTTTTCTTTCTTTGCCGTGGGGTACCTAATAGTTAAGTAATATTAACGGGCATAATAATTAATATATTCACGGGAACTAAAAATATTCTGAAAACATGAACCTAGTGGATGGAACAAGGGATGGTCACCATCTCACTCCAAGTACATCAATTTGCTTGAATCTATTCAAAAGCGTTACCTGAAATACCTTGATTACCGTTTATCTCATGTATATATAACCTAAGAGCAAATTATTCAGACCTATGTAAGAGATTCGACGTACTTCCTCTGTCTGTGCGCCGTCAATGGCTAGATTTATCTTTCTTATACAAAGTCTTCTCCGGTGCTATAAATTGCCCTGAACTGTTATCCAATTTTTCTATTAGGGTACCGTCTTTTCACTCTGGACAGAACAGGCTTTTCCATGTTCCATTTGGGCGTACTGCAGCTCATTCAGCAATGTTGAGTCATAGATCCGTTTTGTCATACGATTTAGTTGAGAGTTTAAACCCGAAAATCGATATATTTCACAGCTCTTTTGGCGAGTTCAAATCTTTATGCTGCTCTACCTTGTTGGACCAATGGCTCAAATGTTTGTAGCCCAATATATATATATATATATATATATATATATATATATATATATATATATATATATATATATATATATATATATATATATATATATATTTACTTTTACAGTCTTACGGCACAGGTTAACAGATCCAGTATTAGGGCACAGGTGCCCTAATACCGCTTCTGTAACATCCGTCTTTTTATACAATAACACCGATTACAGGATTGCGGCGTCAACGTTTTCCCTCTCTGTCTTGCGCTTTCGTATTCATCTAAATCAACATGATCGTCCCTCGTGTAGCCAGAACGAGAGTAGCTCGGGATTTTTTACTTTCCCAACATCCCAAAAGAGTGGAAAGTAATGTCCACTTTTACTTTCCCAACATCCGAACAGAGTGGAAACTTATGTCCACCTTTACTTTCCCAACAGCCCAACAGAGTGGAAAGTATTGTCCATTTTTACTTTCCCAACATCCCAACAGAATGGAAAGTAATGTCCACTTTTACTTACCCAACATCCCAACAGAGTGGAAAGTATTGTCCAGTTTTACTTTCCCAACATCTCAACAGAGTGGAAAGTATTGTCTACTTTTACTTTCCCAATATCCCAACAGAGTGGAAAGTAATATCTATTTTTACTTTCCCAACATCCCAACAGAGTGGAAACTTATCTCCACCTTTACTTTCCCAACATCCCAACAGAGTGGAAAGTATTGTCCATTTTTACTTTCCCAACATCCCAACAGAGTGGAAAGTAATGTCCATTTTTAATTTCCCAACATCCCAACAGAGTGGAAAGTATTGTCCAGTTTTACTTTCCCAACATCTCAACAGAGTGGAAAGTATTGTCCACTTTTCCTTTCCAAATATCCCAACAGAGTGGAAAGTAATGTCCATTTTTACTTTCCCAACATCCCAACAGAGTGGAAACTTATGTCCACCTTTACTTTCCCAACATCCCAACAGAGTGGAAAGTATTGTCCATTTTTACTTTTCCAACATCCCAACAGATTGGAAAGTAATGTCCACTTTTACTTACCCAGCATCCCAATAGATTGGAAAGTAATACCCATTTTTACTTTCCCAACATCCCAACAGAGTGGAAGTAATGTCCATTTTTACTTTCCTAACATCCCAACAGAGTGGAAAGTAATGTCCATTTTTAAAATCACGGCTAAAGCATGTTCCATGTTTCTTGAATTTTAGACGAAGGTTCTAAGCAGTAACCATTATGGGGTCCAGAGGTAAGGTTTTTTTTTTTTTTTTTTTTTTTTTTTAAGCCGCGTCTCAAATGTTCTGGTATTGTTCCTTGAATAATCCACTTCCGTTTTTGCAACTTGAGAAAACATTTAATTTGCTCAATATACTGTTTCTGCTACGTTTCAAGTACCTAGTGCTTATTCCAAATCAGAATTGCAATTCGGCCGAGAGAGCCATTTACCTTAGTAGAAAAATCCCAAAACACTTCTGGATGACACAACAATCGGATTCCAAAAACCTTCACTCGCTCTAAATAAAATGCGCTACATCTCGATGAATTTAACCCCATCAGTCATAATCACAACGCTAAAAGTTGAAATAACATCTGCTATCCACCCAGCAAGCATTAATCTTGGAGAAATCGGCTTTGATCAAGCTCTCGGTCTTAGTAGACAGACTCGAAAAATTTGACACATATGCGCTCCACGCGGATGACTGGAAAAACAGAGGGCAGTGCCTGTAAGCTGCCTATATACTCATATACCTTGGACAATGGAGGAAGTAGACAACATCGGCTCTGCGCCTCCTAAGCTAGGGTTTGGAAAAAAAAACTATATATATTTTGTTATTTTGTAACAAAAATACTATTTTTTGAGCATTTAAATAATCTAAATTCGGTAGTGATATTACCAGGTTTTTATAGTAGAAGTAAGTAGGTACCTGTGGAATATTATGCCCCAATTGGCTGGCCCATTGTGATTAATTTGTTATTCTCAGTTACCCGCCTATGGGAATGTACCTTGAATTGTCATATTTTCAAGCAAAGATTGAGGTAGGTATGTTCTACAGAATCCCTTTCGAGCTGTTTAAAAAAGTAGGTAGTTCAAAATTTATCTAGGATCCCTATTTTTCCAGTTCCTATTTTCACGATAAATCATGGAAAACAATATTGCATGATTACATTCATTTCAATTTGTTATATTTATTTCAATTTATATATTTATTTAAATTTGTTTAGTAATTTGGTAATACGAGTGACAAAAATTAAATTTTCGAATGATATTTATTTCTATATATTTATTTATTTTATTGAATTTTTACAAAGAACACTTTCAATTAATTACAAGGAATATATCTCAATATACCTAATGCTAGATGGAAGGCAATAGCCCTTAAGTATCAAGCAAGCTTCGTTCCGAGCTGAGTTTCTAACTATTCACATCTTATACATGGGAGAATTACAAAAATTAAGATACTTTTAAAATGAATCTCTATCATCATGTACATAGTTAATAATTAATACTGATTAAATTTACACAGTGTAGGTACTACTGAATACAGCTTCACGTTTGCTGTGTCCAAGCTTGACCCACCTTCATTATATTATTTTTTCATAGAGCGCGGGAGTGAAGTTGCGGAGATCTCAAATTTCCGTCGATAGACCGGTACAAAATATACAAAATACAGGATGGGCTCCTCGTGGTTGGCGTCATAGATGGCTTTGGGTTAACTACATTTCCCTCCCATCTAAATCTTGTTTCATAATCATGGTCACAAGCATTCCTATTTATCATGCCTGGATTCCGATGGAACACTGATAGAAGTGATTTTACAAATAACTGATGAGGGGTAAATAGGTATTTTAAATTCTTCATAAAGTTGGATGTTCGGATATCGGTGTGGCTTTCTCATTATTATTTTCATAATAGACCTTTGAATTATATTTAACGGTTTAATTGTAAGACTGATTGTACCAAAGAATAATATATGAAAGACTAAGCTTATCATTCCTGAATACATTCCTCACATTAGAAAACAAAAACGAAAATCTCCTTAGTTTTTCTAGTATAATGTCTAAATGTGATTACCACGTTAACTTATTATCAATATGTACACCCAGATAACGATAGGTAAATGCTCTCTCCAAAGTCGCACATGTACAACACGATTTTTCTAAACAGTAATCCATGATGGATAAACTAATTTTTCAAACGGATTTTTCTAAACTAATATCATATTATGACTCATATTTTCTACGATTTAATTTTTACTCCCTACTTAAATGTATTTAGTTTTGTTTGCATTTAGCGTGAGGTAACTGTCCGAAAACCAGTTAGTCAATGAATCCAGAGCGTCATGAGCTTTAGTGTATACCTTCATTCCAGGACTAACCAGGAACCAATGTCGACGTATCATAAGCCAAGAGATATGTTTTAGCGTCCTGCACGCGAAGAGGTAAATTATTATACTAGCCTAGTTCTCTCGCTCGCTACACACGCTCGGTATGGCAGTATAGATCCCATGGTCTTTACTGTTGAGTGGGACATGTAGAATCATTGGAAACGGTGTATCACTAAGGGTGATTTGAAATGTGTGGGGAATGTTGCTCGCTTCGCTCGCTCTCAGTGGGATGCATAGATGCGATTGGATATAGTTAGTCCCCATACCATCGAGACTAACAGCCCATGGTTCAGGTGGGGGTGGAACATTTGAAAATTACTTACAAACCCTTTCTATAGACAATCCCAAGGGAATGAAATAAAAAATATCCTCATAACATATCCATAATTTCTCCCTTGATGGGAAAAACAATAGATCATGGATATGTCTAGTACCTACTGCTTACCAGTAGGTACCTACTACTCAATTGTATACCAACCATGTAGGGCCTTCTTTTCACAAGATTATTCCATTATGGTTACAAAACAATATTAGTTTATAACTTGGAGTAATAAATTAGCATTCCTTTACACTACAATGTCCTAGAGGTCATGAGATGTTGTAATAAAATGGGAGCATTCCAAGAAGTGGCGAACGATTTTCCTACTATGAAACCCGACGACTACGATTTTCCTAGCCTTCACTTTTCGAGTTAATAATAATCTAAAGTGCCAGGTCATCACAAATTTTGGTGTCGTTACGCAAATTTTAGAATGAACCCCAGCCCAAAAACATATCCATGTTAAAATAATGAAAATAAAATACGTAAATAAAGTTTATAAAAGGGGCAAAACGAAAATAATAAATTGCTGTGTAATAATTTGCTGCGTTTTCTATGTGGTTCCACGAAAAGTTTATTAGGTTTAATTATGATAGGCCATTTATCTGCGAAGAAGGCCATAGAGATCACGTGGAACCATAAACATTTTAGTATTATGCTACAAAACTGCCCACCCAACATGACAGACTTTTTTTGTTTTTGAAATTACTTTCACACCCGTCACCTCCATTGATGTTTTTCAAGAGAGACCACGAAAGATTATGTGGAACTAAGAAAAGTTTAGTTTTAAGAACATATCAGTACTATTTTTACTGCAGACTGCTGTATAATAATTCGGTGCGTTCTCTATGTGAGGAAGTTATACTGCCCACCCAACTTGGCAAACGTTTTTTTCAGTAGAAAATTACTTTCAAACAAATTAAATCTTATAAAACTATGTGGAAACACAAAAAGTTTATTAGGTTTAATAAAGATATGTCATTATTTCATCTGCGTAGAAGGGTTATCGTTTTTACCGTCTATTTTTCTGTTGGATGTGTCTTTTAAATCAAGAGACAGGTTCGAAATCAAACTTCAGACCTACATAACTTTCGCCGAAACAGGAAGAGCGCGTTAGCTCAAAATGTAGATTGTCTACTTTTTGTTCACTACAATCGGAAAAGAATATTTCATGTATCTGAACTCGCATGTGACCAAATTGGAACTTCAACGAACATTTAAGGACCAACCCGAACCAAGACCGTCAAACATTTACTGTGTCTATGGAGGGAAAAAACATAGCGGGGAACACTTTTTTTTTTTTTTTTTTTTTTTTTTTTTTTTTTTGTCGTTTCAAGCCTACTGTCGCTGATTTATCCAGCAAGACATCATATTTCGGCAATTTTGACGGCACCATCGCGTTCTACTGATCCAGAAACGCAATTTTCTCGCTGACGTACGAAGTGCTCTCGATCAAATTTTAATGTGGCAACGGATAGAAGATCGAGCATCGAAAAATATAAGGATACTAATTTTGGTGAATTTTAGACAATTTCCAAGGGCGTTTTGGGGAGATTTTTATGAAATTCATGAAATTTCGTATATCCCGTGAACGAAGCGTCCTAGCGCAAGACGGATTTCAAAATCGGATTCAGCGACTCAAAATACATACCGTCAAGCATTTTCGTCGAATTTCCTGTGTGTTTTAATGGAGAAATTGCGAATTTAAGATAAAGAATAATTTTTTAAAACAAACAGTTTCTTCAGAATGAAGCCCAAGTAGTTCCAGTAAGTGCCCGCTCGGCTTTTTTGGCAAATTCATTTTCGTAAATTTTTTTTTTTAATTTTCACCCACCATACAGGGGTCAATCAGTGGGTGGGGTTGGGGGAAGACCTGAAATGTTTGATATTTTTAGTTGTTGCTTATGGAGCACCTGCTTGTGATGGGGATATAAAATTTAGTTTTTCCCATGTGAAATCGAACAAAGAAACACAATATGGAGGAAATTTGGGAAATTTCATGAAATTGTGTTTTTTGTCACTTGCCGGTGAATGGAACGGCGTAGAACAAAACGGATTCCAAATTCGGATTCAGCGCCCTGATTTCCATAATGTAACACAAGTTGATGAATTGTGAACAATTTCCAAGATGAATCTTTGGAGTTTTTCATGAAATTCATGAATTTAATATATCCGAAGAACTAAACGTCGTAGAACAAAACGGATTTCAAATTCGGATTCAAAGACATAATTTACCTACTAGAACACATTTTGATGAATTTTAATCAAATTCCAGGGGCTGTAAAGGGGCCTCATACAAAATGGTCGGATTCTTTTTTATACTATTCCGAAGCACCTATGTAAGCTGGGGCCTCCAAATTTTGTATGATGTACCCTTCAAATACTCTGTAGAAATGGCGTGAAGAATTAATTTCGAATTTTCATGAAATTGTGGAATCTGGCGAACGCAGCTTCTGAGAGCAAAATGGACTTCAAATTTGGACTCAGCGCATCAAAAAATATAAGGATACTAATTTTGGTGAATTTTAGACAATTTCCAAGGGCATTTTGGGGAGATTTTTATGAAATTCATGAAATTTTGTATATCCCGTGAACGAAGCGTCCTAGCGCAAAACGAATTCCAAAATCGGATTCAGCAACTCAAAATACATAGAGGAAAGCATTTATGTCGAATTTCCTGTGTGTTTTAATGGAGAAATTGCAAATTTGAGATAAAAAATACGTTTTTAAAACAAACAGTTTCTTCTGAATGAAGCCCACGTGGTTCCAGTAAGTGCCCGCTCGGCTTTCTTGGCAAATTCAGTTTCGTAAATTTTTTTCCTTAATTTTCACCCACCATACAGGGGTCAATCAGTGGGTGGGGTTGAGGGAAGACCTGAAATGTTTGATATTCTTAGTTGTTGCTTATGGAGCACCTGCTTGTGATGGGGATATAAAATTTTTTTTTTCCCATGTCAAATCGACCAAAGAAATATAATAAGAAGGAAATTTGGGAAATTTCATGAAATTGTGGTTTTTGTCACTTGCCGGTGAATGGAACGGCGTAGAACAAGACGGGTTCCAAATTCAGATCCAGCGCCTCAATTTACCTACAAGAACACATTCTGATGAATTTAAAACAATTTCCAGGGGCATTTTGGGGAGATTTTCATGAAATTTCAGAAATGCGGTAAAAGGAGCGTCCTTGAGCAAAACAGATTACACATTCGGATTCAGTGCCCTGATTTCCATAATGTAACACAAGTTGATGAATTTTGAACAATTTTCAAGATGAATTTTGGGAGTTTTTCATGAAATTCATGAAATTTAATAAATCCGAAGAACTAAAAGTCGTAGAAAAGAACGGATTTCAAATTCGGATTCAAAGACATAATTTATCTACGAGAACACATTTTGATGAATTTTAATCAAATTCCAGGGGCTGTAGAGGGGTCTCATACAAAATGGTCGGATTCTTTTTTATACTATTCCGAAGCACCTATGTAAGCAGGGACCTCCAAATTTTGTATGTACCCTTCAAAAACTCTGTAGAAATGGCGTAAAGAATTATTTTTCGAATTTTCATGAAATTGTGGAATCTAGCGAACGCAACTTCTGAAAGCAAAATGGACTTCAAATTTGGACTCAGCGCATCGAAAAATACAAGGGTACTAATTTTGGTGAATTTTGGACAATTTCCAAGGGCGTTTTGGGGAGATTTTTATGAAATTCATGAAATTTTGTATATCCCGTGAACGAAGTGTCTTAGCGCAAAAAGGATTTCAAAATCGGGTTCAGCCACTCAAATTACATACTGGAAAACATTTCCGTCGAATTTCCTGTGTGTTTTAATGGAGAAATTGCGAATTTAAGATAAAAAATACATTTTTAAAACAAAAAGTTTCTTCAAAATGAAGCCCGGGTGGTTCCAGTAAGTGCCCGCTCGGCTTTTTTGGAAAATTCAGTTTCGTAAATTTTTTTTTTAATTTTCACCTTTTAGGTAGGTTATCTGCATATATTATTGAATATTTCTAGTGCATTTTCATCACCATACAGGGGTCAATCAGTGGGTGGGGTTGGGGGAAGACCTGTAATGTTTGATGTTTTTAGTTAATGCTTATGAAGCAACTGCTTGTGATGGGGATATGAAATTTAGTTTTTCCCATGTGAAATCGAACAAAGAAACACAATATGAAGGAAATTTGGGAAATTTCATGAAATTGTGTTTTTTGTCACTTGCCGGTGAATGGAACGGCGTAGAACAAGACGGGTTTCTAAGTCAGATCCAGCGCCTCAATTCACCTACAAGAACACATTCTGATGAATTTAAAACAATTTCCAGGGGCATTTTGGGGAGATTTTCATGAAATTTCAGAAATGCGGTAAAAGGAGCGTCCTTCAGCAAAACAGATTACAAATTCGGATTCAGTGCCCTGATTTCCATAATGTAACACAAGTTGATGAATTTTGAACAATTTCCAAGATGAATTTTGGGAGTTTTTCATGAAATTCATGAAATTTAATAAATCCGAAGAACTAAAAGTCGTAGAAAAAAACGGATTTCAAATTCAGATTCAAAGACATAATTTATCTACGAAAACACATTTTGATGAATTTTAATCAAATTCCAGGGGCTGTAGAGGGGTCTCATACAAAATGGTCGGATTCTTTTTTATACTATTCCGAAGCACCTATGTAAGCAGGGACCTCCAAATTTTGTATGTACCCTTCAAAAACTCTGTAGAAATGGCGTAAAGAATTATTTTTCGAATTTTCATGAAATTGTGGAATCTAGCGAACGCAGCTTCTGAAAGCAAAATGGACTTCAAATTTGGACTCAGCGCATCGAAAAATACAAGGGTACTAATTTTGGTGAATTTTGGACAATTTCCAAGGGCGTTTTGGGGAGATTTTTATGAAATTCATGAAATTTTGTATATCCCGTGAACGAAGTGTCTTAGCGCAAAACGGATTTCAAAATCGGATTCAGCCACTCAAATTACATACTGGAAAACATTTCCGTCGAATTTCCTGTGTGTTTTAATGGAGAAATTGCGAATTTAAGATAAAAAATACATTTTTAAAACAAAAAGTTTCTTCAGAATGAAGCCCGGGTGGTTCCAGTAAGTGCCCGCTCGGCTTTTTTGGAAAATTCGGTTTCGTAAATTTTTTTTTTAATTTTCACCTTTTAGGTAGGTTATCTGCATATATTATTGAATATTTCTAGTGCATTTTCATCACCATACAGGGGTCAATCAGTGGGTGGGGTTGGGGGAAGACCTGAAATGTTTGATGTTTTTAGTTGATGCTTATGAAGCAACTGCTTGTGATGGGGATATGAAATTTAGTTTTTCCCATCTTAAATATACCAAAGAAATATAATAAGAAGGAAATTTGGGAAATTTCATGAAATTGTGGTTTTTGTCACTTGCCGGTGAATGGAACGGCGTAGAACAAAACGGGTTCCAAATTCAGATCCAGCGCCTCAATTTACCTACAAGAACACATTCTGATGAATTTAAAACAATTTCCAGGGGCATTTTGGGGAGATTTTCATGAAATTTCAGAAATGCGGTAAAAGGAGCGTCCTTCAGCAAAACAGATTACAAATTCGGATTCAGTGCCCTGATTTCCATAATGTAACACAAGTTGATGAATTTTGAACAATTTCCAAGATGAATTTTGGGAGTTTTTCATGAAATTCATGAAATTTAATAAATCCGAAGAACTAAAAGTCGTAGAAAAAAACGGATTTCAAATTCGGATTCAAAGACATAATTTATCTACGAGAACACATTTTGATGAATTTAATCAAATTCCAGGGGCTGTAGAGGGGTTAAATGTCGGAGGTTAAATAATTGTTCTTCTACTAATCCGTCCATGATGTGAGGAAGTTATACTGCCCACCCAACTTGGCAAACTCTTTTTCTGTTGGAAATGTTACTGTGTCTCTAGTTTTCCTAATAATGTATTTCAACTTATTTCAATATTTTTATAGTAATCTTTTAATCGTTTACTGTAGGGTTGTTTAACTAATTTGCTAAACTTGTGTTTATCGCGTCTTGTAATAGAAATCGTTAGACCATTCGTAATCCACGGAGTATGTCTATTGAAGGTGGGTTTGAAAGTTTCAACTGTAGTATGATACTCAATAACATTTTTCAATAAATTAATAAATGCATTTGCCGACTGATTCAAATCTTCTTCATACACCGAAGACCGATCCATGTTAGAAAAAGAAACTCCTACTGCCTCAAAGCCAATTTTTTTCTTAAATTTTAAGGCGTTTTTGTGATCATTCAAGATTTCATTGTGTGAATTAACAATAGTCACCACCGTGCTAAAGTGGTCGGTAATTGCTCTCTTTATTTCAGCAGGGTGAGTGCTTTGATTGGGCAATTATATGATCTAAGCAACTAGTTGACAACCCTTGAACTCGGGTGGGCTCAGTAATTAGAGAAAGAAACCCCATGGAAGAAATCATATTCAGATGATCATTACTATTATCTTCTTGCAATAAAACGATATTGATATCTCTTACAATGTAAGTAAAACAATCTCGATCAACATTTTCAAGTTCCGACCTCAAATCTCGAATAAACTTGATAAGGATTGGTTGTAGGGGATCTATAAATTCCATAGACCTTGTCACACACAAATCTAATTTTAAGTAGCTACTGTTGCATCACACAATGTTGATTCTTCAATACTGTAATCATATTTATCATTTCCATAAAAAAAAACCCTGTCATTATTATTTCTATTATTCGATGATTTTGAGGCCCTGTACCCATTCATAAGTTGCAATAGTACGCAAAGTCTACCATAGACTTCATTAAGAATAATAAAATCTGGCTTAAAAGTAACAGTTTCCAACAATACTCTCATTTCATCAAAATTACAATTGTAGCTCCTAAAGTGCATATGAAAAATAATTTTTTGTTCCCAATAGCAAGTTCATTTTAACTCATGTAATCATTGAAAGATTGGTAAGACATTCAATTAGACTCACTACCAAATTACAAAAACGTCTGCCGAGTAGGGTGGGCAGTATAGCTTCCTCAAATATTATAACACGGACGTATAGAATTAGTTGAAGAACAAAGTACGAGTCAAAATGATCGATAAATCGTCGTTATAAGAAATAAACGTTTGCGCATGCGCACAAACTACCATTAATCCAACAGTAATGAAATTCATGAGGGAACGTCTAGGAGCTAAATTCCATAATCCTTGAAAATTTCATAAATATCGGTCCATTAGTATCGTAGTTATTTCTGTCTCGATCAAGTTTAGTTTTGCGCATGCGCTATAGTTATTACTCCACCAATCTTGATGTAATTCATACGACATTCCTCAAACAGGCAGACAGACAGACGGCCACGTAACCAAAATTGATCAGCAAGCTCTGAAACGCAAAAAGCAACAGAACATTTTGATTTTGGAGGACAAAACTTTTTTTCGACTTCAATCACGAACACATAGCTTTCCTAACTTCGGTAGTGAGGAAGCAAAATTCATTATATCCATCACTGAAATTGTCTACATGTGGATCAACCAATTTTCAAAAGCAAATATCACGTTTCGAATGTTATCTAGGTCGTCGAGGGTACGAATTACCTTCACTGGCTAATTTTCATTTTTCCTCTTTTGGACTAGAAAGTTCTTAATCCAGACATATTTGATGCTTCTTTTCTCTGCTTTCTTCTTGATCATCCGTAGTATATCTGCTCTCAGTGGGGTCAAGTTTTCCGTTACGAATACTCGAGTGTTCGGCCAGGCTGAGACGAATTTATCAGTAGTTAAATGAAAAAGTCAGGTCTTTTTGCCTTTCTTCTTCCGATCCCAATAAATCCACAACTTATTTACACCGATATAAATATATTTTTCCAACATACCAACTATATTTTTTCAAAATTTTGTGCAAAAATACCATATATAAAAAGCCCGTGAAGACAACCCTACCTAATCAATTAAAAAATTATCCACCCATAGTTCATCTTCAACGTTAACTATTGGCCTAACCAGTCGTCAAAGTTAATAACACATCCTTATAAAATATCTCCCCCCCCCCCCCCCAAAAAAAAGTCTGCTAATTTGGGTGTGGCACATAGCTTCCTCGTTTGCGTATCATGAATGTATAGATCATTGAAAAGTTTTAAATGACCTTGAAAAATCCCATAGCGGAAAAGATTAAATCAAGAAGTAGCGTAAAACGTCATAACTGGTCAATTAAGAAACGAAAAAATGATACTCAATGTTATTCACATTTGCTCATGCGCAGAATGAACTGATGAGTTAAGAACGATGAAGTAGGTACGGGACCACCTACAACCTACCCGCGCATTCAATGACAATTTCATCAAAATCGGAAGAAAACTGTGGAAATTAAGGTCGTCGCAAGTATTTCACATAGGCGCATGCGCAGTAGCTATTAGTGATACAATAATGTTTAAATTGATATGGGATGATCAAATTGTCATCCCCCAACTATCATTCAAATTTGAGCGAGATCGGATGACTAGGGTGTGGGAAATGATGCTTGGTAGAATTCACGTTTTCGCATGAGTAGAGTGAAGTATTGAGTCAGAAACGAGATGCAACTACTCCTGATTTACTATATAACCTCGACTTCTTATCATCTAGTGGTACGATTTTGATCAAACTCTGGCGGTAGGTGGGTATACATAATATTGAAATGAATTCATCACGAATTTTACTACTGAAAAACTTTTTTTCCGATTTTAAAAAGCTGATATATAACAATCTTCACATTTACCCCTTCCCTGCCCGACCAGGTCCTAGGGACCATGAAAAATGAATTCATCGCGAATTTTACTAGTGAAAAACTTTTTTTCCGATTTTAAAAAGCTGAAATAAAACAATCTTCACATTTACCCCCTCCCTGACCGCCCAGGTCCTCGGGACCATGAAAAATGAATTCATCGCGAATTTTACTAGTGACAAACTTTTTTTCCGATTTTAAAAAGCTGAAATATAACAATCTTCACATTTGCCCCCTCCCTGACAGCCCAGGACCTCGGGACCATGAAAAATGAATTCATCGCAAATTTTACTACTGAAAAACTTTTTTTCCGATTTTAAAAATCTGAAATATAACAATATTCACATTTACCCCCTCCCTGACCGCCCAGGTCCTCGGGACCATGAAAAATGAACTCATCGCGAATTTTACTTGTGAAAAACTTTTTTTCCGATTTTAAATCTGAAATATAACAATCTTCACATTTTCCCCTGACAGCCCAGGTCCTTCGGACCATGAAAAATGCATTCATCACTAATTTTACTAGTGAAAAACTTTTATTCCGATTTTAAAACGCTGAAATATAACAATCTTCACATTTGCCCCCTCCCTGACTGCCCAGGTCCTCGGGAAAATGAAAAATGAATTCATCACAAATTTCACTAGTGAAAAACTTTTTTTCCGATTGTAAAAATCTGAAATATAACAAACTTGATATTTACCCCCTTCCTGACCGCCCAGGTCCTCGGCCCATGAAAAATGAATTTACACGAATTTTACTAGTGAAAAACTTTTTTTCCGATTTCAAAATGCTGAACTATAACAATCTTCACATTTACCCCCTTCCTGACCGCCTAGGTCCTCGGGACCATGAAAAATGAATTCATCACGAATTTTACTAGTGAAAAACTTTTTTCCGATTTAAAAAGCTGAAACATAACAATCGTCACATTATCCCCTCCCTGACCGCCCAGGTCCTCGGGACCATGAAAAATGAATTCATCACGAAACAAAAAAAAAAACAACAACAAAATTTTAATACCAACCCTCCAATTTTATATCATCAATCGCCGATGCACATATTTTATTTGAATCCCCAACCCATAGGAAGGTTTGTCTCCACCCCGGAGGTGCGGATCTAAAATAATCGTTTGTACCAATCTTTCAATTTCAAAACATAACCCATGGTGAGCCCCACGACAAGAGGATAGCTGTGCTGCTAGACCCTTCTGGTTGAGGTGCGGCCGAAAAGAAAGAAAAAAAGAGAGAGAGAGAGAAAAAACACGGTATGTGTGCCACAATCCTGCGTTTCACGTTACTCACTTGAGCCCCTTCATTGGTTTTGGTTATACCTCGCCTTCAAGACAAGTGGTGCCGTATACCTGTTTGTCAAGTGAATTACAGGATTGTGGCATCGTTTTGTAGCACTGGGAGGTGACGCCGTAAGCCTGCGCCTCACCTTATAACGACGCCGTAAGTCTGTGTCTATATAGCTATATATATATATATATATATATATATATATATATATATATATATATATATATATATATATATATATATATATTTAACTTTTATCTTTCTTCTATTTTTATTATTATTGTTAAAACTTTGTTATTGTGCAACTGTCTGACGTGTGCCATATTGTAACTAGGATTGCCTCTTTTATGCCACGAATAAAGCTTTATTCTATTCTATTCTAGGAGGGGAAAGGTAACACGAGTTGAGTGAGGTTACAAACAACACAGGTTATTGCACTTCCACGTTTTGAAATCGTTCGCAGTGCAGAATGCGGTTCCACAAGTTCTGGAACACCCCGGGATTGCCCGTCCCAGTTCTGATGGGTTCAAGAACTGTCAGAAGCGCACTGAGAACGAAGCTATCCTAGCTGTGTCATCCTCATTGGCAAAAAAAAAGAAAAAAAAAAAAAAAACGCTGCAAATTATTTTACAAGGGTGGTTTATTATTGTTTATTCCTCCTCCCCCTACCAGAACGTATCCCTACACTGGAAATTTACAGAAAAACTAAGAAATACAAAGTACCTAAGCACCAAAAATTAAAAACAAAAATTGCTGGGTTTAGGATGTGCATAAAAACCAAAGCACTACTCACCAATTACCAAATTGAAAGATTTGGTTTCCTCCTCCGACACGCGTTTATTGGAAGATGCTAACTGCGTCAATTTAGCGTTCCGCAACTTTGTCAATGAATTAAGCAAGCCTAGGACGCGTTTTGCTTCACTCTTCTTCTGAGTTACTCCTGACAAAACTGAATCTGCTTCTTTCTTGACCATTTCTTCCTAAAAACGAATTCAAAATAAGAAAAATGCAGGTTTCTTCTCTGCTATAAACATATGGATAGTACAGGTTTACAAAAGAAAAATCAAGTTCCGTGACAGAGATCTCATTATCAAATCTAAGGGTTCTAAGTGTGCTGAACTCCACCCGAATCCCGTGTTTTTCATCGCATCAGGACTTTGAGATATTGTCAAAATTTGCTTGCTTTTGGCCCAATTCGTCCTACTTTTCCAGTTGTAGTATTTTAAGAGTGTGAGGCGTCGTTTCGTACAGTTTTCGACATCCTGAATCGAATGAGACCAACCGCAAGTCGCTACAAAAAAATTGTTACAGAGCACAACTAGCGTTTGTTGCTAGTGCAATTTTAAGCCCAAAAAACGTGGGGTTTTTTCGTGTTTTCTCCTAGTTTTTGGGCGTTTATTCCCCAGATTTTGGAAAAGGTTGTGGGAGCAGAAAAAAACTGATACTATGATCGTTTAGAAGAGACATTTCTGCGTCGGTTGTGACCAATCTGTGTTGTGAACCCCGAATCCCGTGTTTTACATATCATCAGGATCTTGATATATTGTCAAAATTTGCCAAACTTTGGCCCAATTCGCCCTACTTTCCCAGTTGTTGTATTTGAAGAGTGTGAGGCGTCGTTTCCTACAGTTTTCGACATCCTGAATCGAATGAGACCAACCGCAGGTCGCTACAAAAAATTGTTACAGAGCTAGTGCAATTTTAAGCCCAAAAAACGTGGGTTTTTTTTTTCGTGTTTTCTCCTAGTTTTTTGGGCGTTTTTTTTTTTCTAGATTTTGGAAAAGGTAGTGGCAGCAGAAAAAAATCTGATACTAGGATCGTTTAGAAGAGACATTTATGCGTCGGTTGTGACCAATCCGTGTTGTGACCCCCGAATCCTGTGTTTTACATCTCACTAGGATTTTGAGGTATTGTCAAAATGTGTCCAATTCTGGCCCAATTCGTCCTACTTTTCCAGTTGTAGTATTTTAAGAGTGTGAGGCGTCGTTTCGTACAGTTTTCGACATCCTGAATCGAATGAGACCAACCGCAAGTCGCTACGAAAAAATTTTTACAGAGCTAGTGCAATTTTAGGCCCAAAAAATGTGGGTTTTTTCGTGTTTTCTCCTAGTTTTTTGGGCGTTTTTTTCCAGATTTTGGAAAAGGTTGTGGCAGCAGAAAACAATTTGATACTAGGATCGTTTAGAAGAGACATTTCTGCGTCGGTTGTGACCAATCCGTGTTGTGACCCCCGAATCCCGTGTTTTACATATCATCAGGCAGGATCTTGATATATTGTCAAAATTTGCCAAACTTTGGCCCAATTCGCCCTACTTTTCCAGTTGTTGTATTTTAAGAGTGTGAGGCGTCGTTTCCTATAGTTATCGACAGCCTGAATCGAATAAGACCAACCGCAGGTTGCTACGAAAAATGGTTACAGAGCTAGTGCAGTTTTAAGCCAAAAAAATGTGGGTTTTTTTTTGTGTTTTCTCCTAGTTTTTTGGGCGTTTTCCAGATTTTGGAAAAGGTTGTGGCAACAGAAAAAATTCTGATAGTAGGATTGTTCAGAAGAGACATTTCTGCATCGGCTGTGACCAACTGCAGCTCTGTGGCCCCAGATGCGACGGAGCTCAAGTTTTTTTAAATTATTTTTTCCCTCTCGCTACAGGTATGCAGAATGTATTATACTGCGAAGTGAAAAAATTTATATAAAAAAATAAAAATGAAAAAAATTTCTTTTAAAATTGTAGCTCTATAGCTACTGGAGCCATAGAGCTGCGGTTGGTCACAATCGACGCAAAAATGTCTCTTCTTAACGATCCCAATCAGATTTTTTTTAGCATGGAACGTGCCTTGAACTAACTGGCGAAAAGTGTCACGTTTTTTGGGAGACGGCGATGTGTCACGAAATTTTTTCTTATGATTTTCACGTACAACCAAGCCGTTGCTGGGGAAATGAAAGTTCTTTAGTTTTCATCAGACAAAAATCGTTCTCCATTCGTTGGAAAGCTCTCGATTTATCACGCATTTCTTTCGTACTTTTTCTTCTATTTATGAAGTAATTTTATATTTATTCATGTTATAAATTGATATAGTAAACAATGCCGCTTGTTT
The DNA here is from genome assembly GCA_030762985.1 of Adelphocoris suturalis. NCBI lineage: Eukaryota > Metazoa > Arthropoda > Insecta > Hemiptera > Miridae > Adelphocoris > Adelphocoris suturalis. The sequence goes on along the minus strand of JAUMHS010000013.1, from coordinate 12,094,659 downwards.
CGATGTACTGAAATAGATTTGAGACAGAGAGGCTTGGCTCCAACCGTTGAATCCGTTTTAAGGACGTCCCTCTGAAGCTAGGTAATATTAGCAAGGCTTCGCATGTTATAGGAGTGACGCCCTATTGAAATTGATGACCGTGACGCATTTTGGTACATCATTTCCAATAAAATAAGCCTATGTGATCGTATAGCAAAAAATTTTTATAACCACACCTCAAACTTTGTCACTTTACGTTTCAAGGTGCGTAGAATCCAAATTTGAAATGTCCGTCCGCCGTTCGCCGTCCGGGCCATAAAAGACCTTAGAATTGACTTATAAAATCTGTTCTTTCGCACATAGACTCCACTTGGGGTCTAGTTGGTCCTAACTTCTCGCCAGCTCGATCGCTCCACTCTCATGGGTGCTATGAGCCAAAAATAGGTGAAAAAGTGTCTTTTTTTTGTATATTTCAAGTTGTATAGATATTGGAGATTTATGAGTGAAAAGAAAATGTTAGCTATTAATTTTATGGAAAATAAGTATTCTAAATGATACTCTTCTATTAAAAAAGAGATTTTGGATTTTAGGCTATTTTTTGCAATTTTATAGATTTTTTAAAACAAAATTTAATGAAGTTCAAGTTTTTAGCATTACTTCGTACATAAATGTTTGAATGTTCTATTTCATAGTTGATAAACTTTATTTGACCAATCTTATTCTATAAAATATCAATTTAACAATTCTTAGCCATTTTCAGTGTTTTTGTCGGCACATTTTTTGAAATTTGACCAATTAGATGATATCAATATACATTATAGGTAACACTTTTATGTGTTGGAAAGATGACTTGGTAATAAATTGTTTTATTTATCAACTATATTAAAAAGCGTAAAATTGTGCGATTCCGCTGCTGTAATGGATTGAACCCATTTGTGTGAGCTCCGAGTTCCGATACTAAATATACTATAAGCGGCGTTTAATAATTATGGACCAGAGATCTACGTAGAAGAGCTGTCTAATACATAAATAATAAACCTTTGTGTAATAATTTGCAGCGTTTTTACTTGGGGATTGACTACTTGATGTTATGTCTATTTGAGATGCGAGCTTGCGATCATCCAGATGACCAAACTATACACATCATTCTGATCTACATGCCCAACTAATTTTCATTTTTACTAAGGGATTGACTGGTACAAGATGACACGATGGGGATAAAAGTAAATAGCAGAGACAGAAGGAGTGATATCCGAAAAGGGGCTAGATCCTCCTAGATCAAACACCCCCCTCCCCTTATTTTTTTTTTCAATTTTATTTTATTTTATTTTTTTTTTAAAGAAAAGTTGCCTGTGTGCTTCAAGTTATTAGTTATCTTTGACTAGGTTTTATTACTTCATGATTTTCTTAACAAGGTTTTAGAAAAAGCAAAAAACTTGATTTTTCAAAAGTTTGACTTACAAACAGATTCTGATAAAGGTACATAATCACCTTCAGATCTACATGCTTACTAAATAGATGTACCTTCATAATCCGTATAGTTATAAAAATCAATATATTTCTAACACTGCCATCTGGATGACAATGCAATGCAATGTTAAAGCGGGGATTACACGACCGGATTTTGTTAATAATTTGCAGCGTTTTATGGGTTGTATTCGTCTAATCGCCGACAGACGAATACGATTACACGAATACGAATATAATCGCAGTTGACTCAGAATCAACGAATAATTATCGCGATTACAATCGTATTCGTATTCGACAAGATTATGCCCAACACCGAAGGGGGGACTCCCCTTCAGACATTGCGGGTTAGTCTAGACATTATACCAAAGCGCTGAAGGCGCAACATCCCTGCACGCTCAAAAATTTCTTTCTGTACTTATGTATTTCTGCATGTATTTTTCTATTAAGAAAATGTAGTCCTGAACTATGAATCGTTTTCTGCGAGACAGAAGGTGCACTAACTACTTCCTCATCCATAATGAATTGTGCCTAATGAATAAAAAAAAAAAAAAAAATTAAAACACTTGTTCACTGAAAAATCGCTTGTGCTAAAACTGACAGCTAACATCGAATGGGCTCCTTGCATCCAGCGGAAGGGGAAGGTACGATGGGAGGGGAAGGTGGTGGGGCTGTCATTGACCGCTTGGGCCCCGCCCATAAGGTTCATGATTAACTTGTCCACCTATACATTCATTAAAATATATATACCTAGTATTTCCAAATTGAATTCGAAATTTTGCAAAAAGGTTTCGACGTTTTCCAAATAGGTTTTGGCACTTTCAAAATACAATTGAGGAACTCTTTGATACTTTATAAATAACGCTTTATAACTAATATAGTTAGGTAGGTCGTGAAAATGTACAAAACAGGTTTCCTGAACTGGAGTTAGAGAACTATTTTTTCTGAATTTGAACTGGTTTTCAGTGAAGAGGTCGTCCAGCTGCTGCCGCAGGTAGAAGGAGGACCATGTTCATTAGGGTGGTTTAAAAAAAAAAAAAACCGGAATTGTATTTATTTGCCAAATATAGCGGCAAAATGGAAAAAATAGCTGAATTTTCCCATGTTTCTGTAAAATTCCTTAGTTTTTATCGGTTTTCCGGGGTCAAATTCGTAGTTCTGAATTGTCTGAACTGTGATTGGATCGTTTGAGCGTAGGGTTAGCTATTGTCAGCGGTATCGGTCACGTGTAAAAGCTTGTACAATGGTATCGGGTGGTTAAGCGAATAAGTACAATGCCGGTTCAAGTCCTTGGCAAATTACCAACGGCTTTGTACCGAGTATCCTGGAAAATACCAAATGTTATTGACACAAGGTATATCGGGACCTTAAATTATCAACGCGATATATTTTCCGGTGAAATTAGGGTGAATTTTTCTATTACCCTACAATTAATTTGAGGTTTATGGCCGATAAACGAAGCAATCATCGGCGGAAAAATATAGTAAAAAACGGAATCATGTTCAGAACATGCCAAAGCACCGACCATAATAGCATGTTTCTAGTACAATTCTCAACCAGGCGAACGCATTTTCGGTGAAATTTTCGATTTTTACTTATCTTCAAGCAGCGCCCTTTGCCAGTTTACCGGATAGCTAGTGGAAGGAGCATAAAATAAATGAGTTCATCATGTTCAGCGCATGCGAAAACCCATAAGTTGACCCAAAAAAATTGAAATCCGTCCTTCAAATCATCACCTCGGCACCAATTTAGAGGTTGGTTTATGATAGCGGCCGATAACTGGCCAAAATCGACCCATTTAAAGTGGATAGGATTGATATTTTTTGCTAAACATTTAGTAGGGTCATCCTAACATACCGAGAAAGCAAAAAAAAAAAAAACAATGAGAACAAGAAATTCCAGAACTTTGTTTTTTGTTCGAACCACCCTAATGTTCATGACATACCTAATTACTACAGTCGGAAGAAGTCATTGTTTGAACGCCCCTTGAAATCACCTGTTCTAACTGATGTTCACCACGTTCACTCAAGAGGCTCCGAACTATTGCCTTAATATTGGAAAATGAATTTTCCAACGGGGTTGAGCATGGGAGAGTACGGAGGGAGAAACAGGTTCATTTGAGACGAACGGCCAAATTTTGAATAGGTATGTTCCGAACGATGAATCCTCTCATTGCCCGTTACAAAAACGAAGTTGGTGATGGTATCTGGCAGTTTTTCACGAACCTGACAAGAATTCTCCAAAAAGCTCGGCGTTAGTAGTACCAGATGATATTATTTTATGTTGCACAACATTTTGAGCATTAATTGCGAGGATTGAAGGAACATTACGGCCACTAACGGTAGGTATAGTCACAACAGCTTGGGCATTGGCCTTCGATCGAGCCTGGCTGCGTTTCATATGTAAATTGAAACCAGATTCATCTATGAATATCAAGTTTTCCCGGTTTTCTGGGATTACCTCGTTGAACTGGATCGCAAATTCCTGTCGAAGTCGAATGGTTCTTTCTGCATTCGTCCTATCAAGCTGAATTGAGGATTTCGTTAGCGTTATTCACAACATTCACAACGCTCAAAACGATGTTCTGGGCGGACAGTTTTTCTTGAATTTTCACGACCTACCAACCTACCTATATTAGTAATAAAGCGTTATTTATAAAGCACCACAGATTTCCTGAATTATATTTTGAAAGCGTCGAAACCATTTTGGAAAGTGTCGAAACCTATTTGGTATGTCTCCTATCCTCCTCATATTCTGACCAATCCATCTTAGAATTCCCCCCACAGACAAATAACTGCTAATAGATAACTAACTGTACGTTACTTTAAGAAGTAGGGTTTTTAACGGATTTTTCAACGGTTTTTCACATGTTGTTTGCTGATGTTCACGAGTTGATGTTGTTTCACGAGTAATTGCTGATGTTCACATGTTTTCATGTGTTGTTTCATTTTTTCAATACATTTTTCAATATCTTCATTTTTCACTCCTCAGTATATGTACATACTCATGGATGTTACAAAATACTAGATGACCGTGCAAACAGCTGCATAAATTCTTCGAGGTGTGCAATTTTTATGTTTATGTATAATATTTATCAATTTTCCTTTGGTCATAATGTAATCTCCCTTTGAATCTTGTTGTAGCATTGATGATGATATATAAATACATCAAAACGTTGGCCTTGAAGATTAGAATTTTATTATTTCCTGACCGAGTCTCAAGAACCCCAAAAAACTGTCATAATTATTTGGATAACGTCCAATTCTATTTGGAAAATGTCGAATTCAATTTGGAAAATGTCGAATTCAATTTGGAAATGCTATATCTGTACCTCAGAGGTCGATTATCGTAAGTGACATTTTGGCGATTTTACAGGAGAGCCAAAAGAAGTTGTGGGCACACCTATTTTGATCCCTATGGCCCATTCTGATGACTTTATCATGCTCAAATTAATTAATTTGAGCATGATAAAGTCATCAGAATGGGCCATAGGGATCAAAATAGGTGTGCCCACAACTTCTTTTGGCTCTCCTGTAAAATCGCCAAAATGTCACTTACGATAATCGACCTCTGAGGTACAGATATATCATTCAGGATTTATGACAAATCGCAATAAACTACAACCCAATGAGGACTGCACTATTAAATAACCATATTAAAGTTTTATGTTTTTCCACCGAACAGAATGAATTGGCTCTTACTTACCCTACAAGCGCGTTCAACTTCATCTTTCATCTTTTCCAACCACATATCAATTTTCTTGTGCTTCTCAACACGGAGTTGCTTCAATTCTTTCTTCTTTGCTTTCCACTCGATATGTTTTCTTTTGATACGCTCCCTTCTAGCTTTTGCGCGTTTCACAGTTTTTTGAACGAGCGCTTTCAAATGAGGATCATCCAACCGTTTCTCAATGTCTTCGAGCAGCTCCTGAAAACATTGATGGATAAAAGGTGGATTAATACAACAGAACTGAATAAAGCAGGGGTTAAATAAATGCCAATATGACTTTTTGTAATAGCAACTACAAATTACGAAACAGGGAAAAAGTCAACCAAAAATTAGGTAGGCTCCCAAGGCAAAACAAATGGGGCTCCACTTTCAAAGGATCAATTCATATAGCCCATATTCTCGTGACGTCACGTCTGGAGTAGGTAAACAACCTATTTTTCACATGAAGCTTGCCGTCTCACGTTATAGTTCAATTTTTCAACACTTTGTACTGCAAAATTAATATTGTAGCAATAGAAAGTTTCAATTCAACTGAATAGTTGCAATAATCGTGCGATTCTTGGTTGTAGGTTGTAGCCAACGATACCAATCCAACGGTGAACGAGTTTTTATTTGGATTAGGAACCTACTAACTATTGTAGTTAATCAGTGTCAGAAAACTAAAGAACTTCATTCGTTTAGGCTTTGAGAATAATTAACCTGAAAAATAGTAAAGAAAAAATTATTGAAAATTCCTCAGGTGTCTGTACTGCAGTGTAGGTGCTTGGCCATTGCTCAGGTAGCTTCATCAGCGTTTTATGATAAATTTGTAGTAGCTACTATGCTTAACTGAGAAAGCTTTACATGTTATATTGAATGAATAAAAGGAGAGATTTGATAGTTTGTCAAATTAAACAAGGCAGGTTGTTGCTGCACCAAGAAATGGAACTACTTAGGTAGGTAGGTTCGAAGCGTTTAAGGTTATCACCTGATAATAACTTGATGTAATTTGCGTAAAATGTATTACCTTGCATATCACAAAGATTGATAATATTGACAAGGAACTAAGTAAGACTACGTTATGCAGTATGTCAAGCCGTGTCTATAAATGGCGCATTTTAGTATAGTTTACTCATCACCATGACAAGGTGAAATAACTTCGATTTTGCTTTGCCTCGGTGTTTGCTATTGTCGAAGTCTCAAGAATATCACCTATACAGGGTGTCCCAGTAACTCCCTGTATAGTACCCCCCCTCTTATTTTCTCTAATTGTGGACGAAAAAAATCCGACCAACGCTATTCTTCATAGTTTTTTTGCGTAGAATTAAAAAATGACAAAATTGCGAATTGGGCACGAGCAAAAACATGCGCAATTGAAATAAACTTCATTATTTTAAAGGAGAACCCCCATTTTTTATTGCAGATTTGAATTCTGTGTGAAATTTCATGGAGAAATGACCCATCGCTCGAGTTTTTAGGCTCGATCACAAACGGGCGCAATTCCGCTCCAACAGTGCGTAATTCCACTCTAAAAGTGCAGTATCTGAGTTTTCGAAGATACTCAATTGCCACATATGATACATGATTACAGATCTCGATCGCACTTGCCGCCTTGGAGGACAAGAATCTGGCTTCGCTTCGTTTATATGACCTTTCTAAGGCCTTTGACCTAGTGTCCCATGACCTATTGCTTAGAAAGCTGGAGCACTATGGTTTTGGTGCGAGTGCTGTGTCCTTTTTCGGGAGTTATCTGAAAGTTTGGAAGCAGGTGGTCTGTTATAATGGTTTAGAGTCAAAAGAAGTGAATATTCCTTGTGGTTTGAAGCAGGGAAGTGTTTTAGGTCCCTGCTACTTTTTGATTTTCATTAATGACCTTGCACACCAATTTGAAAATCCACGTAGTATATTTATGTTTGCTGACGATATTACCTCGTTGTCGGTGGGGTCCTCTACCGATGGATTGCGTCAAGATCTCCAAATTAAGGAATCAATCATTAAGAAATGGTGCTCCTCCTACGCCCTGATTTTGAACAATTCTAAAATCCAGGAATTGAAATTTGGCTTAAATCGTTGCTTCAACCAATCGGTTAATTTCCTTGCCCTCATGATCGATAATCGTATATCTTGGAAATGTCACGTGGAATCCTTGGTTCCCAAGCTGGCCTCCGTCGTTTTCATGATTCGATGACTGTCCAAAGTTATTTCGATGCCAGCAGAGTTGCATATGGATTAATACTATGGGGCAACTCAAGTCATTCTGTAGAGATTTTTAGGTTTCAAAAGAGGGCTGTTAGGATCATGTGTGGTCTCACTTGGAGTGAATCCTGCAGAGGATCTTTCGCCCGGCTTCGAATCCTGACAGTACCAAGTATGTTCGTGTTGACAGTCCTCAAGTACGTAAAGTCAGACGTTTCTAACTTCGCAAGTACTTCACACTTCCACGAGTATAGCACTAGAAGTAAAAACAATTTATGCTGTCTTAGTGTCTCCCTGAATTGCAGCCCCATGCAGGTTGGTGCAAGACTGTTCAACTCGTTGCCGCCATTAATCCGGGACCTTAGTTACCGCCCATTCTGCAGGCTGGTGAAAGACTCGCTTCTACAAGCCGAACTTTATTCTCTGGATAAGTACCAGCATGTTAAGTGGTTGAAAGTTTGTCCCTAGTCATAGTTCAATCAATTTTTTAGTTGCATCTGACTTATCTATTCATTTCATTTTTGTTTTAGTAATTATTTTTGTATTATTCCTACATTTTTGTATTACTCCTGACTTTTGTATTGCCTTTCAGGCCATTACAAATAAAACAGATTATTATTACGATTTTGGAGTATTTTTTTGTGCTGATGTCCATTTATTGATATATGGAACTCCAACTTGGGAAAACACCGAAAAACCTACATTTTAGTACGCTTTGTGCTTTGTGGAAATGTGTTGGAAAAGTGCAATTCTGGTCAATTTCCCGGTATTTTTCCAAGTTGGTGTTGCAAATATCAATAAGTGGACATCATTACGAGGTTCAGCACGAAAAAATACTCCAAAATCATGTATAATGATGTGGCAATAGAATATCTTCAAAAACTCAGATATTGAACTTTTGAAGCGGGATTCCGCCCGTTTGCGCGCACTTAAGAAATCGAGTGATGGGTCATTTCTTTATGAAATTTTACTCAAAATTCAAATCTGCAATAAACAATGGAGGTTCTCGTTTAAAATAACGAAATTGATGTCAATTGCGCACGTTTGCGCACATGCGCAACGCGCAATTTTGACATTTTTGAATTCTATACAAAAAATTATGAAGAATAGAAGAATTCGTTTTCCAGTTCTTGGATCACCCATCCATCGCCAAACGCGGGCTTTCGAAAACACGGGAATAAGCTCGTGACGCCCGTTGGGAAACAACGGAGCAACGGCAGCGCATTCCCTTGGATCTCGCGGGAACTGTCACACCCCCCACCCTTAAAAAATATACTTGATTGAAGAGCAAGTATGTAAACTAAATGGAATAGTTTACTGGGTGAGAACTGATGCTCACTAATAAATAGCTGCATTGGCGATTGAGGATAAAAAGGTGAAATTAAATCAGGATGGATTGTCAATGAATCTTCATATGAAGTATTCATTAGGTAGTTGACCTTCAATGAGAGATTGGAACAATCGGGAATAATATAACTTGCTCAACCAGGAGACTTACAGTAGGGAGCTGCCCACTTTGGGGACTTACGAAAATGGGAACTATGCCCTGGGGAAATAACTTGCTCAACTTTGGAGACTTACAGTGGAAGGTGCCCACTATGGGGACTTATGAAATAGGGAACGATGCCCTGGGTTTGGGAACAATGCCCTTGAAAATTAATTATGTTAAATAGAAATAATATGAGGGGAAAAATTGAGAAATTAATAATCAAGAACCAATGAAAGTATTTATGTATCCAAGGGAGTATAATGGGTATTCCTTCTGGAAACCTGGGCCATGTTTCTTCTGAAACATTAACGCCCCAAAAATAGTGGATCGGATTACTAGGCATTAGCCGTCCTTAATCCTAACCACGCTCTGCTACCATGTAATAGACTTAGGCACCTCGTTTTCCAGTTCTTGGATCACCCATCCATCGCCAAACGTGGCCTTTCGAAAACACGGGAATAAGCGCCTGACGCCCGTTGGGAAACAATGGAGCGACGGCAGCACATTCCCTTGGATCTCGCGATAACTGTCACAGGCTTGATTAAATGCTTGAGCAAATTGATTGTATCATGCGTGATTGATAATTAAGAAACCCGTTTGACGCTTGAAGCAAGCATGACGGCGATTAATAAGAAGTTTGAATGACTCAAGCGGATGCTCAAGCCGCTTGATTATCTAGGCCAGCGGTTCCCAACTGCTGGGCCGCGGCCCACTTGAGGGCCGCAGGCAGCGCGCTACTGGGCCGCGGATGCTGGCCGGAACTCAAGAAATAATAATAAAATATTGCAAAATAAGTACGTTATTAATAAATCGGTCATCGCGATAAAATATTACTAATTAATATTTAGGCATTCTCTTGGATAGTGTAAGTTTACTGATTCAATTATTTTACAATTTATTTTTTAAATTTATTTACAAGTCGCTTGACAATTTTATAACAGAAAATTAATTAGATTGGTCAAAGTGTGTAGGTTTGACAACTGACGGGGCACGAGCTATGTCTGGTATTCATAGGGGGTTAATCGCCAGAGTTAGGTCAGTAGCTCCCTTTGTCAAATGGACACATTGCAGCATACATAGAGAAGCTCTTGCATTTAAAGGTTTGGGCGAGTGTCTGAAAAAAAACTCTTGACGATGCAGTAAAAATCGTCAACTTTATCAAAGCAAGGCCAAAAAACTCGAGACTTTTCAGTGTTTTGTGTGATGAAATTGAAGGTCAACACAAATAGCTTCTACTTCACTGTGAAGTTATGTGGCTATCCAGAGATTTTTATCAAGATTGTTTAAACTTCGTTATGAACTCTGGGATTTCCTCATGAAGGCATATGATGGCAAACGTGCAAGTTCCTTCTTAGACTGTGTGACCGATTAAAACTGTTTAAAGTGGTTGGCGTATTTGGCAGATATTTAGGTGCCCTCAACACTCTGAATCTAACTCTTCAGGACAAGGATATTCATAAGTTTCTTGTACAAGACAAAATAGAGGCAATGATAATAAAACTTCAACGATGGGCTAAAAAAATTGAAAAAAAAAAAATTCATTCGACGTATTTCCTGTCCTACGCGATTTCCTTGAAACCAACGAATTCAAAAATTGATGAAACAATAGCTGCAACCATAAATGATCACCTCTCATCTTTGGTTTCCGACCTCAAGCAGTTCAATTTTTAATATAATATATATTCATCAAAATTTATTTCAATTATTTGTCTCGTCACTTTTCTTTTGCTTTGTGTTTTAACTTTTCATTTTTGGACTGAGAAATCACAGTAAGAAACTAAGTCTTTTTATATTTCTTTTAGGAACTAGTTCCCTCAAATTGAAGGCGAAATCCAATGGATCAATTAATGAAGATAACTTAAAAAAAGTTAACACATCTTCAAGTGAAGAGGTCTCTTTAATTGAACTGTCTTGTGATCAGGATCTGAAATCAAGTTTTAAAATGACCCCATTGATTCCTTTTTGGATAAATATGCGAAAAGAATATCTCGCAATTGGCAAAATGGCACTGACGCAATTGATGGGATTTTCAGCTAATTATCTGTGTGAAGAGCGTTTTCTACTTTAGTTTATTTGAAAAATAAGTGTAGAAATAAGTTAAACGTGGGGAGTGACTTAAGTCTGAATTGTCAAGTTTCGATCCCGATATTGATGCACTAGTAGGAGACAAACAATGTCAGAAATCCCATTCAGTTTGAACAGCCACGTTAATATATCTATAAATAAATAAAGGTTCTTGAGTAAAAAGTTTTTTTTTTTTTCTATTTGCTCAGTATGTTTTAATTTGATTTAATATTTGCTTGATTTATTTAATAATTGCTATATATATATATAATCGGGGTGGGCCTCGAATTTTTTCAAAAAATATTATTGGGCCCCCAAGCTAAAAAGGTTGGGAACCGCTGGTCTAGGGGTTTATTCACCAAGCATTGCGTCAGTCAAGCGGTGGAAGGCATGGTGTCCACTTCAGAAAGTATGGTTCCCGAAAACTCGGAGCGGTAGTTCATCAGTTTATTGATTGATTTATATCGTGATTGTCCGGAATTGTGGAAAGTGAAGAGCAAAGATTATTTCAATATAAATTAAAAAAAGTGCCGCGCTAGAAAAAATCGTGGGGGCATTGAAAAAGATAAAACCCGATTTCAGTGTGAAACAATTGAAACAAAAAATTAATGTTCTCAGAACAAACTTCAACAGGGAGTTCAAGGCCATCGAGGGTAAAAAAGTGTCAGGGACGTCTACAGACGACATCCCTGAACCTTCGCTTTGGTATTATGATGACATGCAATGACTAAATCGAGTAGATTGAGATGTTGATGATTGAAGCGGTTCCTCATTTTATACCAATCCTTAGACCACCGTCTTTTATTCTTTTTGTGGTTTCTCCGCTTCTCAGCAACCAAGGAAGCCCGAATCTACATTTTACACCATTACGCTCCACACTCCTCAGCTTCGACTGATGAGAGTTTTGATCAAAAGATTTAAGGGTTGATTGAAGTACGCTTCAAGCGCCCATCAATCTAAGCCTCAAGCATCTGATCAAGCCGCTTGATAGTGTAGGGCCTCCTTAATATTCAAACAGACAGAAGTACGAGTATATCAAACAACCCCAATTGCTTTTGACATTTTCATGTCTTTGCCCTGGCACATTGCACAAAAAACTGTCACGTAACGTAACGTAAATATTTTGACGATTTCCGCTTACAACCGAGTCGTTGCTAGGGAAATGGTACTTCGTCGTTTTTCATCCCCAAAAATTCGTTGACCATTCGTTCGAAAGCTCTCGATTTATCCAACCATATTATGTTTACTACTGCGAAGTGCGTGGCCAACAAGCTGAGTTATGAGCAAGGTTATTTGAATAATTGTGTACACTCAGGTGATCATTTTCAATAATTGATATTGTGAACATGATTGCCACCGCTTGTTAATTTCTGATGATTTCATTGAGCTGGTGTTTCGATGATTTGATTCATAGCAGGTGATCCAAATATTGCGAGAACGGTTTGATTTGTGAAGCGGTGGTTAAATCATTTTAATAGGTAATTTCTATGCTTTACACTCTAGGAAGCTGTAATTTCTTATGTAGCCTCTTTAGGACATTGACTTGACGATGCCCAGGGTCCGGATCAGATGAGTGGCTTTTGAAGCTAATTTCTATGTTTTACACTCTAGGAAGCTGTAATTTCGTATGTAGTCTCTTTAGCACATTTACGTGACGATTCCCAGGGTCCGGATCAGCTGAGTGGCTCTTAGAGCTTGCAAACGAGTCTGCAGGGGGGTAGGTGATGTAGCCTGGCTCGAATTCAATGAAGTACCCACGGGTGTCGGAACAATGAGTCAACACGATCGCGAATACAATTAAGTACCCACGGGTGGGCGGTTTCTCTTATGGCCCATTAAATTGATTTGTACGCCCCGCCGTGCGATGCACGGGTGAGATCTGCCTAGTAATAAATACAATAAGAAAACACACATGAAAATGTCCCAATGTGTTGCAGACTCGTATGCAAGCACTTCAAGCTGCTTTGTCTTTCTTATGATTTTCACGTACAACCAAGCCGTTGCTGGGGAAATAAAACTTCTTTAGTGTTTATGGGACCAAAATCGTTCTCCATTTGTTGGAAAGCTCTCGATTTATCTTTATTCCTTATTTCTTTCGTACTTTTTTGTAACGTCCCAAACGAAATTAAAGTTTTTAAACTTATACCATTAGTTCCTTGGGACATGTAAAAACCATAAGGGTTATAATGCAAAGACCATGAAGGTTATAAGGCAAAGACCATAAGGGTTATAAGGCAAAGACCATGAAAGTAGCATGTAAAATTACAGCCATGCAAAATATGTTTTCAAGAAAAGTTTTCTATGTGCTTCAAGTTATTCGTTATCTTTGACTACGTTTTTATTACTTGCTTTTCTTTACAAGGTTTTCAAGCAAAAACCTTAATTTTTCAAAAGTTTGACTTACAATAAGATTTTGATAAAGGTAAATAATCACCTTCAGATCTACATACTTACTAAATAGATGTACCTTCAAAATCCGTATAGTTATAAGAATCAATATATTTTTAACAGTGCCGTCCGGATGACAATGACATTCAATGTTATGCAATGTTAAGTCAGTGCAATGCAATGTTATCATCCAGAAGTTGTCAAAGAACTTGTTCAAATGACATTAACTCACTTTTTTTCGCTCCAATTCCTTGCATTTGGAAGTCCAATCATCTTCAGAGAGGGTTTTCTTCGTGACTTCCAAATACTTCCATATCCGCTCCACACTATTGAGAAGCCGTTTGTATCCAGATAGAAGCACCGAAATAGTTGACACCTATAAAACACCAATTCCAGAAAAATTTCGAACACCATGAACTACATAATCACACGTCAACTATACATAACGCAAATCCTGCTAGGTACAACTTGTAAATGGTGAATTATCTTTCACCGCGTTAATTCAGAAGTAAAGTAATCTCCCTCTGGGCTGAGGTCATGGTTTGGTTAAGTCAACGTCGAAACGTTTCATTTTGTCCATCAATCATGGAAAATGTGTCCATATTGGACAGAAAAGTGGCTCCCCACAGCTTGGAATCACAACCTAAAAACTTCAACAGTGGTTTCCTATCGCGAATTAGGAGTTGATTTTTTGTAAGTTGAAACACTAAAATTGAAAAGAAATTAAATTAATTTTGAATATACCTTTAAATAAGAGAAAGTAAAAACCACTAGGTACCAAAGCTTGAAAATCTTTTTCAATGAGGAACCTATGAAGTGATGTGAAATGCAACAGTAATATAATTCTACTCTTTTGGTGGCCTAAACAGTAGATCTTCCGGTACTAGATGGTATCATTCCTACATTCCAAGAAAAAAGTAAAGTAAAGTAAACAACCATTCCAGGTTGGGGGGCTTTTCGTCCGACTGCCTCGGGCGTCGCGGACGTCATCAGCTGTCCTCCAATGAGGATCAGAATTCGTTCTGATGATTTCGCTTAAAGCTACTCATTGCCTCGCCCCCTTGAGTGGAGAGAGGTTCGCCGTACAGAAGCGAGATATTACTTGGACGTCTGACCCTTACCTGGGCGGTCACCCATCCAATTACTCACCATCGCATGAGAAACGGTTCATTGCAACGCCTAACCCAAGAATCAAGAATTGTTTATTTAACATACATTTTTTGTACAAGGATATACAACATAATGATGGTGAATTACAATACCGGCCTGACGGCCTTATTTGCTGGTTAAACATGAGGTTGGTGTATGTAGTGTCTTGTAAAATCATGTTATGTTTGCAGAGAATGTGATGGAATAAGAGAAAATTTACTAATTCAAAAACTCTTTACATGGGGTTGTGACTTAATGCTAGACTTTGTGCTATAAGGCTACTATATACAAATTATTTACAGTTATTTACATTTTATATACAATAGTATTTACAGGGAAGTGGGCTCAGACCCGATGTTGGAAGGGTAATTTGGTGAGGTATCAGGACCCCAGCGCGGTTTGATTCCTATTTTAATGTTTTTTAGTAGTGGGTTGGGGTGATTTTTGAGCTTGTCTGTGAATTTGTTCTTTAGTTTATTGATGAATGTATCTAGTTTGTCTATGGCATATGTTTTGTGGAAGTTTTCGATTTTTACTCGGCGGGAGGTGTGAGTTGCTAAGCGGATGCATTTATTTTGGGTACTTAATTTGGAGTTTGGAAAGGGATGAAGTTGATGTGGTGTGCCATATCGGAGATGCATAGGTCATTGTTGAGCGGATTAATGTTTTGTATAATAAAAGCTTTATTTCTGTCGAGAGGGCATTTGTTTTAAAAAGATGGAAGTACCTTCCGAATTTCCTGCGTGCAGTTTGGTTTGTACGTTTTACGTGTTCGTTCCATGTTAGTCTTTTGTCCATGTGTAGGCCAAGGTATTTAACGGAGTTGGAGAACAGTATTAGGTTGGAACAAATTTTAATCTGTTTGGGGAGATTTTTTTTGCTGCTGAAAATTATAATAACGCCTAACCCGTACGTTCCAAGAAATACATATGAAGGAGGATACTAGATGATGAAAGGGTTGTGACAGGAAACCATGGAAATCTCATCAAATAAGAAGCAAATACACACAAATCTCTACTTCTCAATAGGAAACGTATAAATCGGGATATCAAACTTGGTTAGGTACCTGCCAAGGTATAAGTTACTAATCTATGCTGGATGAGTCAAAGCAACATCGGCTTTCATATAGCTCTAAAGAATAATTATTTTCCTAACGACTGAAAATCGTCGTCACTTGAATAAAAAGTCCAGTCATGCAGCATGACCCCATGAGCGAATTTTGAAGAAATTTTCCACATTTCAGTTGCTATTGATCGTGTAGAGAAATTTTAGTTTTTGATTTTGATAGACAAACATGGAATCAAATTATTAAAAATAATTAGGAGGTACTCATACTTTATTATTAAATAGAGCAACCGAGAGAATCGGAGGACGGAATATTTCACAGAGTAAACTCATCAGTTGTGACTACATTTTTTTTTTTTTTTTTTTTTTTTTTTTAAACAAGCACCTACTTCCTACGTTTTAAACAGCATGGTTCTAGGATTGGTTATACAGGGATACTTCCATAAGAGTAGTTCAATCTGAATTTGGACAATGTTTCATGCAAATATTACCGATTTTTACAACTAGCGAACGGCATTATTTCGATTTTTGACTGATTTTTCAACTGTGAAATTTTTGAAAACTCGATGCATATTCTTATAGAGAATTTTACGCTGATTCCGAATATACCACATATTGGTATACTGAAAAAATTATGTCGCACAACAAATCGCAAATAACAGGCTATTTTGAACATTTTGACTACATTTTTGAAAATTTCAACCCGAAGATGTAATCCGATCATGCTGGCCAACGAACTTGAACTTTCGTTTTGTGTCTCTAACATTTTAAAATTTGTTTGAAGTTTCTAGCACAATTCGACGGACAGTTATCGTCTGGAATGACGCATACATACATATATACATACATACATACATAAAAAAATGCGTTAAACTTCAGAATATGATTCAGAATAGCCTGAAACGGATTTCTGCATAAAATGTTTTCAAAAATTCACATTCTACAAATTTTGAGGCGAGAGCAATAGCTTAATTTTCTTCAAAAATTCGCTAAAATGAGTAAATCTTGTATAGCAGCCCACAAGAGCTCATTGATCTCTGATTTTTTAATTTTTAGTGATTTTTTTTAGTACATTTTTTGAAATTTGACCAATTTAATGTGCTCAAAAAGTGCTGGCCAACGAGCTCATCCTTTCGTTTGGAAAGCTTGATTTTTTGGCACAAGAACGGAATTTTTATCTCAATCCTAAGGAGAGTTATCGTCTGGAATGACACATACATATATATATATATATATATATATATATATATATATATATATATATATATATATATATATATATATAGTTTTGATGAAGGATGAAAACACACGAGTGTAATATTATTTATATATATATATATATATATATATATATATATATATATATATGAAAAAGCGTTTAACTCTAGGATTCGCTTCAGAATGTCTCAAAATGGATTTCAGTGAAGAAATTTTTCAAAAATTTTCATTTTAATATTTTCCGAGCCATTGCAATTGCTTCATTTTCTACGAAAATTCCCTAAAACGTCTATTTCTACGAAAAATAAAGGGTTACAATGTTAAATTGGTTTTGACGGTAAGGTCATCGTCAGTAACAAACAATAATAGTTGAACACATATCAGAAAGGACACAGCTTATGTAGTCACAGGTGAAGGGTGATTGAATTCCCACTGGTTGAAAGAAAGGAAAGGGCATGAGGTACAACCCATCAAGTGCAAGCAAAGTGAAAGGGATTACAGCTAATCAGATGAAGTGAAGGGCGGGGAAGAAGTACCGTAAAGGCGAGTGACTAGGAACGTTCTGAGGAGGGTCTTTCAGATTTTGGTTTATTATTTCCAATAATAAGCCTATGTGATCGTGTAGCAAAAAATTTTTATAACCCCCCCTCAAACTTTGTCACTTTACGTTTCAAGGTGCGTAGAATCCAAATTTGAAATGTCCGTCCGCCGTTCGCCGTCCGGGCCATAAAAGGCCTTAGAATTGACTTAAAAAATCTGTTCTTTCGCACACAGACTCCACTTGGGGTCTAGTTGGTCCTAACTTCTCGCCAGCTCGATCGCTCCACACCCATGGGTGCTATGAGCCAAAAATAGGTGAAAAAGTGTCTTTTTTTTTTGTATATTTCAAGTTGTATAGAAATTGGAGATTTATGAGTGAAAAGAAAATGTTAGCTATTACTTTTATGAAAAAAAAAAAAAGTATTCTAAATGATACTCTTCTATTCAAAAAGAGATTTTGGATTTTAGGCTATTTTTCGCAATTTTATAGATTTTTTAAAAGAAAATCAATGGAGTTCAAGTTTTTAGCATAATTTGGTACATAAATTGTTGAATGTTCTATTTCATAGTTGATAAATTTTATTTGACCAATCTTATGCTAAAAAATATCAATTTAACGATTCTTAGCCATTTTGAGTGATTTTGTCAGCACATTTTTTGAAATTTGACCAATTAAATGATATCAATATACAGTATAGGTGACACTTTTATGTGTTGGAAAGATGACTTGGTAATAAATTGTTTTGTTTATCAACTATATTAAAAAGCGTAAAATTGTGAGATTAAGCTGCTGTAATGGATTGAACCCATTTGTGAGGTCCGAAGCTCCGAGTTCCGATACTAAATATAGGTACTATAAGTGGCGTTTAATAATTATGGACCAGAGATCTACGTAGAAGGGCTGTCTAATACATAAATAATAAACCTTTGTGTAATAATTTGCAGCGTAATTTGTGTTGGCATCACTAGGAATGAGATATATCACGCTTAGCAGCGCACCTCAATCTGTGGTTGTTATAAAATGCTCCGAGGGTGTCAGCAGACTTTTGGTAATTGTTTCCAATTATACAAAATTAAAAATGTGTCGTGATCAAAAAATGGCTGATTTCAATCCCAAAATAATAAGGTCTAAGCAACCATGGCTTTTACTGTGGATGCTCATACTTTTACTGTGGATTCTCATACTTGTTAGGTAATCGAAGCAACCTTCCTCTCCTCCCCAAGTCAACTTGTTAATTTTTAACGACATTTTAGGCAAAAGTTGTTGTTTTAAGAGAGACATGGAACACAAGCAATATTTGTTACAAGTCACTCAAAGTCACGATTAGTTCTTAGTCATTTATTACTTTGTAAGAGTAATTGACAGTTTTCTAACTGATTAGATAGAAAAATTGTATTTTTTATAATATTTCCAATAAAACTGTTTTCTGTAGGTAGTTTAAGAGAAAAAATTCCTGGACCATTTCATTACTTTTTTTTTAAATTTGACTAGGGTGGAGGGACCAGTGTTTGACATTTCATCAAAAAGTTAAAATAATAAGGCATAAAAGTGTTTTACGGGCTTCATACTTTTGGATTTTGAAACAAATACCTTCTCAGTGAAGTACGAGTATAAAGGCGGGAAAAGGTTTTTCGGATTTTTTTGTGAGATCTGAAGAAGGTCACCCCACAAAACCTCGTGCTGTCATTTCTTTGGCGCTGTTTCTTGTGATTTTACTAACGAGGTAAGTATTTTACATTGCTTCATCATGTACTCCACATTTTCAAATACGATTGTACCCATGGTTTTTCTCAATCAGTTTTTTGTGTAGATTGCATTAATGCTATCATTTTTTGGAAATAATAAAAGATAACACGTGAAAATGCAAATGTCAATTACTAGTCACCAAACTGATGCTACCCTCAGAGATTGACAGTGCTGTCAATATGGATCTCTATTCGTTCTTGTCATTTGTTCTTTATATTTATATAAATACATAGCAACTCACAAGGCTAGCGTGTATTGTACTGTTAGATTAAGGATTTATGCAAATGCCGTCATGGGTCAATTCGGACGAGCAACATGTTATCGTCATTAGCAGCAATTGCTTTCACTAGATATGCAAGCTGGGGGGAGCGTAGAAATCTCGATAAGGGGGATTATTCTGATCAAGACGCCCTTTGAGATCGCCTCGCCTCTAAGTTTGCCATTCCCTTTTAATACAAATCATTTCATTTCTTTTATCAGAAGTGGGATTCTACTCAAAAAACCGCTCACTTAAGTTTAATTTTGTGTGTCAAGTTTCGTTTTATGGTCCCACATCCCTAGTTAATGGGATAATTCCAACGTAAAGTAAACCTATTTCCGACCTAGACCTACTGGCGTCCTAGTGACAGGATAGCTTACGGAACCTGACAGCTCATCGTCGGAAGTATTTCCAGGAAATAGTAGGTAATTTTCATCATGGAAGAGGATGGTAAGAATCCCGATTTGGACCCTTCTTCACTCTTGGGTGAGTTAATAAAAGCTTTAAAACATCGCTCTTTAGCCCACCAGCCAGTGGAACTTCCTCTGTTAAACCCTGATAGAAACGATTCTGTGAAATGGATAGAACATGTAGAGAAACTTCAAGCCGAATTTCAATGATCGGACAACTTTCTTCTTGCGTCTATCGGGAAGTTTCTTCTAAACATCGCTCATTCCTGGTACGAAAAATGGTCCCAAGATTATCGTGAATGGGAACATTTTTCGAGGGATTTTAAAGAAGCCTTTCCATCTAAGCGTAACCTTGGGAAATTGTTAGAAGAAGCTTCTTTATACACGTCATTGCGTACCAATACATATGAGACCTACGTTCACGAGAAATTATCATATCTTAGAGCTTTGCGCGCAAGTTGGTCCGAAACTGATCTGGTTGAATTAATTGTGCATGGTATTGTTGAGCAAGAAGTTCGTTCAGCTTAAGAAGTTATCAAAGAAAGAAGAAGAAATTGTCAAACCATATCTGAACTTCTAAGTTTCCTCTCAGGATTCCCATCTCCCAATCGTCAGTTTCGCCAGAATGAAAAGCTTTCTGATAGTGCTAGTAATAATGCTCTTTTCCGTGCTTCGGAGCCAATAAAAAGGCGAAGGGTCGAATCTGATCGTCTAACCAGAATATGTCACCACTGTGGCAATGCCGGACATATCAGACGGTTCTGTCCACATTTGTCCAAAACCAATAACACCCCAGAAACAGCTTATCAACGGGCTTCGCCCTCTACAGCCGGTTTGGGAAATAGCAGTTTCCAATCTACTTTTTCAAGTCAGTCTTTTGCACAGAACCCTCAACAGTTAGGTGCCCCAGTCCTCACTAAATCTGATCATGAGGCGCTTTGAGAATTTTGTTTTAAACACGGACACGATGTGAAAACGTGCTTCCTCAAAGCTGGAATAGATAAGAGGAAACAGGTCCGTAGGGCTGCTGCACATCCTTCGACCAATCGCGTCATAATTGTTGAAGTTGATGGTAGACCTTTCAACTGCCTCGTTGATTCTGGAGCCGATATCTCCTTGATGTCCGACCAGTCTTTACCTCTCTTCAAATATAAAGCTGAAAGGTGTCAATTTGTAATTAGGGGCATAGTTCCAGGACAACTGATTGCCGAATGGTCGAGTTTGGTTCAGGTTAGAGTCGAGGAGATAACCATGCATCTGAGATTCTATTTTGTGCCCGATCCAATCCTTGACTATGACATACTCTTAGGCCTAGATATGTATGAAGATCACACCATTGAAACAATTACTGACTATACTGGGAGTAGGATTATTCGGAAACCAATGTCTGTTATCAATAGAGTAGCAGTAGGAAGTGCTGTCCAAGTGGGAGACCTGTGTGTTCCTGATGAGCATCTCCAAGCCATAACAACGATACTCAATAGCTTCCCTGATATGCTCACATCTGGTACACGGGTTCGATGTGTTAATAACTGTAGTTTATCAATTAAGCTTGAACGTGACATTGTTGTCAACAGGCACCCGTACCGTTTGTCTCTTAATGAAAGGTCTGCGGTCCGGGACATAGTTTCTGATCTTCTCACTAATGGCATTATTCGGGAGAGTGACTCTCCCTTTGCAAGTCCCATCACCCTTGTGAGAAAGAAAGACAGTTCATACCGAATGTGCGTCGATTTCAGGGAACTGAACCGTCACACTGTGAAAGATCGATATCCACTCCCGTTAATTGATGACCAACTAGACAGACTGGGGAATAACAAGTACTTTACATCATTGGACATGGCCTCTGGTTTTTATCAAATAGCCATTGAGGAAGATTCCATACCCAAAACTGCCTTTGTTACCCCAGATGGCCACTTTGAATTTTTAAGAGTACCTTTTGGGCTAGCTAACGCCCCTGCGGCATTTCAACGTGCCGTAAACAAAGCACTAGGTTCACTGCGTCATAGTGTTGTGGTTGTTTATTTGGATGATCTGCTTCTCCCTTCTCGAACTCCACAAGAAGGCCTCGATAACCTAAAACAAGTACTATCAGCTTTAGATTCTGCCGGATTTTCCCTCAACATCAAAAAATGTAAATTTTTGCAGGCATCGGTTGAATACCTAGGCAGGGAAGTTTCAGAGAAAGGAATCCGTCCTGGGCTCTCAAAAGTTGAAGCTTTACAGAAATCCCCTGTTCCTTCGAGTGTGAAGCAAGTCCGTCAATTCATGGGTCTAGCTAATTATTTCCGTAAGTTCATCCCTGAGTTTGCTGTAAGAACAGCCTGTATCACTAATTTAACTAGAAAGGATATCCCCTTCAACTGGCTTGAGGAGCATAATATTGCCAGAGAATATGTAATTTCTTGCCTCACAAGTCGCCCTCTTTTAGCGGTTTTTGATCATGACCTACCAACGGAACTGCACACTGATGCAAGCAGCTCAGGGTATGGTGCTATCCTCCTCCAGATACACCACAGGAGGGAACCAAAAGTAGTGGCTTACTTTAGCCGTCAAACTTCTAAGGATGAAAAACATTATCACTCATATGAACTTGAAACACTTGCCATTGTCAGTGCTTTACGCCATTTCCGGGTATACCTGCTGGGGATTCATTTCAGATTAGTGACTGATTGCAATGCTGTTAAAGCAACTGCCACAAAAAAGGATCTTGTTCCCAGAGTTGCCAGGTGGTGGATGTACATGCAAGATTTCGACTTTGAAATCATTTATCGTAAAGGGAGTGACCTGTCTCACGTTGATTTTCTAAGTAGGAATCCTCTTCCCAGTGCCAAGGTGCGACGTGTTAAGCAAGACTCTTGGTTGTACATTGAACAAAAAGGGAATGCTGAAGTACAGGAAATGCTAGTTGCCCTACGAGAGGGACAGCTAGACTCTCATCAATACGAGGAAAAGAATGGGCTATTGTACTACAGGCTCATGGAACCTGATGGAACTGTGTCCTTGCGATGGTTTGTTCCCCGCCAGAGCCGCCTTGGTCTCTTGCGCATATTTCATGATGAGCAATGTCATGTGGGACCCGAAAAAACTTATGATTCAATAGCTGCTCATTTCTGGTTTCCTAAAATGAGATCATTTGTCTTGAAATATGTTAAACACTGTTTAGTTTGTGCTGTCTACAAAAGTAGGACTGGCCCACGCCAGGGATATATATTCCCGATTGAAAAGCCAAGTGTCCCTTTTCACACATTACATGGGGATTGTCTTGGTCCTCTTCCCACAACAACTGAGGGATTCAAGCACATATTGATAATCGTAGATGCTTTCACTAAGTATTGTTTGCTGACACCTCTCATCTCGGTAACGGAGGCAGAAACTGAAAAGCACTTTTTGAATATTGTTGGACTATTTGGAACTCCAAAAGTGTTTGTTTCAGATGCCGGGTCAAATTTCAGGAACACACATTTTCCTAAAGTTCTAGAATCTCTGAAGATCGAGCACCATTGCGTCACTCCTGATTTACATCGGGGAAATGGTCAAGTTGAACGCTATATGCGCACAGTCATGAACCTGATTCGGATCGAAACCACTGTTTTGTCAGAATGGGCGAGAAATCTGTGGAAAATTCAATTAGTACTGAATAGTACCCAACAAAAATCAATAGGAACAACCCCTTTACATCTGCTGATTGGTGTTAATGGCTCTACACCACTCCTCCAATATCTACTCCGAGATCTCGATTCAGATATCTCTCCTGTAAGAAGTAGACGCCTAGACCGTGAGCGGGTGGCAGCTCTGATGAATTCATCCCAAACATCTGATCAGAATTCAAGGCGCAGGGACACCCTCGAATACTCTGTAGGTGATTTTGTGCTAATGCATAAGGATAAAACAATGCACAATAGTAAGTTGAATTATACTTTTCTGGGACCATATGAGGTCGTCCAATGCCTCCCTCGTGGACGATATAGCTTGAAGAAAGTTGGTACAAAAATAGTGACTAAAGCTGCCAAGGAGCAACTTCGCCGTTGGCCTACTGATTGGTCTCTTAACTGTAATATTGAGGAACTACTCGACTTCATGGAGCAAGAGGAAATTGATACCACAACTAATAATGTTCCCAGAGGAGAAACTGCAGTAGAGCAGGACGACCGTTCCCAAAGCCCACCATTCTTTGGGTTTGACTCGGATGAAGTGGATATTCAAAAACGAAGTCTTGATTAGTAATCGAAAATTACTTATATGTGTTTCTATCACTTTTTTTTCTTTTAATTTGTCTCTCAATTCTTCACTCACACTACTTCATTATGTGTTTTGGGACTGACTACCTTTAATAAACTATGAGTTTCTGTTCAAGCTTTACTATTCATTTCAGGGATATATTTTATTTCTTTTATTAATTTGTTTGGTTATTTTACTGTTTTGGCTGATTTTTGCCAATGGTTGCCTGAAAGATGGCTGTTTTGGCTGATTTCTGCCTATGATTTCGTTGCCTGAAAGATGGCTGTTTTAGCTGATTTTTGCCAAAATTTTTGTTGCCTGAAATATGACTGATTTCATTTTTAAAAAAGTTGTCATTGAGTTCTGCCATTGATTTTATTACCAGAATTAGTTGATGTCTCAGAGCTTAACAAAATGTAATTTGGAATGTTTTAGATTGAAAAATGCTTTATTGAGTTAGGTGAAGATAACTGATAAGGGTGACCTGGGCGGTGTTGATTGTGATTGTGGTCATAAAGGTAATTTCTATTGTGATAATGCTATCCTAATATTGTGAAATGGTTAGCATGCTAGTGTGCCAAAGTGCACGTATTCAAAAGGCCTGTCTAGTTAACAGTGCTCCCTCATGACCACATTTTCAGTTGGATTGATGGATAACTGCTTGGTGAGTATTGATTTGTCTTGGTATTAGCTGAACAATTTTAGTAGAATAAGTTGTTTTTATGTGGCTTTGAGAACAAAGCTGCTGTCAGAATTGGCCGTGTTAGATTAAGGATTTATGCAAATGCCGTCATGGGTCAATTCGGACGAGCAACATGTTATCGTCATTAGCAGCAATTGCTTTCACTAGATATGCAAGCTGGGGGGAGCGTAGAAATCTCGATAAGGGGGATTATTCTGATCAAGACGCCCTTTGAGATCGCCTCGCCTCTAAGTTTGCCATTCCCTTTTAATACAAATCATTTCATTTCTTTTAGTACCTACCGTATTGAGAAAACATTGTAGGTACCTATTTTGTGATGAAACATCTGGTGATCTTTTCAACTTTGTCTTTATAAATACTCATATTACTTTTATTTTTGGAATAATAAAACTAAGTTCAAATGCTCAATTTATTCATGAAATTTTGAAATGAATGTTTTGTTGATAATCATTCATTGCAGAAGAACTACTGTGCTAATCACAGGTGCAACCAAAAATTTGGGTGTCAAATAAATAATGGGTCAAAAAATTGATATCGAAAAACCAAATATATGATGTTTTGTGGCTTCAAATACTGATTTTCAAATACTGAGCAGTTTGAGGTCATCCTGATGCAGCAATACATGAAATATTAAGTTTGAACAAACGAAAAAACATTACTTAATTGCTTGTCAAAGTCAACATTTCTCTTAAGAAGTGAAACACTGGCCCCTCCACCCTACCGTTCCAAATCATACTGGAGCTCAGAACCTTGGAAACGAGGATTTTTGTACAGTGTTCCAAGTCACACGAATCTACAGATGACTTTAAAACGGCATTTTCAAGAACATTTACATACCTCCCTCCATCGAAATGGAAGTTAGTGAAAAACATTGGCTATTTCCACGAAAAATGAAGAGTTATAACGTTAAATCGATTTCGACGGTTACGCCATTATCATCAGTAACAAACAATAACTGAAGACACATTAGAAAGGACACACCTTATATAGTGGCAGGTGAAGGGAGAAAGGAAAAGGGCAGGAGGTACAACCAATTAAGTGCATACAAAGTGAAGGGGGATTATAGCTAATCAGATGAAGTGAAAGGGGGGAAAATAACTAAATATGGTTTCAGCAGTGTGAAGGGATAATTCCAAGCTTTATAGAAATGGACCTATCAGTGGTGAAATATATTGAGGTATATTCTCATTTAAACATTTACCAGATCTGTCACTTTAGATAATTTCGAATTTTTCAAGTACATTCAACATACCTCCCTTTGGGCAAAAATGAAGAAATTCTACAAACTGTCTATCTGTCAAATCAAAATCGTAACTATGATTGGATTCCTTAAGATGTTTCACAAATGTAGACTTACCCTTATTTTCCCTGAAATCCTCCTGATGCTCGTCTATTCTTTCGCTGAATTTCCTACCAGTTTGACCGCAATATTAGTAGCCACAAGAACATTTTAGTTTATAAACCCCACTTTTATCCTGAACATTAATTTTGTCTTTAACGGAAACTAGTAATTCTCTAAGACTATTTTTAGTTTTAACCCTTTCCGGACGAAACCCGGTCAGGACCCGGCAAGGCAATATCCGCATTAGGACGGAACATTTTGAGAGAGGGATGTCTCACAGGACGAATGCCGGTCCCTGCTCGGCGACCTTGTTACCTCGTAGGGGTCGAATGCCGGTCACTGCTCGGCGCCCTTTCTTGTCTTCACAGACGAAACCCGGTGGTAGCTTGGTATTTTTTAAATATTGGGGGCAATTCAGTAGGTTTTACTGAAGGTTTTGACAATAGATCGCAGCACTTTATTGATAAAATGAACCCATTGGGAAGGAATATGAGAAACCTTTCTGTGACTGGTTACTACTTGACGACTTTTTATCATTATTTTCTCACTGATAACTGTTTCTAGACATGTGAATCATGATGTAAAATATGATTTTCACTTGAAAAATAAATTTGTTTTTAGAAAAATGTATTTTTTCCTTCATGGTGAAGGAAGGAAAAAATACATTGCTCATCATATTCCCATCTCAAACATGACACTCTAAATAAATAAAGAATAACGTCGTCCAAAATTTTTCATATTTTTCGTTCTGGGGAAATGATTACAATAAAAAAAAATAAGAATAATAGGTAATCTGTGCTTTTATTTGATGAATATGTCTTCAAACGTGATGTACCGTTTTTAGGTGACCTATTGCAAAAAGCTTATCGTCCTTGAAAGATATAATGGCGTGTAATAAGCCGTCCTGTTAGGTACATGCATAATGCCGGTCCCTGACCGGGTCCCGTCCTTGTGGACACGATCGGAATTCAACTTTCGACCGCAAAGGGTTAAATCATACTTTGTAACCCCTCGATGATAGAATGTTGCCGATTTTATCAGAAATTTTCCCATAATAAGATAAACTTATCCTTTGCTTTTCTCCTAACTTTACATCTTCCCTAGAAAGATTGGAAACTTTTTCTCTACTCTTTTTCCTAAGAACCTTATCCCATATGGTATCAACGAGATCTCCCCCATATCCGTTACTAGCCACTCTGCTTTTGATAATGGATTTTTCTTTTGATGAATTTTGTTCCCTCATTGGAATAGATAGTGCTCGGTTGATCATACTATGGAAGGCTGCATGCTTATGGACTAAAGGGTGGTTTGAAGTACTATACAGGGTGATCCCCTCGCAGATGCAAAAAAAGAACTTGGATGAAACTACATCAAAAATAGAGTAAAATGCCGCTAACTGCATATTTTTATCTCAATCCGTTCTCGAGATATGATTTTTTAAAGGTTTTTTAAGAAAAACCGTGTTTTTTTTTTTTTTTTTTTTCCTTTTAAACTCAAACTTCTCCACTTTACATCATTCAATTTTAACTTTTGACCACATTTTCGGAATCAACATTAAATTTACTATAACGATGGTGTACTTGGGTTCTTAAAAAGTACCATCCAAAGGCCCTCACATCAGCTCAAACATTGGCGATTTTGAAAAAAGAATATTTCTGAAAATCTTTAAAACTTTACAACTCTTCCAAAACGAATCCTGGAAGCTGGCGAATCTCATGAAAACTGCTTCGTCTAACATGCTTTCCAACGGTATAATCAAGTTTACTTTTATTTTGTTATTTAGTGGAGAAAATTATGTTTTAATGTTAAAAAATGTGGGTTTTTCAATGAAATTGTTGGTTTTTCCGAAAGATGACCCTCCATGAACCTACGAGTATGGGGTCGGTTTCTATGTATTTTTTCACGCTGTATCGAATGGTAGCATTTGTAGATCTCTCCAACTCCGTTATAACCAAGTTTTACACTTAAAATCGCAAATGTTTAGTTTGTTTGTTACGATTGTGTGTGTTTAGTTTGTATGTTACGGTATGTGTGTTATGGGGTAAAACTAGTTAATTAAAGTGTAAAACTCGATTATAACGTAGTTGAGAGGTATGCAAGAGTTTCCATTCGATCCAGCGAGAAAAAATACATAAAAACCGACCCCATACTTGTTGGTTCATGGAGGGTCATCTTTCGAGAAAACCAACAATTTTATTGAAAAACCCACATTTTTAACATTAAAACATTATTTTCTCCCCTAAATAACAAAATAAAAGTAAAATTGATAATACCGTTGGAAAGCATATTAGATGAAGCAGTTTTCATGAGATTTGCCAGTTTCCAGGATTCTTTTTAAAAGAGCAGTAAAGTTTTAAAGATTTTCAGAAATATTATTTTTCCAAAATCGTCAATGTTTGAGCTGATGTGAGGGTCTTCGGATGGTACTTTTAAGAACCCAAGTACACTATTCTTATAGGAAATGTAATGCTGATACCGAAAATGAGGTCGAAAGTTAAAATTAAATGAGGCAAAGTGGAGAAATCCGAGTTTAAAATGAAAAAAACACGGTATTCCTGAAAAAACTTTTAAAAAATCATATCTCGAGTACGGATTGAGATAAAAATATGCGGTTGGCGGCATTTTACTCCATTTTTGATGTAGTTTCACCCAAAGTTTTTTTTGCATCTGCGAGGGAATCACCCTGTAGATAGTTATATTGCTATATGCATCTTTTCTATAAATTTAAAAGTCGTATTTCTCATTTACCAAAGGGATGGACAGATCAAGAAAGTTTAGTTTATTCCCGCCGAATTCGAGGGTGAATTTGATAATGGGATCATAAGCCCATTTCTGTAAAGCTTGGAATTATCCGTTCACGCTGTGTATGCTTTGCTACGTTACAGCTAAATGAGAATCAATAGAAACGTACGTTGAGCTTCGGCGTTGAATCACGTTGGAGGAGCTTGTACTTGGACAGTAGGTCATTCAACTCGGTCGAGTCATTTTCCGGCTCCACAGAATTCTTGTCGTTCACTTGGGATCCCTGAGATGAAGCAGCAACTGGACCAGGGAAACAGTAGGGCGCTGGAGGAAGCAACTGCCCAAACGGCGTCAGAGAAGATCCCGGAAAAGGCAGGACATTGAAAATCATTGGAGGGTTCACATGGAAAGGGTTAAACGCCATTTCTAATGCGAAACAAATTATTACTGTTAGAAAGTAAAAGGCAAGCTGCGTTAATACCCTATTAAACCTAATTAAAACTAATAAAAATAAGAAAAATTGTCCTTAAACTCAGTAAAATAATAGTGAAATTATGTATTAGGAATCGTAAGTTAGTGTCTTTAAAATTTGTTCGAGGTCTTTAATTTCTTCCGAAATCGGGAAGATGTGGTTTGGCGTCTTCCATAACTTGCAGGGCGTTTACGTAGTCTTCGTTTTCGCTGAGGTCGGTTTCGGAGTCAAGGATGGCTCTGAAGTCATTGAAAGCCTTCAGTAACCTGCGCTGACAGTCGAAGACCATGGATTTACTCTCCTGAAGGACTTCTTCCTGCTTTTTGATGTAATGTTCTTCCTGGCCTGCAAATAAATAAGAAACTACGTGATAAAACAAACATATGTGAAAGAAAGAACATTCGTAAATAATTCATAAGTTCTTTCGCCGAGGTTAGACCAGTCATATTTTATAATAAGTTCCAGTCATGCACCATGATTGCATGAGCGAATTTTCGTAAACTCGTACTATATTATGTTGAATTGTTTTGAAAATTCAGGACTTTAAGTAAAGAGGGAGATGGGGTGTCCTTAGTGTGCAATTGTGTCCCCCCCCCCCCTTATTTTTGCCATTGCTGTTTCGGACATCCCATGCTGCACATCCTCCTATATTGGACAATATGCTGATGACACGAGTCTTGTTGCCTCAAGCGAAACGAATGAAAGTTTGAAGGAAGTCCAAGCAGAGGAATTCAGCAAACTAAGGAACAGGTTCAACTCAAACTAACTGCTGCTAAACCCAGAAAAATCGAAATATGTTAATGCATGCACATCTACTACACCACAGAGGCTATCCGTCTCCCCTGAAGCAAAACTATAAGGCATCCTCATTGATGAAAATGTGAATTGGAAACCAAATATACAGTCACTTGTAAGACAGCTCTACATGGAGCGATCTATGCATTGAAGCATACTGTTAAATTCATTCCGAATCATTTTGTCAGAGAGGCAAACTTCAGCATATTTCATTCTCTATGTACAGGCTACATATATGGGGAGGGCGCATGTACGAACGCTCCCTGAGAAGGAGAAAAAAAAGAGAGTGCCCCTTCGGGAGTGTTCGTACATACCACTTTAACCTTCGGAGCGTTCGTGCTGTCCACCTATGGGGAAACGCATCGACAGTGATATCGGTTCCCGAAATGCAAAAAGAAAGGCTATCCGAATCATATGCCATGCAAAATATGATGAACAGTAAGTAAACAGTAGTAAACTCCCCCAAAGAGCAGATGCACATTCCAATAATACCAGACATTAGAATGACTACAACCTCCCGATGAACCGCCCGTCAATAACACAACGTCAATTTCCCCATTCCAGCTATTCAACAATTTACCAGAAAACTATAAAAACCTACCAGAGGGGACTTTTCGACGCGTCTTGAAGAAATTTCCGAGAGAAAATCCATTTTATAGTCTACAAGAATTAAACACACCTAACTGGCGTCCTCAGGACAGAGGAATTTAAAGTAGAGAAAGGAATTGTTCTTAAGCAAGTGAATGAATTTCCAACTAACGCTGATAAGATGGCGCTCGAACAAAGCAGATATAGCTTAAAATACACCTCTCTTATGACTGATTATTCGGTAGACAAAGGTTTTTTGAATAAAGATATGCCGTTCGTCTTCAAGCAGGTGCTGGCGTAACTGCGAGCTTCCGGAAATCATAGATTTAGGATCAAAATAAAGAAATTTGCAATTACAATAGACCCGAAGTAGATTTGTTCAGTGTGTAATATGTTGGTTGATGAAAGCCTTTATTATGTGTTATGTGTGTGCCCAATTCACAAATCCTCAACGGAAAACTATATTCCGGACGCCAGCTATTTGAAAGGAGATAATTATCATATGGAATTGTTGCGCTGTGTTGTCAGCCGAAGAGCAGCAAAAATTTACAACTACTTGCTTGAAGTGGCGAATCTTAGAGCCTTTTGTTTTATTGAATAGTAAATGTATAGTTCCAGGCGGATTAATAAGAGGTTAGACATTATTGCAAATTTTGATTCATGAAAGAATTGCTGTTTGAATCTATGTTATGGTGGTATATGATAGTTCTGATGGATGTGTTATGCTTAGATTTATAATAGTGCTGTCTGCATTTTACTACTTATATTGTTATATTAATTATGTTGGAATTTATCACATTTACCTAGTCCTGCCATAAGTTCTGTTACAATCATTCGATGAACCCTGTAGCTCGAACGAGTGCACGCTGAGACCTGTCTTTGGACTCGGTGTTTATCTTAGGTATGGAGCTAGAAATCACCGCTCAGTTCTTATTTATTATTCACATCGGTGAGATGGAGAGTGAACGCGAACAAAATCGTCACGCTGTCATAGCCCTTCATAAGGCAGGTAAATCATATTCTGAGATTTTCCAAACCCTTAAATCGTTGAATATCAATCGAATGTTTTTGTGGCGGATTATTGATCGTTAACACGTCCATCCAGTCTGTCAAGGACAGGCCGCGATCTGGTCGTCCTCGCTGTGTAAGGACGAAGAAAGCCATCAAAGCAGTCGAAAACAGAATTCGAAGAAATCCACTTCGGAAGCAGAAAATCATGGCTAGGGAGATGGATATTTCTCCCCAATCCATGTCCCGGCTCATCAAACATGACCTCAAGATGGGTGCCTTTCGAAGAATGACTGGGCAAAGACTCACAGAGGGTTTGAAGAAGATCAGAGATGAAAGAGCCAAAGCACTGCTGAGCTGGTACGCTAACAGTGGTCATCGCAACATTTTGTTCACAGATGAAAAGATCCAAAACGACAGGGTTTATGCTCGTAGCTCTCGGGAGGCTCAAGAAAAAATTGGGAGGGTCGAATGAGGCCACCATCCTGCCTCAGTGATGGTTTGGTGGGGAGTCTGCTTTGATGGCACCACAAAGCTCCATTTTTGTGAACGAGGAGTTAAAACTCGGGCCAGAAACAACCAGGAAAATGTCCTTGAGCAAGTAGTGAAGCCCCTGAGTGACACACTGTTCGAGGGAAAACACTGGGTCTTCCAGCAGGACTCCGCTCCAGCTCACAAGGCTCGGATGACGCAGCAGTGGATGGAGGTGAACGTTCCTGAGTTTATTAGTGCGTCAGATTGGCCCTCAGGAAGCCCTGATCTGAATCCTTTGGACTAGCAGCTTTGGTCCCATCTTGAGCTGATGGCTTGTCACAGAGGTCACCGTAATTTGGATAGTTTAAAGTCGTCTCTGGTGAATTCTGTTAGCAATTTTCCTCAGGAAGTGCTGCAGGCTGCCATTGACGATTGGCCCCGGAGGTTACAAGCCTGTGTGAAGGCCAAAGGCGGACATTTTGAGTAATTCATCGCTTTTCTATCTTGTAACATATTATAATTTCAAAATAAAATAATTCAAGGTGAGCTTTAAGCGTAACATTATGTCTCCATGAATTTTTACTTGTAACAGACCTTATGGCAGGACTAGGTACATGTATATTATTCATTTGTGTACTTCTAAATTACTTGTGTTGTAGTTAAGAGATGTATGTAATCTATTTGATCATAGTCGAACCTATGTAAAAGCAAGGTGATTGCATGTATCGACTCTCCATGTAACGAACAAAAGTTCAAAATACATTATTGATTCATTCATAAATCACCCTTCTAGCCGTCACCAGTTTGAAAAGAATTAGAAAAAAAAAAAAAAAAAAAAAAAAAAAAAAAAAAAAAAAAAAAAGACTGGTTACTAACAAAAGGTCTGGAGGCTAACAAAAGTCAGCCACAAATGTTCATCTGTCCATTCCTAACCGCAGACAAAACAAGAGAAGTAAATTTAGGAAGTATATACAGGGTGATTCCCTCGCAGATGCAAAAAAACATTTGGGTGAAACTGCATCAAAAATGGAGTAAAATGCCGCCAACCGCATATTTTTATCTCAATCCGTACTCGAGATATGATTTTTTAAAGGTTTTTTCAGGAATACCGTGCTTTTTCCCTTTTAAACTCAAATTTCTCCGTTTTGCCTCATTTAATTTTAACTTTCAACCTCATTTTCGGCATCAGCATTAAATTTTCTATAAGAATAGTGTACTTGAGTTCTTAAAAAGTACCGTCCGAAGACCCTCACATCAGCTCAAACATCGACGATTTTGAAAAAATAATATTTCTGAAAATCTTTAAAACTTTACTACTCTTCCCAAACGAATTTTCAGAAATATTCTTTTTTCAAAATCGTCAATGTTTGAGCTGATGTGAGGGCCTCTGGATGGTACTTTTCAGGAACCCAAGTACACTATTCTTATGGTAAATTTAATGCTGATTCCGAAAATGTGGTCAAAAGTTAAAATTGAATGAAGTAAAGTGGAGAAATCCGAGTTTAAAATGAAAAAACACGGTATTCCCGAAAAAACCTTTAAAAAATCATATCTCGAGAACGGATTGAGATAAAAATATGCAGTTGGCGGCATTTTACTCCATTTTTTATGTAGTTTTACCCACATTTTTTTTTGCATCTGCGAGGGAATCACCCTGTATGTTGATCATTTGCGATGCATATGCGATGTTATGTCAACGTGCTATGTTTGAAATTATGGGTGAATCGCTTAGACCTTAACCAACAGCACGGGCCAAGCCTACCGTTGGAAAAGTAAGCTAGGCAACTAGCCTAGTTCTACTTTTGTATTATCATCATATGTACGTGTCTCTATTGAAATAAATGAAATCTATCTATCTATATCTATTTATGGCCCGTTCCACCACAGAGAACTCGTTATTTCATTCATATCACTAATTTTTTTGAGAGATAAATCCCAATCCTGGATTACCTCTCCTCAAGCACTCTGTGGCAGAACAGGTCTTTTGCAATCACAAACCTTCTTCTTTGTATTTTTCAATTTTTCCAGTTTGAACCTCGGATTCTTTTTCGTAAGAGATCTTCTCCTTAGTCAACCTTCTAATCACTCCAGTTTGGATTTTGATAGTTTTTATTCTAGGATCGGCCATAATATCTGAAAACAAAACCAAATCAAGTTTTAAGAGTTATAGTTGCAAATAGGAAAAATGTAAAGCTAGCTTGCTCTAAAATCTGATTTAGGTAAAATAATTGAAATACAATAAAAAACACAGATTCAGCATGATACAAAACATCACTCTCTTTTTATATATCTTATTTGTATATCTTCCACGTAAATCTAACAAGGGATCCAAGGAAGTTGCATAATACAAATTTATTGATCTAATGTCACGTAACAAAAAACATGTCGTCTAGAACGTATCTCCTAATTTGGAGGGATGCGCTGACGCATTACACCCTACACATTTCTGGTTGCCTAGAAATAATGCCAACATCTCGTCAACTGTCCATCCATGGGTGAACTAATAATACGATTGGAAATACAATAATTTTATTAGTATTGTAGGGATTCTCCAGTGCAACATGTGTTGTTGTTAATATGAATTATTAATTACCTGTTACGTTGAAAATAGTCGCATCTAATTTATCGTAATTCTAACTTTGTTTTCTGGACCGAATAGGTACACACTACAAATAATACTCGTCATAATAGTTAACCCTAGACTGGCCACACCACATTGGTGACCACGACGTGATTGGCACCCCCACATCTGGGACACAAGGAGACTATCATGAACTTGATTCTCTTGACATATCCTTCTTCAACATTTTGAAGAGTTAGATGGGTCGTTAAAAAAAAAAAATGTCCGTTTTCTCAATTTGCTGTGTCCCCAAGATTTGAAACATGATTCTGGAGCCAATTTTCAACTTATAGCAATGGGGTATGAATCAAAATGTTCTTTAGGTTATCCTTTGTAAAACCAACTATCAAACATGACGTTTTTCTAACAGTTAATAGGTTTGTCAATATCAAAAGTTTTAAAAAAGTCCAAATAGTTATGTCCCAACTTTTGACAAGAAAATGTTTTTTTAGATCTGAAAAGTAATTTCTATCAGACATTAATCTATAGATAATGACTTAGCAAGGTTTTTAGAATTCTGAAGAGTAGAGAGCAGCTAGAAAAAAAAGCACCTTGTCCCAGGACTTTGGTCACAATAGTTGTGTCCCAATAGTCACGCGAGGGGTGGCGGCTGGAGAGTATTTGGAGGGGAAGTGGAGGGTCTAGCAAGTGCGTGTGACGTTCCCCTAACACCCTTAGTTGAGTGCCACGTGCTCTGCAGCATATTTGGTGTCCAAGGATTTTTCACCTTCATCACAATGGTAAGTGGTTTAATTCAAGGTCCCCATAGTTACTATGAATTCTCTAGGGAAACGTTAGTTTGTAAACATCATTTATTGATTAATTTATACGCCTAAATAATCTATATTTTTGCATATGTTAACCAATCGTTTTTTATGAGATTGGAGGAGTGTAGCCTTGTTCGAAGTTGAAATGTCCAGATAGTTATGATAACTATGGTGACCGACTAATTTTTTTCTGTTTTACCAGGCAGTTGATGCACAGTTCGAGTAACTGAGTGCTGTGCCAATGTTGCACTGTACTCAACCGGAGGAAACACCAGTACTTTCGGGCTCCATGGCGTCCTCCACAGATCGGGCAAGGATGCTGTAGATTTATCCTCCGAATACTTTCAGAAGATCGGCCACTGTTGTCACCTAATTCAATGTTACGATGGACGAACATTTTGACAGTTTGGTGGTGAGGGTGTAGAAGTGGATTGTAAATTGTCCAGTGAGGCTTTTCTTGGTTTTGTGTTTGGCACATCGTAAGTTTGATGAACATGTGAATGGGCTTGAACCTGATATTGGAGTACTCGGTCCACCCATGCTCTCAGTGACTTGGAAATTCAGCAGAAATTCACAGCTGTGACTTGGATGACATTCCTGATTACATCCCTCCTATGGAATTAGTGGATGCCTCAGCAATTAAATGTGGAACCTTCGTGTTGGTGGAGCTACAAGGTGGGGAGCTACAAATATAATACTCCAACTTTGGGACATTGGTTTGGTTTTCAAGACTTCATGAAAAAATTAAAATAAGTTGCTAAGTAATTGAATGTTAATTGAGACAGTTTTATTAAAGAACTTTATTGTCAGTAGCCCTGAATAAAATTTTATCCAGTTTAATTGCCTGGCTCGAGTGTTTCGAACATGTTCAACCTATTTCCCTCACTAAGTGTCCCACGCAGCTGAAGTGTTCAATAACACTTTTTTCGCCTGAATTTAATTTTTTCTAAACATATGTGCTATCGACGTTTGGAGTTGTAGACATATTGAAGGAAATTCCAGAACCAGATTGCTTCAAGAAACAGTTCAACATGAAAAAATAAATAATTAACCATTTCCAACGTAACTCCTGTGACAAAACCCACAAAAATAAAATTTCCATGACAATCTATGCCAACAATTTCAACATATTTTTATGTAATTATTATCTCTGAGAAGTGTTCTCATTCAGAAAATTGAGTCTGCCTCCCGTAATCCATCTTAAAAAAAAAAAATTGCACCGTAACTACAGTGACCAAAAAATTGTGCTTTTTTTTCAAATTGAAAAAAATATATATATATTTAGAAGTGAAAAAACTTGTGGCTTTTACATAGAGATCAAGATTTAATTTTGACTGCTACACCACCTCAGAAATGAGAAAACGGACATTTTTTTTTTTTTTTTTTTTTGAAAACGACCCAGATACACCTTACCTTTCCA
This sequence comes from Adelphocoris suturalis, assembly GCA_030762985.1. NCBI lineage: Eukaryota > Metazoa > Arthropoda > Insecta > Hemiptera > Miridae > Adelphocoris > Adelphocoris suturalis. Next base: position 12,057,828 of record JAUMHS010000013.1, on the reverse strand, counting down.
CGAACGGTTAACTGTCTTTTGAGCTGTATAACTACGTTGTGAGGATACTCATAAGGTTCTTCCTCTTCTACGTCGCTGTTATCTTCAGACGTTCAGGGCGAGTCTTTCGATTCCCAAGAAAAATTGGAGGATTATGTTCTCTATTAGGAGAGAGGTATTTGTGGGGATTCTCCAGTGCAACATGTGTTGTTGTTAATATGAATTATTAATTAGTTGAGTTACTAAGATAATAAAGTTTAGTTTTTCGTTGTCTTCCGTTGAAAATAGTCCCATCTAATTTATCGTAATTCTAACTTTGTTTTCCGGGCCGAATAGGTACACACTACAAATAATCCTCGTCATAATAGTTAACCCTACACTGGCCACACCACAGTATATTAGAGAGTTCCTAGTAGATCCGCAAAACAATACGTCGTGCCACCAAGAGCGGGAGACCCTGTAGTATAAATACGAGAGTGAAATTTAATATGGGAAAGGTAAAAACTTACAAGAATCTGAAAAATATCTGAAGGTGATCAGAGACGAGGCTGACGTGAGAGTGAAAGACAGTTGGAGTTGAGAATAGGATAGCTCTTGAGGTCGTTCATGTGATCAATAACGACAAAAAGATTGATGGACGCTCAACCACATCGAAAGCAACCCTGCACTCATTGTACGGAGAGTTTATGTAGAAAGCTAACGATGGGCGGAATACACTTTTCAGAACCCCTCTGAACGTGATCATGAAAAAAATTCCAGTCGAGCAGCACGATCATATGAGCGAATTTTTGAAAAATTATCGTACATTATAACTTTACATGGATTTGAAATTTGAGCACTTCAAGTATAAAAAAAATTTTAACTACCTATTTATGGCCAAAAAAGATAAACCAAATTGTTTTATTCTGCAATTTAAAAAATGTTTCCTGCAAATATTACAGATTTTTACAACTAGCGAACGGCATTATTTCGATTTTTGACTGATTTTTCAACTTTGAAATTTTTGAAAACTTGATACATATTCTTATAGGAAATTTTACGCTGATTCCGAATATACCACATGTAAGTATGCTGAAAAAATTATTTCGCACAACAAATCGCAAAAAACAGGCTATTTTGAAATTTTTGACTACATTTTTGAAAATTTCAACCCGAAGATGTAATCCGATCATACTGGCCAACGAACTTGAACTTTCGTTTTGTGTCCTTAACATTTTAAAATTTGTTTGAAGTTTCTAGCACAATTCTACGGACAGTTATCGTCTGGAATGACACATACATACATACATATATACATACATACATACATTTAAAAAATGCGTTAAACTTCAGCATATGATTCAGAATAGCCTGAAACGGATTTCTGCATAAAATTTTTTCAAAAATTCACATTCTACAAATTTTGAGGCGAGATCAATAGCTTGATTTTCTTCAAAAATTCGCTAAAAATGTCTGCCAAGTGGGGAGGCCTTGCAAACTCCATCGTTTCCAAACGACATTATCAAAACGAAAAGGACGATTCACTTCACTTACTAAACCACTACTAAAATCATCGATTTGATCATGAACTGCTACTTTGATAAACACTGAACTCTTCTATCAATCTCTATCGAAAGTGTACACTGAATTACGAATACAACACGGCTATTAAAGCGTCTACACCCATAAACAATTGAAAAAATTGGTTCTGTTCGAAATTCACATTAACACTTTTATTTAAGAAGAGAAAAAACTGAAACTCGGCCTCGCCAGGGGGCAAGCCCCCTGGACCCCCGGTTACCTCTATTTACATACTTCGGACGAAATTATTGAAACACAGAATGTGTTTTTAGCTCACGCGTTTCACATAAACCCGTCTTTTTTTTTTTTTTTTTTTTTTTTTTTTTCAAATTGGGTACATATATGAAAAAATACGTTGTGCCACGAAGATTTTAGATCATAAGGGACTTGTGTTTCCCCGTGGAGTCAACCAATACCCACCTTAGCAAGCGGACCATACCATAATCATCGCTTCAGTATGATAACATAATAATATATAATTAATTTATATCAATTATTATTTATATCAATAATAATATCGCAAAAAACACCAAAACAACAAAACCAAGAATGAAAGCAAAGTTACACTAAGTAAACAACTAAGACATCTAAGACATACGTTTAAATGAACTCAAGTTGGGAAAATCTTCTAGCTTAATATTATTATGATAAAAAAAGTCCAGTCATGCAGCATGACCCCATGAGCGAATTTTTGAAGAATATTACCGATTTTTACAACCAGCGAACGGCATTATTTCGATTTTTGACTGATTTTTCAACTTTGAAATTTTTGAAAACTTGATACATATTCTTATAGGAAATTTTACGCTGATTCCGAATATACCACATGTTAGTATGCTGAAAAAATTATTTCGCACGACAAATCGCAAAAAACAGGCTATTTTGAAATTTTTGACTACATTTTTGAAAATTTCAACCCGAAGATGTAATCCGATCAAGCTGGCCAACGAACTTGAACTTTCGTTTTGTGCCCTTAACATTTTAAAATTTGTTTGAAGTTTCTAGCACAATTCTACGGACAGTTATCGTCTGGAATGACACATACATACATACATACATATAAACATACATACATACATACATACATACATACATTAAAAAATGCGTTAAACTTCAGAATATGATTCAGAATAGCCTGAAAGGATTTCTGCATAAAATTGTATCAAAAATTCACATTCTACAAATTTTGAGGCGAGAGCAATAGCTTAATTTTCTTCAAAAATGCGCTAAAACGAAAAGGACGATTCACTGCACTTAATAAACCACTACTAAACTCATCGATTTGATCATTTTTTTTTTTTTTTTTAAATTAATTAGATAACTTTATTGTTTAAAAACATTACAGTTTTGCTCGAAATTAAATACAGTAGGATAAAGATCCTAATTCACATGGCACATGTAGTGAGGTGTAGCCCAGTGGCTACCCTTCATCCAGTTTATTCCAAATTTTCGAACTCCATATCTCCTAATAGAGCGTCTTGAAGGCGACGTTTTTTTAGGCGACGGCTCGGTGGGAGTTCAGGTGAATTGATGGGAATGGATGCTATTAAGGGATTAGTATGGTCCACCATTTTGCTGCTCATTCTCACATATGTGTCCTTGATCACAGTCTTCACCATCGGGATTCCAAGATCATTGTGGAGAACTGAATTTCGCACAAACCAGTCCGCTCCAGTTATCATGCGCAATACCCGGTTTTGCAACACTTGGATTTTATTAATGTGACATGTTGCAGCTGCTCCCCACAGTCCACATGAGTAAGTCCATATTGGTCGGATGAGAGAAAGATATATCAGTCTTTTTGTTGAGATGGAGAGAGGGGAATATTTTGTGAGCAGAGGTCGAAGCTGGCGAATCCGCTGTCGGATCTTATTTGTCAGGTAGGTGACATGCTCCTTCCAAGTCATTCGCTCATCTAAGTGAAGACCAAGGTATCGCACATGTGTCACAATGGGTATTGTTTCGTTGTTCATCGTAAGTTGGTCTGTGAAGTTCTGTCTCAAATAGGTGAAAGGTACTGCAGCTGATTTGGAGCTGTTGATCTTGAGTCTCCATTTCCTTGACCAATCCTCAATTTCACTAAGGTGACGTTGGAGTACCTCTCCAGCTTCGCGAAAACTGTCGGCTTTTGTCAACGTAGCTGTGTCATCTGCAAACTGAGCTGTCATTACGTCTGGTGGACTAGGAATGTCATGAGTGTATAGAAGGAATAGGAAGGGACCAAGAACACTTCCTTGGGGCACTCCTGATTTCATTGATTTAGAGGTAGAAAGTGCTCCTCCGCATTTTACAGAGAAAGTCCGTCCGTCTAGGTATGAAAATAAGATGCGGTATAAAGTGTCAGATAGGTGCGGCTTCACTTTAACCAAGAGACCTTTATGTAGAACCTTGTCAAATGCTTTTTCTGTGTCCAAGAACACTCCTAGACACACTTTTTTGCTCTCATACGTCTCAAGAATACTGTCGATAACTCGATGTAATTGGTGGGAACAGGAGTGGGAGGAGCGGAAGCCAAACTGCGTATCTGGAAGTAATGAAGAGAGCGCCGAGAGAAGATGGGGAAGCAAAAGTCTTTCAAATATTTTTGAGAAGAGTGACAGTAGACTGATGGGCCGATAGCTCAACGGGTCATCAGCACGTTTATTTGGCTTCTTGACCATTACTACGTGGGCATGCTTCCATTTATAAGGAAAGTATGTCGTTCTAAGTACTGCGTTATAGATTTGAGTCAACATGACAATTCCTTTGCGTGGGAGGCATTTGAGAAGCTGCTTAGTTATTAAATCGTGACCTGAAGCTTTTTTGTTGGGAGAACGGTTTATAGCATTACGAACTTGCCCAGGTGTAAAGAAGAGGCGATGTGGTTGGAGCTGGAGAGGTTCTTCAAGCTTAGTATCTATCTCTTTGTCAAATACAGGATCTGACGGGGGAAATGGAGTGAACTGTTCTACGAGAAGTTGTCCGAAGATATCCGCTTTGTTCTGTTCTGTCGTGTACCATTGCCCCATTCTTTTCAGAGGTGGAATGCTTGTTCGGTCGCTAATCATGATTTTAGTTTTTCTCCAAAGCGAGCAGTCTTTAGTATTGAGGGTTAGTAGTTTTGTTTGTTCTGCTCTGTCCTGTTCTTCCTTCAAGGTTGCCTTCAGTTCTTGGGTCAGTTGGTTGAATCTTGTTTTGTCAGGAGGATATTGGGTGATTTGCCACCGCCTCCTCGCCGCATTTTTCGCCTGTAGAAGGTTTAAAACCACTGGAGAGGCTGTTATTACATGTCTTGGGTTCTTGGCTCGAGGTTGCATGGATGCTTTCCCTGCAGCAATGTGAATCACATTGGTGATTTGGGATATAGCAATATCTATATCCTTGGGGGTTTTAAGTGGCATACTTAAACTAATCATCTCATTGGCCACATCTTGGTAAGTTTTCCAATCGAATGGATGATTGATTAGTCCGGGTTTGCGACAAAAGTTTGATGAGTCCATTTCCATGTCGAGTATGAAAGGTAAGTGATCAGAACTCATCTCGTGTGCGACCCATGAGCTTTTAATGAAGTTTGACGACTGCTTTCCTAGAAAAAAGTCTAAAATATCTGGCATATGTCTATCAGAAGAATAGAATGTGGGTTCAGACGGCGCAATGATTTCCAGGGAGTATCTAATTATGGCTTCCCGCAGAATCACACCCCTAGGATTACTGGTATTCGAGCCCCAACAGGGATGTTTGCAATTAAAGTCACCACCGAGCAAGAATCGTGTTTGCAGTTCGTGTATAATCCCCAGGAAATCACTCATAACAACACGATTTTCTGGTGCTGAGTAGAACGAACCTATTCTGAATGCGGACAACTGCGGATGTCTCAGGTTGATTTGAGCTACTTGAAAATTGGGTTCACAGATAGGAGGATGTTCGTCGTGAGGAATGGAGTTCTTGACGATCACGGCTGATCCACCTTTACTGCTACCACTGGGATGATCAGATCTGTAAACCTTATAGCCATCAATATATAGATTCTTGTACGGTGCCAATTTAGTTTCTGTTAACAGCAAAACATCAATTTCATAAGATCGTAAGAATAAAACAAGTTCATGGTATTTATTACCTATGCCTCTACAGTTCCATGTGCTCACCCGGAATATTTTCGTTGATTTGTTATTCATTTCGTGTTCAGTAGAGTGGGAATTATTCGGGTCATCATCTGAATTAGCGGTGTGATAACGGTTAAGAGTTGATCAATCTTCTCAAGAAGCTGATCGTTTACGGAGGAGTGTTGATGTCGAACTACAGATGCATAAGAAGGTTGGAATTCAGGTGTCATGTTTGATAAACACTGAACTTCTTCTATCAATCTCTATCGAAAGTGTACACTGAACTACGAATACAATACGACTATTGAAGCGACTGCACTCATAACCAATTGAAAAATGTCTAGTACCTACTGCTTACCAGTAGGTACCTACTACTCAATTGTATACCAACCATGTAGTGCCTTCATTTCACAAGATTATTCCATTATGGTTACAAAACAATATTAGTTTATAACTTAGAGTAATAAATCAGCATTCCTTGACACTACAGAGGCTTAGGGATTATGAGATGCTGTGATAAAATGAGAGCTTTCCAAAAAGTGGCTAACGATTTTCCTCCTATGAAAACTAAGGGAGCTACACTTCCCTAGTAACGCATTGGTTGTACGTGAAAATCAATAGAAAACCCCACCGTGACGTGACGCTCGTGACGTGATGAAAACAAATGGAAACGTCCTGTTAATCATTGGTAAATGATAAAATTGGTTCTGTTCGAAATTCACATTAGCACTTTTATTTAAGAAGAGAAAAAACTGAAAAATCTACACTCTAAAAATACATTAGCGAAAAAGTTATTGTTCCTGTTATTGTCATCATAGCAACAACACCTGATATCACAAATCCTAGTATGACGTCAATAATGAATCAGTGTCAATTAATTTTTGAATATAACTTCAACAGTAGGGACCTTTCCCAAGTAGGATCTTCATAGGTAAGAATCATGTTTCACGAAATGCCTCACCGAATCGGAGAATGTGAAGTATGACAAGATGGCATAGTTCTCATTGGTGGTCTCTCACCAAGCCTACCGTTAGACAGTTATCGACCCGCAATCAGTGTTTAAAAAGTCTGCCAAGTTGGGTGGGCAGTATACCTTCCTTACTTACTGTAACATGATCGTATAGAATTAGTTGAAGAACAAAGTACGAGTCGAAATTATTGTTGAGTCAACGTTATTTGAAAAATTAACGTTTGCGCACGCGCAAAGACTACTATTGCTTCAAAGACAATGAAATTCATAGGGAGAAGTCTAGGACCGCACAATCTTTGAAAATTTCATAAAAATCGGTTCATTAGTCTCGGAGTTTTGTCTGTGTCGATCAATTTTAGTTTTGCGCATGCGCTATACTTATTACTCCACCAATCGCAATATAATTCATAGGGAATTTTCCAAGAACATATATCTATCTACTCCCCGAGTTTGAATGAAATCGGACTAATAGATGACAATAAATTCACGTTATATTAAATTAACGTTTGCGCATGCGCATAGACTACTGTTTAAGTGATGGCAATGGAAGTTATAGGGGGCCGTCTAGAAGTTATCCCGCACAAACCCTGAAAATGTCATCAAAATCGGTCCATTAGACTCGGCCTTTTGCCTATGTCAATCGATATTAGTTTCACGCATGCGCAATGATTATCACTCAACCGAACGCGATATAATTCATAGGACATTCTTCTAGAACACATACCCAATCACCTACCGAGTTTGAACGAAATCGGACAAACAGATGAGAAGAAACCGACGTTATGATATATTCACGTTTGCGCATGCGCACGGGCTATTGTTGATTCCTCAGCTTTGAAAATTATAGGGGACCTTCTAGGAGCGAACCCGCACAATTCCTAAAAATAGCACCGGAATCGGACTGAAACTTGGTATAGTTTTGGGCGTGACAAGGATTTACCGCTAACCCGCACAACAATCCCTGAAAATTTTGTCGGAATCGGACTGAGACTTGGTATAGTTTTGAGCGTAAGGATTTACCACAGACAGACACGGACACAACAGATCGGCAAGCTCTGAAATGCAAAAAGCATGTGGAAGTTTTGATTTGGACAATATTTTTCTCGACTTGAATCACGAACATAAAGCTTCACTACCTTCGCTAGTAAGGAAGCAGAGAGACCTAAATCATGCAGCATGACTAATAGAGCGAATTTTTCAAGCGTTTCTGTTTCTATAGAAATTTGTTTTGCGGTTGTATAACAGAGAAGACCGTGTGTGGTCACTCTCAATCACTCACTCAGTGCTCGGGGTTTCCGTTGGAAAAGAGTTTCATGTATCATAAATTTCTGTAGCGCTTGTGTATAAGAATAACAATAATAAATTAATAAAACACTCAAATCGAACACAGTATTATGCAGATGAGGCCGAGTGGGGTTAAAAAAAAGTTCCAGTCATGCAGCATGAGCCATTATCGTACCATGAGTCATTATCGTATTGTATAATATTGATTTGATTTGAAATTTGAGTTTTTCGAGTGCTAGGAAATTTTTAACTATTAATTTCATGGCAAAAATGTTTCATGCAAATATTACCGATTTTTACAACTAGCGAACGGCATTATTTTGATTTTTGACTGATTTTTCAAATTTGAAATTTTTGAAAACTTGATACATATTATTATAGGAAATTTTACGCTGAATCCGAATATACCACACATGTTAGTATGCTGAAAAAATTATTTCGCACAACAAATCGCAAAAAACAGGCCATTTTGAAATTTTTGAAAATTTCAACCCGAAGATGTAATCCGATCATGCTGGCCAACGAACTTGAACTTTCGTTTTGTGTCGTTAACATTTTAAAATTTGTTTGAAGTTTCTAGCACAATTCTACGGACAGTTATCGTCTGGAATGACACATACATATATACATACATACATTAAAAACGCTGCAAATTATTTCACAAAGGTTTATTATTTTTCAATTGAGTATGATCATAGTTTTAGTTGGCTAGCGTACGTCATAAGGCCCGTCCAGACTCCTCGGCGTATCCTATTTCGAGTTGTCACAACCTATACTTCTATAATTATATACGCATGTTTATATTTCTCGATTTGAGCTCCAATCTATTCAAATAGTTATTGCCTTAATAATATCATTATCTAAGTACGTACGTAAAGTCGAGAGGATATGTTATTAAATATGCGTAGGAAAAGCTTTGGTATTAACACACAAATATGACCTTGAAAAAACATATATTCATGCCTCGAAGGAACGCCGGCGCCGTACCCAACACAAGGTGCCGCGGCGCCGGCACCTCCTCTCACTCCACCGCCCGCTCACCCCCCCTCACCACCCACCGTGACCCCCTGCCAAGAGTGCCAGGCGTGCGCGCGTAGAAAAACACACTTTTTCGCCCGTTTTTGGCCAATATCATCTATGCGAGTAAAGCGATCGGGATGGTTAAACGTTAGGACCAACTAGACCCCAAATGGAGTCTATGTGCGAAAGAACGGGTTTTTTAAGTCAATTCTTAGGCCTTTTATGGCCCGGACGGCGGACGGCGAACGGCGGACGGACATTTCAAATTTGGATTCTACGCACCTTGAAACGTAAAGTGACAAAGTTTGAGGGGGGGGTTATAAAAATTTTTTGCTACACGATCACATAGGCTTATTATTGGAAATAATAAACCCAAAAATGCGGTAAACTTCAGAATATCCTGAAACGGATTTCTGCATAAATTTTTTTCAAAAATTCACATTCTAAAAATTTTGAGGCGAGAGCAATAGCTTAATTTTCTTCAAAAATTCGCTAAAACACCTAGGTGTATATGTACCGATTTTTGTGATCTCACAACAACCTACCTTCCTAATGATCCTATTCCATTTGTGTTTTGAGACATTTTTTGATCATAGATTACCTATTTTCTGCTTGTCAAATGAGGAGGTATTTGAGAAGAGATATCACTTTTGCAAACGAAGAGGAAGTACAGAAATACGCCTATTTGTCCTTACGACATAGACAGATTACCTACGTCAAGTATGTAAGTAAGTACTTAGTAATAATATGCACTTCTTATGGTGCATCAATGCATTTTTTAAATGATTTGAAATACGCCATCCTAAGCATTTTTCCGGGTAGAAATACCTATAATGATATCTTGGGATAAGTAGTTGATGAAAGGACCGAATAATTACCCAACAGTCTCATTTAATTAAAAACGTCGCCTTTGCAGTAAATGTAGGTACATGCATAAAAATGACTTGTATGCCCTTATGATTTATGAGTTTATTATTCAACGTCATTTATGGAGCTTTGATGTCCGTGATATGTGTGACAGATAGGAGGAAATTCGGGACGAAACAGGTCTGTTTGGGGAATGCGATGTTAATAGAGGACGCAAACAGTGATAAAGCTGGTTTCACATGGAGCGGAACGAGCATGGAAAGGGGAAAGACGAAGGGTAGAAAAACCAGTGGAGGGGCGGTGGAGTCGGAAAGATTGTGCACATGAAGTGGTCTTCTTGGTGAACGGAATCATAACCTTCCTACTGAAAGCCTCTCTGATCTGAAACCTCTACTTGCGGTTATCAACATTCCTGTCCAATGAGCTTGCGCGGAGCTCGACGGAACTGAATATCCGCCCCTTCTGACAACATGGCAACCACCTTCCTCAACTGTTGTCCCAACAGCCAATCAGATTGTGTTCCAACCTCCATGTGAAACTAGCTTAACACAACTGGATGGTTGTGAACGGCCTGCGGCAATTCCACACTCCCCTTCTTTACTTCTAACCGCAGATGCAATGCTGCATTTCCCCAATTCCGGATGGATGTGAACCCACCTTCAGAGCCATGCTCAGGCAGTAGTTTCGCACTGCTCTCCATTAGGAGTGCTAGTAGTCGTGCCAAACTCTTTCCGCTTGTCCCTCTCAGTACTTTCTTATCTATCTTATTCCAATGTCCGGGGGGGGGGGGGGGGGGTTTGGAATGACTCATCCCTACTTCCTAGTAGGTCCAGTGGTAGACGCATTTCCACGTATTTATGAAGGTAAGTAGAAGGTATTTTGCCACTTATAAGATTTCAATACCTCAAAGTACCCGGAAAATAAACGATTTTGGGCACTAAAATATGTGAAAAGCCAATTTTTGGAGGTCTATGACTTTTTTGGTTCACGTTTGTTTACCTTGAAAAACTCTTTCACCATCAAAATGATGGGAGTTTCAGAGCCATGCTCAGGCAGTAGGTTTGTTTCCACTGCTTCTCAGGAACAGGTTCAGTTCAGAGCAAGCGGAGTCACTTTAGCGGAACTTTAGCAAACAAACCCTTGTTTTTGTGCCCTCCGAAGTCCAACCTTCTGCTGTTGTTCAGTGTAAGGTTATAGAAGTTTGAGAAAGGCTATATAGGGTTATCCAATGTTTCAAGGAGCAAATGCACGGAACAAGCTGCACCTGGTCTTCCACCGGAGCAGAAAATTCATGTTCCTTGGGCAGCGGAAACACGTGTTACCTTGCACTGAATATGAACTGGGGGACTGTGGAAACGCCTTTTCCTTACTCCTTCTTCACTGCGCAAGCGCAACTTGACCTGAGCCTTTTCGGTACAGCAGTGGAAATAATCCTAGTAGTTTTGCACTGCTCGCCACTAGGAGCGCTAGTTGTCATGCCAAACTTTCCGCTTGTCCCTCCCAGAACTTTCTTCTCTGTATTATTCCAATGTTCGGTGGGTCAGAATGACTCATCCCTACTTCCAAATAGGTCCTGACGTATTGATATGGATACGATGCATGTAAGTGGACATCCCGGGGAAAAAACAAGTTTTGTTCTTCATCATTCGATGGTGGTAATTTTCTTTTATAGCCTATATACGACTTGCAACACAATTAGCTATTAGCTTTGTTTCCACTACTGCACCGGAGCTGGTTAAGTTCAGAGCAAGGGCACCTCCATGGCTGTTCAGTTCAGCATGGCAGCGGAAATGCTCAAGGACATATTCGGGGCAGAACCATAGATACACGAAGATCCATGAAATTGTATCACGTTAGCGGTACTTTAGCAAAACCTTGTGTCTCATTCTTATTCGACGTCGACCTTCTCGTGATTCATCCTTGAATATTTAGTTATTTCTATATAATTAGTTTAATTTTCTAAGCACCCGGACCTAATAAAGGAATATTCAACTCAAATTTACCTAAAACTTCTCCTCTTCTGGCGGAGCAGGAAGTTCATGTTCGGATCATGTTCCTTAAGCAGTGGAAACACCAGATATCTTGCACCTAATATGAACCGAGTAACTGCGGAAACGCCATTGTCTTACTCCTCCTTCACAGCTCAAGCGCAACTTGACCTGAAGCCAGTTTCACATGGAGCGGTACAAGCGTAACGACCGGAAAACCCAGTGGAGGGGGCGGCGGAATGCGGATGGGTGTTCACATGAAGCGGCACCTTGGAGAACGGGATCATAACCGTCCTACTGAAACCCTCTCTGATCTGAAACCTCTACTTGCTGTTATCAACGTTCCTGTCCAATGAGCTTGCGCTCTGCTTGACGGAACACAGCAACGGTATAAAAATTTCTACCGCAGACCGCCCATTCCGGCAACATGGCAGCCACCATCCTCAACTGTTGTCCCAACAGCCAATCAGATTGCGTTCGGTCTTCTGGACATACCGCTCCATGTGAAACCGGCTTTCACCTGTTCGGTACAGCAGTGGAAATAATCCTAGTAGTTTTGCACTGCTCGCCACTAGGAGCGCTAGTTGTCATGCCAAACTTTCCGCTTGTCCCTCCCAGAACTTTCTTCTCTGTATTATTCCAATGTTTGGTTGGTCGGAATGACTCATCCCTACTTCCTAATAGGCCCAGACGTAGACATATTGATAAAGATACGATGCATGTAAATGGACATCCCAGGAAAAAACAAGTTTTGGTCTTTATCATTAGAGAGTTCCTAGAGATCCGTCGGTCTCAATACGGCGTGCGGTAACTAGAAACTTTACAACACCTTAAAGTCTTGTCAAGTCCTTAACGGATCTAGTTGTAACCCCAAAGCCATGGAAGGAAGAAATTATCCCTAGGAGGTTATTTGAGTCCACGGAAGGAGGTTATTTTATACGATTGCGATCCGTTAACGTATCTGTACGGAAGAAGTTGTCACCGTAACTCAATTACGTCAGAGTTACAGCGCCGAATTGTCAATACCGCACGACGTATTGTGTTTTACGGATCTACTAGGAACTCTGTATTCAATGGAGGTAATTTTCTTTTATAGCCTATATACGACTTGCAATACAATGTAACTGTGGGGAGGTTGGAACGAGAGCTACCTAACGAGGGATCAACATGAGACACACTCGACGACGAACATGTACCTACCCAACACCTGTTTTTATAAATCGATCTTTCCCTTTCTTTGGCCGGACAAACGCAACCAAATATAATCTAAATCAGCTAAATATATCTCAAATAGCAAGGTACCAAGTATTATATGTATTAAAGTACCTACAAATTGAGCGTGCACCAAAATACTGGCACGAGTCGGTAGGTAGACGTAGTTACAGAATCGTAAAAGTTATGTCACGATTGGGCAACAGTTCTACCATGAAATAGGGACGATTTATTTACACAATTCATACACCTACTACCTACAGTAATAGGGAAAAAGAGCATCGAGTAACGTGAAATAGCAAAATGAACTAAAACGAGGTATAATGAGCAGGTGTTTGGTGTAATACCTAAAAGGTTATTCACCGTAATGATACAAAATAGGTATAATTTACGTGGAAACATACAGTAGAAACTTACGAAAGTGAATAGATCAATGCGGGAGGTGCGAGTTTTCCATTCACGCGATATACGACGGCCGAATTCAAACAAATTTGTGAAAACGAGCAACAAGAGCAGTGAAGAATCAGAAGCAGCCAAGACTTGACTAGCGGTGTGCTGTGGGAGGACTGCAAATCGATTATCAATATCGCGGGCTTTCGATGTATCGATATTTTGACATTGACACTCATTTGTTGATGTCAATCGATCATTGTTTTCGATATATCGAAATATACTGATTGATCAGTTTAAGTTTACATTTTGAATATTAAATTGCATCAGTAGCCACGTCTGTCCAAAAGCTTGTACTCTCGAAAGCAGCACAAACCAAAAGCAGCAATCGGAAAACGGCCCTATTCTTCAAAAATTAGGTACCTAGTATTCCTTCAAGGAGTCCGAACGAAATCAATTTCAATTTCAAAAGTTTTCATTTTCTTTTTACAGGGGGTAATGAATATACCTAACTATATATATCTGCAATGTCCGCAAATGAAAAATAATGACAATAGATTTAATATGTCCTGAAACAGTCAGAACGAAAGCTGAAAATAGCTAAACTAGCGAAAAATTTCATTTTCTTTAAAAATGTTTAAAACGCATAGGTACTTACTTATTAAATCTATTTTCATTATTTTTTATTTACAGACATTGCAAAATGTGCAGATATGTAGTTATAGTCATGTACCCCGTGTAAAAAGGAAATAAAAACTATTGAAATTGAATTGAAAATTTGGCTAAGATTCATGCAACGTAATAGATATCATAAGCTGCAAATTTTGATAAGATTTATTCAACGTTTTAGAAATGTAAGCTGGTAAGTATCATCGATTGTTGCATCTGCATACGCCAATATTAGAGGAGGTATTCCAGTATTCGAAATTATACTATAATTTGGTACAAAATGAAACACTGATTGGGTTTACCAATAATAAGCTCTTGGAATATGTTACGGATTCGATACCAATATATCCATTATTAAATTTAGGACCAATATATTTGCTAATCGATACTGGGCTTCCGATGTATCATCTGATTGAAATATCGATATTTTACTTTCAATGTTGCATCCCTACATGTGAAATGTTGTGACTTCACCCAGTAGAGGAGATTCTCCGGAAAACCTGATCTTGAGCAGAGGATGCCAATCGAGCGGTTCTCGCAGAATTCCTGTTCCCCAGTTGTTCACTCTTCTGCTCTAGCTCAATGTAACAGCATATAAATAAAGAAGTAAGTTCAACTCTAGATAATGTTGAAGAAAATCACACTTTGAGTGCTTATGTTTTCTCTTCTGTATTGAAACTTTAAGGAAAGGCAATAGTTGTTGGCCTTTCCCAGATTTTGGCCAGTCCTGTTAGACATATTTTTTGTTGTTAGATTTTTATTTAATGATTTAAGCCGCAAGTCAACCAGAAGGGTCCTAGATACCATTGACGATTGTTGCTTCATATAGGTTCCAGGTAACGCAGCAAGGAAGGACCCCCCACTTCTCAGCCATTCTATGATGCTGTGATGCCATGTGGTCGTGGTGTCATATGCTTTGTCACAATCAGGGAACACATCAATGGCATGCTCTTTAACCAGGAAAGTGTTCTGGATATAACTTTCAAAAGTTGAGCGTTAACGTACTCGGAAACAAACCATATATTAAGCATCATTATCTCATAGCTTACGATTTTATTATATAGTAGCCGCTCCGGCTCGCTACGCTCGCCTCCACGTCCAGCAAGCCCCCCGGACCCCCCATTAAATTGCTCGCTTCGCTCGCAAAGTGTGGTATATAGGGAATGTTGCTCGCTTCGCTCGCAAAGTGTGGCATGTAGGGAATGTTGCTTGTTTCGCTCACAAAGTGTGGTATGTAGGGAATGTAGCTCGCTTCGCTCGCAATTGAAACATGTAGGGGATGTTGCTTGCTTCGCTCGCAAACGGTAGATCTCTAAGGGTAGGTTTAACTTCTGTAGGGGATGCTGCTCGCTTCGCTCGCTTGAGGAAGTTATACTGCCCACCCAACATGTAGGGAATGATGCTCGCTTCGCTCACAAACGGTAGATCCCTAAGGGTAGGTTTAACTTCTGTAGGGGATGCTGCTCGCTTCGCTCGCTTGAGGAAGTTATACTGCCCACCCAACTTGGCAGACGTTTTTTTCTGTTGGAAATTCTTACAAACAAATTAAATCTTATGAAACTACGTGGAACCTCAAAAAGTTTATTCGGGGATGTTGCTCGCTTCGCTCGCAAGGTATTGCTGTATATTTGTAGGAAAAAATCCGAATTTATTCTGTTGACATGGCTCTCGCTTCGCTCGCAAGGTATACCTGTATACCCTTCAAGACGTAAGTGCGTGTACCTGCTCGCAACCCGTTTTCGTCAGGTGCAAGCCCCGCCTCATCGAACCCCTGACTTCGTAGAGCCTTCTCGCGAACACGGCAAAATTAATTTCTGATGTTAAACGCTTCTTCTCGCTTCCGCTCGCGATTTGACCGACTTAACGTCCCTTTTTTCTATATCCGATTTCGGATTCAGATTCGGCGGACCCAAAGCTGTATTTCGCCCGCGAAAACCGTTCCGAAAAACGTACCTTTATGGGGTATATTTTAATCGGAAAAACCAAGTTTTTCGGCGGACTTTTCGAGAAAACGGGTCCGTACTCTCGCATTTTTTTAACGCATTTCCCGATACTTTTTTCGCGATCCGATCGCGCCGTCGTCTTCCTCGTTCAAAAACCTACGAAACCCGTATTTTTCCGGAATTGTCAACGGCCGTTTAGAGGGGTAGGGGAAGCGGGGAAGTCCAAAAAGCGCACATTAATTATTACTTCGACCCCCCTCCCGCCCTACGGCCCATGGTTCGGGTGGGATTAAACAATTTTAAATTCGCTCGCTCCCACTTTTGGAAAATCTCAAGAAGATCCCCCCACTCGTACACTCCCCCCACTCAGCCGTTTGGCCCGTGCATAGACACGACAGATAAACAGACAGACAAACAGACGGAGTTTCATTCTTATAAATAATAGAGATAGATATAGCTAGTGGGAACCTACCGTTCCTCACTCTCATATTTAAATATTATAGAAAGAACGGTAACAAGTACGTAACAGTCTCAAGTCGTTCTACAAAAAGAACGAGTTGCCAGCGCTACTAGCGGATTTTTTAGGCAACAGCTCAAGATCAATGGTTTTCCGGAGACCCTAATCACTCAACAGCACCGATTTTCTTCTTGTTCACGTCATTCATTTTATTTCTGGTTTCCAAATGCAGACACTGTGAAGTAGGTGTTTTCATTTTCATGGAACGCCATCGTTTCTCTCGAATTATAACAATCCAAGACCCGAAACCCGAGAATTATTTCCTTCCATAATTGTTTTTAAAATCATAAAACATACAACCTACACGTCAACAATTTCACAAAGGTAATACGTAAATATTCATCCCACAACTTGGTAAAGCCGAAACTGAAGAAGATTACGAAAAATGGTGCCGGCGTGATAAGAGATAAATATCGGTCAAGTTCACGGAATTTTGCGTAAATTGCACTAATTACCGTGACTTTTTGTGTTTTAATAGTTCTCCTTATTTAACGTTATTAAATTGTTGATTACTAATTCAATATAGCTGTTGTTAGTTGTGTGGTTTCCTTGCGTATTGATATTCGGTACTTCAAACTACTGTTTTGTGTTTAACATCCTCGCAACGAAACTGAGTCAACAGGAGGGCGTCTATTCCGTATTGAGGTCAAGACGACTCGGATCAAGATGTTGGAAGATTTTTATCCTGCAGCCGAAAAAATCCTGTCGGACATCGTTCAGATCATTCAAAAAGACACCAAATTGTAAGCAATTAAGACGCACATAAATATTATACTTACGTGATGTGATTACAGTATGTAAGAACGGATCTCTCTCTGGGAGGGCACATGGGCTACACATCCATCTCATTATAGGTATTAGTGTAGTATTGCTGTAGTAAAATAGTGGGATATTTGTAATATTTAACACAACCAAAATATTTAGCTAAAGCTTCCTTTTGCCCCGTCCCTTAACGTTTTTCAGGATCTCAACATCCTAGAAGCGAAACAGATTGGTTTTTCGTCACCCGAAGGCATTTCGTGTAATAAAATTGCTGCTATTCCGCTATCTGCGGCGTCGCATTCTAAAATCATGGGTAATTTGGGGTCAAAATTAACCAAAATGTCATCAGACGCAATCGCTTGTTTTACTTTTAGCGAATTTTTGAAGAAAATTAAGCTATTGCTCTCGCCTCAAAATTCGTAGAATGTGAATTTTTGAAAAATTTTTATGCAGAAATCCGTTTCAGGCTATTCTGAATCATATTCTGAAGTTTAACGCATTTTTTAATGTATGTATGTATGTATGTATGTATGTATATATGTATGTGTCATTCCAGACGATAACTGTCCGTAGAATTGTGCTAGAAACTTCAAACAAATTTTAAAATATTAAGGACACAAAACAAAAGTTCAAGTTCGTTGGCCAGCATGATCGGATTACATCTTCGGGTTGAAATTTTCAAAAATGTAGTCAAAAATTTCAAAATAGCCTGTTTTTTGCGATTTGTTGTGCGAAATAATTTTTTCAGCATACTAAAATGTGGTATATTCGGAATCAGCGTAAAATTTCCTATAAGAATATGTATCAAGTTTTCAAAAATTTCAAAGTTGAAAAATCAGTCAAAAATCGAAATAATGCCGTTCGCTAGTTGTAAAAATCGGTAATATTTGCATGAAACATTGTCCAAATTCAGATTGAACTACTCTTATGGAAGTATCTCTGTATAACCAATCCTAGAACCATGCTGTTTAAAACGTAGGTAGTAGGTGCTTGTTTAAAAAAACAAAAAAAATGTAATCACAACTGATGAGTTTACTCTGTGAAATATTCCGTCCTCCGATTCTCTCGGTCGCTCTCTTTAATGTTTTACGCTCAACTGTTTTAGGACTTGATGTAGCTTTAATACTGACTGTGGCTTAGAAAATATCAGCCATGAAATTATGAAGAAGTTCTATTTATGTACGTACTAGCACGCAGACCCAATCTTATGTCGAAGATCTGAAATGTCGAAGATTTCTTCAAAAATTCGCTCATGGGGTCATGCTGCATGACTGGACTTTTTGGAAAGATGCCTCACATTCGGATGACCATTTGAAATTAGCATTCTTTTTGAGGAGTTGGTATAATGGGGATAAAATCATTCACAAATTTTTCAAGAACCTGCCATGATAAGTAACTGTGCATATAAAGGCCTTCAGTTCCGTAAGTGTTGCTGGCCTAAGAGCATCTAAAATTGCTTTGCATTTATTCGGATCTTTTCTGAGACACTGTCAATGATATGGCCTAAAAACTTTATTTCTTTTTGAAAAAATTTACACTTACATCGGTTCAATTTGAATCCAACCTCTCGCAAACGTTTGAGAACTTGATTTAAATTGTCGTTATGTTCGTCAAAAGATTTTCCTGTTATTACGATGTCGTCCAGAAGACAGGAGCCACCCTTGCAACCTTGAAGTGTCGTATCAAACACTACCTGTAAACCTACCTACCTATAAATACCTGATGATAGTCTAAATTTTAAGCTTTTCCTTTTTGCATTTTGGTTAAATGAGTTAATTAATTTTAGTTAAACAAAGTAGGTATGTATTTGATTTAACAATTTCATTTAAAATATAATTTAAGGGGTAATGATTGGGATATTTGATAACTACATTGCCACACCTGTTCTGTCCATGGATCCATTAGTCTGATGAGGAGTCAAATCGGAAGTTAGTGAAAAACGTTGTCTATTTCCACGAAAAATAAAGAGTTACAATGTTAAATCGATTTCGACGGTTAGGCCATCATCAGTAAGAAACAATAACTGAAGACACATTAGAAAGGACACAGCTTATATAGTGACAGGTGAAGGGAGATTGAATCCCATTGGTCGAGAGAAAGGAAAGGGGCAGGAGGTACAACCAATTAAGTGCATACAAAGTGAAAGGGGATTATAGCTAATCAGATGAAGTGAAAGGGGGAAATAAATAAGGGTAAGTCTACATTTGCAAAACATCTTAAGGAATCTAATCATAGTTACAATTTTGATTTGACAGACAGTTTGTAGAATTTCTTCATTTTTGCCCAAAGGGAGGTATGTTGAATGTACTTGAAAAATTCGAAATTATCAAAAGTGACAGGTCTGGTAAATGTTTAAATGAGGATATACCTCAATATATTTCACCACTGATAGGTCCATTTCTGTAAAGCTTGGAATTATCCCTTCACACTGTTGAAACCATATTTAGTTATTTCCCCCTTTCACTTCATCTGATTAGCTATAATCCCCTTTCACTTTGAATGCACTCAATTGGTTGTACCTCCTGCCCCTTTCCTTTCTCTCGACCAATGGGATTCAATCTCCCTTCACCTGCCACTATATAAGCTGTGTCCTTTCTAATGTGTCTTCAGTTATTGTTTGTTACTGATGATGGCCTAACCGTCAAAATCGATTTAACATTGTAACTCTTTAATTTTCGTGGAAATAGACGTTTTTCACTAACTTCCGTTTTGTAATGGGTTTCCACAACTTCGTCGCGAGTGATTTAGTTCGTAGTCTCGGAGTTTTGTCTGCGTCGATCGATTTTAGTTTTGAGTATGCGCAGTTATCACTCCTCCAATCGCGCTTTAATTCATAGGGAATTTTTCTGGAACGTACACCCATCTACTCCCCGAGTAGATTGAACGAAATCGGAACAATAGATGATAAGAAATCGACGTTATAATAAATTTACGTTTTTGCGCATGCGCACTATATACTATATATGTGACGTCAATGAAAGTTATAGGGGACCATCTAGAAGCAGTCCCGCACAATCCCTGAGAAATTCATAAAGATAATACGAGTATTCATAAAGACTAAGTTGAAAATATCACCGGATGTTTCATTACAAAATTGGTACTATGTTTTATTGATGCCATAGACACAATACGATTCTAATGGTAAACTAGCAGCATATGATTTACTATGTATTTATATAAATATCAAAAATGAAGAAAGAATGACAAGAACGAATAGAGATCAATATTGACAGCACTATCTTTCACTGAGGGGAGCCTTAGTTTGGGAACTAGTAATTGACATTTGCATTTTCACATGTTATCTTTGATTATTTTCAAAAAATGATAGCATAAATGCAATCTACACAAAAAACTGATTGAGAAAAACTATGGAAACAATCGAATTTGAAAATGTGGAGGGCATGGTGAAGCAGAATAAAACGCTTACTCCCTTAGCAAAATCACAAGAAACAGCACCAAAGAAATTACAACACGAGGTTCTGTTCGGTAACCTTCTCAAGATTTCACAAAAACCTGAAACCTTTTCCCGCCTTTATTCTTTACTGAGAAGGCATTTTGCCTCAAAATTCAAATGGATCAAGCCCATAAAACACTTTTAAATGCCTTATTGACATGGATATGTCTTTGCTCTGGGGGGTCAACCAAAAATTTCCGTGACGCAAAATTTGTGTCACAATTTCAGTGTTTTTCACGTACAACCCAGCCGTTGCTAGGGGAATGGAACTTCCGCAGTTTTCATCGCACAGAAATCGTACGCATTGGACTATAAATTTAATAAGCCGGTTACAATATTCTTAACGTAAAGCAATAGCATCATTTACTCCACTCCATAGGAAACATTTTCATCCTCTTGACAACAGTCGACTGTTAACAAAAACTCGATGTAGTGGATTCTCTCCACAGTTATTTTCAACATTTCTATAAGTAAACCGTTGTTTTGTTGGAATTAGTCGGGATGCGGCCCAGGGATTTATTTGAAGTTAAAGGATTTGTTTACAACTCTCGAGGACAACCGTTAGCCATCCAACAAAGATCAAAGATCCATGTAACATGGTATCTTCTTGTAAAGCAGATAGTGGAACTCGTTTACAAGTTGTTTAGTTTTAATCATTAAAACTTCTTGGTGAGGTGTCAATCACTGGGTCCCTGTCAATCACTGGTCCCTCCACCCTAAGTGGAATTATCAATTTTGTACACATAATTCAATAAACGTTTTTTTTTCTTCTTATCTTTGGACACAATTCTTGCTTGTAATAATATGTCTTTTCATTCTAGAAACACAGTGGAAATAATACCCAGAACTACGAACGCCAACAAAAGCCCAATTCACCATGAAGAGCACTGCTTGGGGCTCGAATCTTGGTGTATTCAACCCGTGTACTGCCACGCTTACCAGTGCGTCATGAATTTGCGTCAAAACAAACAGCGATCTAGAGGTAACTATGTAATCGACATGTCCACTTGATAAAATGGTTGTTTACCTATATTGTTGGATAACGGAAGTTAGTGAAAAACGCTGCAAATTATTTCACAAAGGTTTATTATTTTTTCAATTGAGTATGATCATAGTTTTAGTTGGCTTGCGTACGTCATAAGGCCCGTCCAGACTCCTCGGCGTGTCCTATTTCGAGTTGCCACAACCTATATTTCTATAATTGAGGAGCTGACATGGAAAAGCAGTTAAGTCCAAAAATCAAATTTCATAGGAACTCCCTCTGAACTCTTATCAGATTTGTTGGACATAATCTCTTCTCCATTCAAAGATCACACATTTATTCACGGTGCGATCTAGCAAGGATAGGAGCTTTTCCCACGCCGTTGGCGTGACTGTTTACTTGAACAAAATTGTCTTTCGATTTTTGGACTTAACTGCTTTACCATGTCAGCTCCTCATTTATGTACGTATGTTTATATTTCTCGATTTGAGCTCCTATCTATTCAAATAATCATTGCCTTAATAATATCATTATCTAAGTACGTACGAAAAGTCGAGAGGATTTGTTATTAAATATGCATAGGCAAAGCATTGGTATTAACACACAAATATGACCTAGAAAAAAACGTATATTCATGCCTCGAAGGAACATGAAATTCGAAAGCAATACAAATGTAGGAAGTTTTCCACGCCACCCTGGAGGTACTCCCTAGGTCTCGTTACCTCACAACCGGATTTTCACCGCCATATTACACTTACACTATCATATCACTCATATTTTTCCATCAACATTCATTTGAAGGTTGTGCATTTTGAGGTGAGTGAATTTTGTCTGAGTGTGTTTGTTGAAATAATAATTATTAGGTTGTGCAGTTGTGGTCGTGCATGATCTGGTCCTAAAGTGTTCTGTTGCAAAGTCCTACTGCCCATTGTTATCCTAACCGTGGAATATCAACTTGTGCAGTTGTGGTTGAGCAGGTTGGAGTTTTAACACGTCAGTCTAACACTCAAAGCCTCGAAAAAGACACTTTTTCGCCCGTTTTCGGCCCATTGCAT
The DNA here is from genome assembly GCA_030762985.1 of Adelphocoris suturalis. NCBI lineage: Eukaryota > Metazoa > Arthropoda > Insecta > Hemiptera > Miridae > Adelphocoris > Adelphocoris suturalis. The sequence continues at coordinate 12,035,094 of JAUMHS010000013.1, read as the reverse complement.
CTATGCGAGTAAAGCGATCGGGATGGTTAAACGTTAGGACCAACTAGACCCCAAATGGAGTCTATGTGCGAAAGAACGGGGTTTTCAAGTCAATTCTTAGGCCTTTTATGGCCCGAACGGCGGACGGACATTTCAAATTTGGATTCTACGCACCTTGAAACGTAAAGTGACGAAGTTTGATTGGGGGTTATAAAATTTTTTTGCTATACGATCACATAGGCTTATTATTGGAAATAATAAACCAAAACGTTGTCTATTTCCAGAAAAAATAAAGAGTTACAATGTTAAATAGATTTCAACGGTAAGGCCATCATCAGTAACAAACAATAACTTATTATCCTTATTGTTATTTTTTGTTACCTACTGATGATGGCCTAACCGTTAAAATCGATTTAACATTGTAACTCTTTATTTTTCTTGGAAATAGACACCGTTTTTCACTAACTTCCCTTATGAAATGTGATTTAGTCCGTATATTGTTGGTTTGAACCTTTTCAACAAAATTACCACTCTTCATGTTGGTAAAACACAGCGGTTGCAGTCTTTTAGTGTAATCTCGAGGAAGCGAAAATATAGAAGAAATTGTATAATCTTGATAGTAGTAGGTGTTTGCAGTGCTAGTAAGATTATGTATTCACTATCTGGGCCAATGAGAAGTGGAACAACGCTCGTAAGCACTTGTTACTTCCTAGCCTACCAGATCCTTTAGTTTTTCAGAAATACATGTACTATATAACCATGAATATATATTCATGTGTGATAAAGTGAAGAATGAATTACCTTAAGAAAGGCTTTATTGAACAGAAATGTACAAGCAAAACTAAAACCAACATAGTAACGGAATGATTCATGGATCGCAAGGCATATGCATGGAGAAGAAAGAGTAACATTTGGAGGATGAAAGAGCGATTGAAATGTACTGTATCTGTACAATTGTACTTGTACTGTATCTGTACAATTTTCCTTGTACTGTATCTCTCTTTACAGTATCTGAATGTGTTTTAGAGAGTCAAGTTGATCGTTTTGAGGAGTGAAAACTATTTACGGTTGATCTAGTTGGATGGTACTCGTGCTTTGGCAACCGGCCTAGAAATAAATGAACCTTATTTATCAGTTTATGAGCTTCGAACTGTCACATTAGCACATTGTTTACTAAACATTACATTTCAAAAGACAGCTTCGACGTTTACGGAGGAGAAAGTGTTTTCCATCCCTCAATCTAGTACATGCAAGTTGTGAGTGTAATAACGAGCTAAAAATATTGAGTCGATGGAAGGGGAAAAATTCCGTAATCCAAGGACCAAGAATTCCCATAGTTTAAGGTAAATGTTCATATTACCGTGATAATTCCTGGATGGTCCATGGAAGACGTCCGGAGTCTGTTCGATGAGGATGGATTGTTGTCTCTGGCGTGAAAGTACAACTTTATTGGGGCACCACTGTACCGCAGGAGTTTTTTCCTTCTATGTTGTAAGTGTTCCGTATGTAAGTCTTCTGTCGAACGGGCCCTAATAAATCTGATACTCTGCCCACCTCTGTCTTATGGCCCATATTCTCGTGACGTCACGCCTGGAGTAGGTTCGCGTTTCAGCCAAAGTCGGCCATGAGACCGCCCTACGTCAATGAATCGCTACTCAACCAACCTATTTCTCATAAGAAGTTTGCCGTCTCACGTCAACATAATTCGTGGTTATAAGGCCATTTTCAACAGTTTTGTTTTGAAAAAATATAATATTGTAGCAATACAAAGTTTCAATTCAACTAAATGTTATAATAATTATGCCTGCCAGCGCAATAATTGATTGTAGATTGCTGTCAACACTACCAATCTAACGTGAACGAGTTTTTATTTGTACTAGGAGCCTACTAACTATAGTAGTTAATCAGTGTCAGAAAACTAAAGAACTTCATTCGTTTAGGCTTTGAGAATAATTAACCTGAAAAATAGTAAAGAAAAGATGATTGAAAATTCCTCAGGTGTCTGTACTGCTGTGTAGGTACCTAGCCATTGCTCAGGTAGCTTCATCAGCGTTTTACTATAAGTTCGTAGTACTATGCTTAACTGAGGAAGCTTTACTAGTTATATTGATAGTTTGTCAAAATAAACAAGGCAGGTTGTTGCTACACCAAGAAACGAAACTACTTAGGTAGTTAAGTACGTCCTACCAGATTTGCTGTTGGTTTAAAGTCCCTAAACAAAGTAGGTGGGTCGTTCCTTTGCCGACGAATACAACCGCTGGTAGCAAGTTTGTCAAATATCGAATCAGGGAATATGCAACATGAATTAAAAACCAGCTGCAAGGAAAAAACCTTGAAATGCATTCCTCTGAAGGTAAGATTTCATAAAGACGGCATTGGCAGTGCAGTTATTGCGCGAGTTTTGCAGTTACACAAATTTTATGGAAAAAAAGGTAATTAGGTACCTACTTTCGTTTTGATCTATGAAGTACCTACATGAACAAGTAATAATATACGAAAATTATGTAGGTATACCTTACCTCTAGGTACTTACCTTTCCAAATGTGATACAACTTACTATTCCTGCCTAACAGAGCTCTCATAACACATCCTTTCACAAGACCACTTTCACAGTACCTACTCTAAAGATTTTTAGTTTCAATTGATTTAAAGAACAGTTCTGAAACTAGATAGGTAATCCACAACATCTTTGCGGCTGATGTCTGCATCATCTAGAACACTTGTATTTCAACTCCCCAACACACATTTCATATGGATCTCTACCCCACAGATTAAATCTTGCGTTCGTAGCGTTTGAGGTCAACACCTGATAATAACTTGATGTAATTTGCATACAATTTATCACCTTGCATATTACAAATAATGAAAATATTGACTCGGAACTAGGTGAGACTATGTTATGCTGTTGTCCAGCTGTGGCTACAAATGGCGCATTTTCGCATATGTTTACTCGTCACCATGACAACAAGGTGAAATAACTCTCGATGTTTCATCTCTTAATACATTCAATGTGTAGCTGTTTCCCTTAGCCCACTCCTAATGGATTTTATTTTTTTGCCTTGAAATTTGATAGATTTGGTCATTAGAAGCTATCTATAATGAGCTGCGAAAGAATTCCGTCTCGGAGTCCATTATTTGGAGGTAGTATCGATCGATGCCACCCGTGATGAGGATACAATGCTAGGCAACCCGCACTACCGGCATGTCGTGCGAGCTCAGGTGTCCTATTTGCTCGCTCCATTTTTGGACAATTCCTTGGCCTGGAGCGCGCCCACTCATTTTATCTGCGAAATATTAGTTTTATGCAAGTAATGTACGAAAACAAAATTACGTAGACAACATAAGAAGACCGTCCTTCATTATAGGTAGGTAGAAGGTTTTTCAGGCTGCCTTGCGTTTTTCAGTTGGTCAGGTTACATTTTATTGGTTTCCTTTAGCTACAAATTCAAATAGAAGCTAAGTTTAGTGTTGGTTGATTTCTAAATAAATATCACTACGGAATAATTGCAAAATAATAAACACTTACGTTGATTATTAAAGCGACTTTTCCAAAGGCAGAGGGACGTAATCTTCTAAAACGAACAGAACTGCCTAGTTCATACTGAAGGGAATGAAAGGCCAATCACAGCCCCACTCTTCGTTACTCCCCTCCATTCCACCATCAAAGGCGGGGAAGTCGCCCTATAGAGACAGTAACACACCCTCTGCGAGCATGAAACGGCATCGATCGATGCCATTGGCATTGATCATGTTGAAGAATATTGCGACGCATTGCCATCTGACAACACTGTTGCTATGCGTCTACACGTGTGTCAAATTCTTTAAACTACAAAGACTACGGTACTACAGACAACATTTATATGCAACCTTTCAATTGGATGAATGCTCTGTTTCAGATTTGAACCGACTAAATACGCTCCTAGTGGGTGTGTTAATGATCAATCCTGATGTTACTTCATTTTGGAACATGAGGAAGGATCTAATGAATTGTGGTAAATTGGACCCCTACTTCGAACTTCGCTTCACTGCCCTCGTCTTGACTAGGAAGCCAAAATCATCTGACGTTTACACTCATCGGAAATGGATTTTAAACAAAATTCTTAGAGGTAGGTAAAAATTTATTTACAATACATGATGTGGGTAACGATTTGGAACGATCTTTGTACACTTTCTGGGTGAAAATAGATTTTAAAAGAAGGAAACTTCACTTCTTGTCTGTCGAGCCTTATATTCTTCGATCGTTCCCACAAATGACCAAAAAAAGGTTCCCTTGCCACTTATAATTGTATTAATTTTTTCCCCTTCCTATTTTGCACTCCTTGCACTTTTGGCAACACAGGGCCGCAGTCCCAATTTTCGTCGTATTCAGATATCTCAGCAATTGGCCAGTTATCACCTACAATCAACTCCCCGTTCGAGTTGGTGTGGCCCATGACATCACCCCCGACAACAATTCACAGCTAGTGGCCAGGTCTAGGTTTTGTGTCCTTGGTGGTCCATACATCCTCTTAGATCCTCCATAGATCTTCATTGGCCTGGGCAGAACTCACTACTTGGGGAATACTATAGGTGACACCAGCTTTTTCCTCATCCAAGGGTTTCTAACTACTAATTGGGTCGTCCGGGGAAGAAAGGGTAGTGTATGTTGACTACCAGAACATGTATGACAATTACTGCATCTAATCATCACTTTTCTATAAATTATACAATTTTTTCATCATATTCTATTATCATTAGGGAATTTTCGTATAGAATGAAGCTGTTGCAATGGGTCAAAACATTTTAAAATCACAATTTTTGAAAATTTTCTTCATGCGCCAACAAATCAAGCTTTCCAAACGAAAGGACGAGTTCGTTGGCCAGTATATTTTTAGCACATTAAATTGGTCAAATTTCAAAAATGTAGTAAAACAATCACTAAGTTTTTGGAAGCTCCATTTTCTTGAACCCGTTTGTAAAACACAGAATCTAAAAGAGATGTCCCCCAATTGAGTCAACAATTGGTGCTTTTACTCTAATATATGCCGAAAAATAGATAAAAACAGCAAAAAAAAAGCTAAAAATCCTAACCCTTTTTTGAATTGCTGGATATTATTTAGAAGGAGTTTTTTTGACATCAAATTGGTAGTTAACAGTTTCTTTTTACTTAAAGTCCTAAATTGTCAAAACAATTTAACACAATGATGTGCAATAATATACAAAATTCGCTCATACGATCATGCTGCATGACTGAAACTTTTTCATCATATTCTATTACTATTTTCTTTAATACTTACTTAATATTTTCAGGGTGCAATGACAAGAGCGAGTTGTTGGCAAATGAGATGCACGTCTGCGAAGTGGCAGCCGATCGCTACTCCAATAATTATCACGCGTGGACTCACCGCCTGTGGTGCCTCAACCAAGGAATACCTCTGCAAACCAACCGCCTTCAGTTTTTCCTTCAAGAACTCAACTGGTCGCAGACTTGGATTCTAAGACATGTGTCAGACTACAGTGGATTCCACTATCGTCAACAAGTGTTGTCGCTGCTCTGTGATACATTGCCGCCTAAGTTTCCAGATAGTATTGCTCCATTATTCTCATCGATTGAGTTAGCTTTCAAAGAATTCTGTGTCGCACAATGCATCACTTCAAATCTAGATGTGCCCTGCACCCTTAGGATGATAATTTTCGAATTGTCTTTCAATACCGGGATGATCAAAGACTTCGTGGCACACGAGGCTCTCTGGTACCACAGGAGATTCATCCTACATCTATTCAAGAGCTACGCGCCCTTTTCCAGCGACTCGGAAGCCAATAAAACTTGGTCGTTCGGATTGAACCACTCGAACAGCGATGGCGTCCCGTCGGAGAAAAACCAGAAAATCGAGGATGAGGGCATCAAACTACTAACAGCCCTAAATGCGTATGAAATGTCATTTTTAAAGCGACACAGCACTGACAGGATCGGCCATATGACCAGCAAATATGCAAAAAGACATCTGCAATGGTTGACTCAACATCTGAAGCTTAATGACTTTCCTTCCACTCAGATAAAATGAACTTTCTCGTTATATGTGATGTAGGTTATATCCTTTTCCAATAATTTTATACCTTATTAATCCTTTGTCATGCAGGAATAAAATTAAATATGCGTACAAATCGTCATTCCATGTTTTTTGGGTATTGTGCTACACGGGTGTTTCATGATTTGACATCTGAGGATGCGTTTGACTGTTGGAACCTCCATTTGTCCTTCCCTTAGGCCTGGTATCTAGAAACAGAGGTAACTCTAGTGGCAGCAGTCCTGGGAGGTATAGTCGTGGCAGAGGGGATCTACAGGGTGGCCCCCAACTGGAAAAGTCAGGGAAAACCTGGCATTGTCAGGGAATTTGCGACGGGAAATGTCAGGGAATTTTGTAGAAGCCATCAAATGTCCGGGAATGTTTTAAAATGAAACTTGGTGTAATAATTTAAAGCGTTTTTAGGTGTATTATAACTCCTAAACAATCAAACTTCAATAGCGTACTTTATCATTCTAGGTACATATTATTTCATAGGTGAGATAATACGAATGACAAAGGTGGTATCACTTGTTTTGTGTGTGATCAGTTGTTTTGTGTGTGTGTGCCCACTCCCCCACCCTTATAGGAGACACTCGACATACCTAATACTCGTCGGACTCTTGGCGTGGGAATGAGAGATGAAACACAGTTTTGTGTGTAAACTGTTCAAAAGTAACAACGCTACAAGTACATGAAAAGTCAATGAATATGCCATTGGCTTCCCTGGTAACTACATCACCTAGGGCGGAATTCATAGTCCTCACTTAGTTGAAAGGAAATGCTTAAGTGACGCTCTGAGTAGCTGGTGGCAACTTAACCTATTCATAGTCAGTGACTAAGGAATTGCTTGAGTGATTGCTCGAGCATTCGCTTAAGTGAGATTCATAAACAAAAAACCAAGCAAATGCTCAAGTTTTTTCCCCTCAAATGAGCAGAAAAACCAAGGCACGACGAAAGCTACCTTGAGCATTTGCTTAGTGAGAATCCATCAGTTCTTCCTTCCAAAATGGTTTTCGTATAGTGTGTGTAGGATAGTGGGCTTTCGTAGAAGTTATGGATCTCGAGAAAATTTTTGAAATTTATGAGTGGGGCAAGAGTTTGATATTCAAGAAAATATAAGAGGTGATGAAACGTTCAAGTCTCATGGTTCATCGTGTGCTCTATGTATAGGTGTAGGTAGGTACCTAGTATTGTGAGTACTGACAGGATTAATTTGTTTTTTATCAACTTTGAATCAAAATTATGTAGGGAAAGTAACAAGTTCAGAGTAACAAGTTCATATAAAAACCTAGGGGGCGGAAGAATGTAGGGAACATGAAAGATTTGGCACATGAACCGATTTTCCCCCCATTTTCGCATTTATGTCGAAACTAACTTTTTCGCACATATTTTTGAAATGAAAGATTATTTACTTTCGAAATTGCCCTATTCAATAAGTATCTAGGTATTCTTGTATCCAATACTTTCGTAGTATTAGATGACGACCACAAAGTCGAGGACCAGGCTTGTTGCATTGTTGTTTGTTTGGTTGTTTTTAACATAGATTTGCTGGGGAAAAAAACTTTCGGAGTTCATCCGTGTAGTTTCAGTCTCTATAATTTGTTGCAAATTACAATACCTAAGTTAAAATTTCGTTCGATTCGGTCACGTACTCGAGTATTGGTAAGGTACCTTACCTACTGTTTTGTTACCTACTGCACAATGACAGGAGTGATTTTTTTCGGCTAGAAATGCGGCTCTACATTATCTCGAGAGTACATACCTATGCGTTTTTCCTTAGTGAATTTGATCATATTTGTTGTAGGTACATCATTGAGCTTTTCGTTTGCAGATTAATAGGTAACAGCTGTGGAACTTTCTAACTGCACATTCACTTCATTAGCGCTTGATCCATTGCATTCTATATTTGTACCAATTTCTGAATTTATTAAACGGGTCAAACTTACTTTTCCTAGTTTACTCGAGATCCTTACTACTACGAAAACTACTATGTATATACACAGGTACGCATATGAACTACAACAACGCAATGGAAGAGAGCAGGTCTTGGTCCTACTTTTCCTAAGGAAATTAGGGTAGGTAGGTTCCTACCCAAAAGATAAGGTACCTGTGTCCACGACACACATCCCTAATTTCTATAGGATAATCAATTTCGGAGGAGGGGTTCTGGTTCAGAAAAGATACACTTCTGCATCGCATGGTGCCAAATATGTGTGTACAGGTAAAATCCTTCCAAAAGTCCTCTACAAAATGCATTCTGCCATGTTCTATGACAATCTGTGTTTGATTAGGTTGCGGTATTCGTACACACAGAATCCACGATTTTGCGCACCATAACTTTCCCGAGTTCGTTGAATCAAACTCTTTTCTTCTCCATTTTTAACTTGGATAGGGAAACAAAATATTATCACGCTCAAGCCATTAAAAACAAAATAAAGCAACCTGATAACATGAAGAACTGATGTGATAACAGAGTAGGTAGGTTACATCAAGTTGTAAATTGTGCGGGGAAATTCCCTTTTTTTAGGGATAATACACAACATCATGGCTGCCAACTTCTGCAAGTAAGATAAATCTTGCCTAAAGTAGAAATTTTTCTTAACTTGAGAAAGTTAAGAAAAATCTTTACTTGAGTCAAGATATTTCCTGACTTGGGAAAGTAAAAACTTAACTTTAACTATGAATTCCAAATAAGACTGAGCAATTGCTTAAGAAATTTCTTTACTTTCCGAAGTCGGGGAAAATCTTTACTCGGGCCAGGACTATGAATCCCGCCCCTAGAGTAAACCAATTGTGACAACAATCAACTGAGTAGTGAAATAGGGAGAAAAAACCCAGCAGACTAGTGGATTGATCCAGGAAGAGTCCCAAAACTAGTTTGTCTTCATAAGCTAGGACTTTCAGGAGGGTTAAGGAGGGGGAAATGAGCCCTTTGGAATGTGGAGTCATGTGCTATAAATTCACAGAGCAACTTTCCAACGGACGATTTTTGAGGGATGGGGAAATCGGGAAGTTATACTCTCTCTGGCAACGATTGGTAGTAAGTGAAAAAAAAAGCGTGACATTTTTTGCTGTCAGACGAAAATTTTGAATTATCCCCAGAGCTAAGAAATCCATGTAAGGAAAAATGTACTTCAACAATTAGCTTCAGATCACAAATTGATAAAATATTAAATAAATAGTCATGCAGCAGATATCGTATGGGTGAGTTTTCGTAAACTCTCGTATACATTTAGGTTAAATTGTTATGATATTTGAGCACTTCGAGGGCAATGAAATTGTTAAATATAACTAGACTAAATATAAGTAGTCTGTTTTTCCCATTTCTTTAAATTATACGATTTTCGTTTCAGAAGGATTGAAGGTACAATAAAATAACGAGAAAACAACAAAAAATTTGAATTTGATATTTCTTGTCAGGGAAATTAAAAATTTCCATTTGGGGGCCACCCTGCTCGACCACAAGATCTTCAACTCTGAAAGAATCTGCTGTTATAAAACCAATGGAATTCTCACTTAACGAAATCGAGTTTATAATCAATTTTATCTAATTAATTTTCAGTTCGTGGGTACGCTCTTGTTAAATATAGAAGGACTTGTAAAGTCCTAATTTAATTATTCCCAGGACGTTCAAGAGCACCTTCCGTCACCGATAATGCTTAAAGGAAAAATAAATTAGTTGGAAAAATATATCAGAATGGTGTACAGTTTGGTGGTCTGGATGCTCGCATCTCAAAAATACATAACATCAAATAGTCAATCCCTCAGTAAAACACAGATTATTTCGACGAATAAATCAAAATGACGTTTTTAAAGTATGATTTAATACATTAATTTACAATAATAAAAATGTGTGTAAAAATATGTTTCGGAGGTTGGATTCAAATGCAAAAATATATTCTCTCGTACATGGGATTGAACTTGGGTCTCACAACTTAGAAGTATGTTATGATATCAACTACACCTCGAAACTCTAGTAATTATTGAATAGTCGCAGAACTTAGCTACCCATAAGGGAGCTTATTTCCATTGCCAGTTGACGCTAGTTCAAATTCAGGTCGGCAGGGGAACGCACAGCGGGACATGTTGTGTTCCTTGTCACTGGTAACCCGGGTCTCTCAATCCCACAGCATCCAATTGACCACTGTGGACGTTATCAGAGTTTAAACAATCACAGTACTTTGCTCCGTGTGACCGAGGTTTGGCGTCAATCCCCTAGAATGCGCTCAGAACTGGCATCACTGCACCAGACTCTCAAAGTCAGGCATACATGAAGAAGAAATGAATTAGGAATTAATTCCGTGTTACTCCCGCACACTACCAATCAAAGAGTCCAAAGTTACCGAATCATTGCTGTTTATTCCCAATGTAACTTGTTCTTTCTCAGTATCAGTAGCATTTCCTATCAAATATCGTTTCGATATTTTCTTGTATTTTTTACATGTTTTGCTGGCTTTAATAATTTTATGAACCGCTCGTTTCAGTTAGTTCCTACCTCTCTACTACAGTAGACGTGGTGGTTATTTTTAGTTTCTTGCTTGCTGTATTAGTGATTACCTGCCATAGGTACTACATAGTTTTCAGGATGCTTGGCGCTTACTAATTCAGATTAAGTTAGTAGGTAATAATTATCATCCTTTCATGGTGTTCATTGAACCTGTAAAATCCAGTATTGTAGTAAAACCTGAAGAAACAAAATATTGATTTCTCTAACTGTGGTTCTTATAAAATCTAACTTCTCAAGGTTCTTGTATGTTTTAATCCATTCAGCGCGGGTCTCAAAAGGCGGAACAACCCCTCGTGCGGAAGTTGAGTTTCTATGACTTGTCACATTGTTATTTTTGACATTTTATGTCTTTGCTATGGCACATAAACTAAAAAAACGTCACGGAAAATTGCTCACGAAAATATTTTGATGATTTCCACTTACAACCGAGTCGTTGCTAGGGAAATGGTACTTCGTCGTTTTTCATCCCACAAAATTCATTGACCATTCGTTCGAAAGCTCTCGATTTATCCAACCATATTATGTTAACTACTGCGAAGTGCGAGGCCAACAAGCTGAGTTATGAGCAAGGTTATTTGAATAATTGTGTACACTCAGGTGATCATTCTCAATAATTGATATTGTGAACATGATTGCCACCGCTTGTTAATTTCTGATTATTTCATTGAGCTGGTGTTTCGATGATTTGATTCATAGCAGGTGATCCAAATATTGTGAGAACAGTTTGATTTGTGAAGCGGTGGTTAAATCATTTTAATAGGTAATTTCTATGCTTTACTCTAGGAAGCTGTAATTTCTTATGTAGCCTCTTTAGGACATTTACTTGACGATGCCCAGGGTCTGGATCAGATGAGTGGCTCTTAAAGCTAATTTCTATGTTTTACACTCTAGGAAGCTGTAATTTCGTATGTAGTCTCTTTAGCACATTTACGTGACGATGCCCAGGGTCCGGATCAACTGAGTAGCTGCAGGGGGGTAGGTGATGTAGCCTGGCTCGAATTCAATAAAGTACCCACGGGTGTCGGAACAACGAGTCAACACGATCGCGAATTCAATTAAGTACCCACGGGTGGGCGGTTTCTCTTATGGCCCATTTAATTGCTCTGTGCGCCCCGCCGTGCAATGCACGGGTGAAATCTGCCTAGTAATAAATACAATAAGAAAACGCATGAAAATGTCCCAATGTGTTGCAGACTCGTATGCAAGCATTAATTTTTCCCTTCTCATCAGGATTTTGAGTTTATAGGCTTCTCAAATAATGTGGTTTAATCATTTGGCCTCTTCAGAGTTGCAATTATTTTTACACACATATACAGGGTGGAGCGCGCAAAACAGATGGATTACAAAATAAAAACAAACAAAGCAATGAAAAATTACCAAACTTTTTTATTTTTTCCTTGCATGTTGGTATTGGCAATTTAAATTTATAAGGTTTTGAACAGCATATCTGACAAATGGGAGCCCTCTCTCTGAATACACTGAAGAAGCCGTTTTCTGAAGTTTTCGTGAACTCTTTCGAGCATTTCAATGGGTAGTTCGGCGATGTTGGCTCTAATATTGTTCTTGAGGGCTTCTACGGTCCTGGGACGATCATTGTAAACCTTGGATTTCCGATAGCCCCACAGGAAAAAATCGCAGGAGGCTAAATCTGGTGACCCCGCTGGCCAGTTCAAATCGCCTCTCAGGGACATGAGGCGCTCGGGGAACTTTTCTCTCAAAAACTCCATCACTCTCCGAGCTGTGTGGGCGGTTGCTCCGTCCTGCTGAAACCAGACGTCGCCCAGTTCCATTTCACCCAATTCAGGCAAGAAAAACTCCTGAATCGTGGTTAAATAACGCTCCCAGTTGACCGAAACGGCTCTGTCATTTTCCTCTAAAAAATAAGGTCCAATTATCCCATTTCTCGAAATTGCACACCATACTGTTACCCTATCTCGTATCAAATGCTCTTACCCACGAAAGAATGCGATTTCGATCGGGAAGACGGCCGCAGGGGGCGATATTGAACCTCAAACGGAAGGCACGTTGCACGTGAATGATCGAGCGGGCGTTCTCGAAATAGGCTCTAACGCAAAACGTACTCTGTTCCAAAGACCACAACATCTTGGCAACTGGAGAGGTATGAGAAAACAAACTTCCCGATCCACTCTTTCAAATGAACCCCCACCCAGATACCTGAGACCTTTCAGTCGGGTAGGGCACCCTTTACAAATCCATCTGTCTTGCGCGCTCCACCCTGTACAACAAAATATAATTGCAGCTCTGAAGAGGCCAAATGATGGCAAAAGCGCTCAGCCCATGATTATACCACATTATTTGAGAAGCCTATTAAAATGTCTCTACCCTCAACACACCCAACCTACGAAGGACAAGGCAAAAATCCATAACTAAAATCTATTTAGCATCTTAGGCCAAGTTCATCCAATGATTACAGCATTGAAGGGAGAGCATCGCAACCTTTCTGTACTAGTTATACCTACTATCTAGGGTAGAAAAGAAATTCAACTCCTGTCAAAATTTATGTTGAATTTTTTTGCTCTCATTCAAATGTACAATGCGAAAGGAGTTTCAGCAAAGCCAATCCTATAAAACCAAACCTTGAAATAAAGTGAGCACAAGCCCGTTGTTGGAGTCATTATTTGAACTTCATTACTTTGGTATTCATAGTCCATTTTGTAAATCGAATTCGTTGAAAGTGATGGTTTCATGAGGCTCTCTCGTCGCAAATGCTAAGCAGCACCCTTGCGAGAATCGGTGAAAGCCAAATAAAATCAAGTTATAAATTATAAATGATGAAGTTGTTTGTGAAACAACAAAAATATATCTTACCCAACTATACAGGGTGTCTCGACTTAAGTAGGCAAGACTTCAGGGATCGATTCTACAAGTAATTTGCAACAAAAAGTGTCTCTTAGAGTACTGTGTTTTAGAGGCTTCGTTTTCGAGTTATTGACGATCTATGATTTTTTTCGTGTTTTTGACCTTATTTCCTAAAAATAACTGTGACCCCTTCATTCTTTGAGTATTCTCAAACCTGAGGATACCGTTGGAAAGGGCGTTAAATTTCCTATCTTTTTGGTGCCAAATTATAATTTTTCAAGAGAGTTAAAAGACAGAAAAAAGAGGTCAAAGTACAAACGTCGTAAAATTCTAAAAATTTGGGTTTTCTCAATCTGATTTCTCCCTCCATAAAAAAATGAACAGTCGTTTACAAGTACAGTAAAAACTTCAACATTGTATCAGCTATTTAACGGTATAGTCAAAAAATTGATAAAAGTAACAACAAGGAGAAAAAACGCTTGTGAACACGAAAAAACGCTGTATTTTCAACGAAAATCGATGGATTTCAGGGAAAAACGATCCATCACAACTTTATGATTTAAATGTCGAATTCTACGTAATTTTTCACGCTGAATCGAATGGTGACACTTGCAGACCTCTACGACTAACGAATAAGGGCGAAAGTGCCCTTTGACCCTCGAACCTCAGAGAAGGGCCCTTTAAAAACCACTTTCGCCCTTATTCGTAGAGGTCTGCAAGTGTCACCATTCGATTCAGCGTGAAAAATTACGTAGAATTCGACATTTAAATCATAAAGTTGTAATGGATCGTTTTTTCCAGTAATCCGTCGATTTTCGTTGAAAATACCACGTTTTTTCGCATTCAAAAGTTTTTTCTCCTTGTTGTTACTTTTATCAATTTTTTAGCTATATCGTTAGAAAGCCGATACAATGTTGAAGTTTTTACTGTACTTGCAAACGACTGTTCATTTTTTTTTTATAAAGGGAGAAATCAGATTGAAAAAACCCAAATTTTTAGAATTTTACGACGTTTGTACTTTGACCTCTTTTTTAGGTCGTTTAACTCTCTTGAAAAATTATGATTTGGCATCAAAAAGATAGGAAATTTAACGTCCTTTCCAACGGTATCCTCAGGTTTGAGAATACTCAAAGAATGAAGGGGTCACAGCCATTTTTAAGAGGTAAGGTCGAAAACACGAAAAAAATCATAGATCGTCAATAACTCGAAAACGAAGCCTCTAAAAAACAATACTCCAAGAGGCACTTTTTGTTGCAAATCACTTGTAGAATCGATCCCTGAAGTCTTGCCTACTTAAGTCGAGACACCCTGTATATATATATCACAGTTTGTTGTAGAGCTCAGCGGCTCCCAGGTACAACAACAGGGATCGGACCTCGTCTGGTCCGGATAAAACGTCAACCCATAGAGGGGGCTGATGCTGGACTCGGAGGTCCACAAGGGCTGGGTTTTTTTCGCCACGTAGAGCGGTACTAATTTTGTATTAGAAAAAACGTATCAGTCTTATTGCAAGAAGAAAACTCGTATGTGCTCCAGATACGAGGAAATTGCCTAGTACATAATATGCACTATATATATTGTAGTACACCTTTTTTTGCATTTTTCTGACCAAAATAATGTTTTTCCAGCCACACCATAAGATTCAGCCAGAAATTTCCTTTGGAATGGCCGGCGTTCGTAATCCATTTCTATGGGAAATGCTTTCATGATACTGAAATTATATCTGAACTAGAGGCCTGTTAGGGGGAAAGCCCTAATCTAGTCCGTATAACAGTAGTACCTAACAGGAACTCAGCACATTCTAGTAACGATATAAGTCCTACCTATTTGTGGCGTTAAGTGAACGGCGACACTTGGGGCGTCTACCACTGAAATCGGTCCGCAAAGTTCTTCATAATTTCAAAGATCGTTCAGAAGTAACTCTCCTATATGTTAGTAACTACACTACGTTTCTTACTTACCGTGGCAGCCTAATAAACAGAGAGTTTTAACTTCCTACAGTGAACAGGAAAGAATTTAGCTCACTCAGTTGATCAGAAAAGACCCCATCACTTCACTCGTCTCTTAATGTCCCAGAGAGTCTCCCTATCAAATTTCAACTTCCTACAGTGAACAGGATAGAATTTAGCTCACTCGGCCGATCAGAAAAGACCCAATCACTTCACTCGTCTCTTAATGTCCCAGAGAGTCTCCCTATCAAATTTCAACTTCCTACAGTGAACAGGATAGAATTTAGCTCACTCGGCCGATCAGAAAAGACCCCATCACTTCCACTCGTCTCTTAATGTCACAGAGAGTCTCCCTATCAAATTTCAACTTCCTACAGTGAACAGGAAAGAATTTAGCTCACTCAGCTGATCAGAAAGGACCCCATCACTACGTTTCTTACTTACCGACACTTTTGCAACAAACTTGGGGCCGTGCAGATTCGGAATTATATATAAAGAAGAAGATCTTCGAGTGCCCTGCACTCACCTATCTCAGACTTGAACTCTTTGGGGCACAAACCCCAATGATGTCTATTCGAAGCGAACAATCAATCAAAGGACTCACATCCCTCACCAGAGGGCTGAATCTCTTTGATTAAACCCAAAACTCTCAGAAAAGTATAATAAGCCACCAAGCTTATGTGTTTGGGGCCCAAAATAACCCCACCCTGAGAGATTTCCTATACATCTACATCGGCTTGGTGAATGCGGCATGGGTGTAGCCGCCTTCACATGGAATTCTGAGTTTGATTCAGGTTTTCCCTGATACGAACTGAAAAGTTACTTCTAAAGCTCATAGCTATACAGGGTGTCTCAACTTAAGTAGGCAAGACTTCAGGGATCAATTCTACAAGTAATTTGCAACAAAAAGTGTCTCTTAAAGTGTTATTTTTTAGAGGCTTCGTTTTCGAGTTATTGACGATCTAAGATTTTTTTCGTGTTTTCGACCTTATCTCCTAAAAATGGCTGTGACCCCATCATTCTTTGAGTATTCTCAAACCTGAGGATACCGTTGGAAAGAACGTTAAATTTCCTATCTTTTTGATGCCAAATCATAATTATTCAAGAGAGTTAAGATACCGAAAAAAGAGGTCAAAGTACAAACTTTGTAAAATTCTAAAAATTTGGGTTTTTTCAATCTGATTTCTCCCTCCATAAAAAAAATGAACAGTCGTTTGCAAGTACAGTAAAAACTTGAAAATCTTATCATCAGCTTTCTAACGGTATAGCAAAAAATTGATAAAATTAACAACAAGGAGAAAAAACGGCTTTTGAATGCGAAAAAACGTGGTATTTTTAACGAAAATCGATGGATTACAGGAAAAAACGATCTCCCACAACTTAATGATTTAAATGTCGAATTCTACGTAATTTTTTACGCTGAATCGAATGGTGACACTTGCAGACCTCTACGACTAACGAATAAGGGCGAAAGTTCCCTTTGACCCTCGAAACTCAGAGAAGGGCACTTTTGCCCTTATTCGTTAGTCGTCAAAGAATGATGGGGTCACAGCCATTTTTAGGAGATAAGGTCGAAAACACGAAAAAAATCTTAGATCGTCAATAACTCGAAAACGAAGCCTCTAAAAAATAACACTTTAAGAGACACCTTTTGTTGCAAATTACTTGTAGAATTGATCCCTGAAGTCTTGCCTACTTATGTTGAGACACCCTGTATCTTCAATTCTCATAGGGGGGGGGGGGGGGGGGGTTGAACTGGCTAAACTTCTGCTAAGCTATTTCTTCTGAGATGGAAGAGCAGATCTTGTTAGACTTTCTCAAAATGGCTGTCGTTCGTAATCCATTTCTCTGGGAAATGCTTTCTATGTTTTGATGATATTGAAATTATATCTGAATAAATAAAACGCACATAATAAATCCAAATTTAGGAGATGATGACAAATTCATAATTTATTCACTAATATATCGAGCGACACAGTTCTTAACGACGTCTACTGAAAATTAATATATTAATCTGGCTTACTGTAAGGAATACAAAGATGCCTCGTTCTTAATATCACTGATTTCGGCTAACATGAACAGGATAATTTTCAAATTTTAAAAATATATCAATACATACAATGATGGAAGCATTCTATGTAACTTAGAATTACAAACTTAGAATTAACGGTACAAATATCACAAAACAATTTCATATTATAATTTAAAAAAAAAAGAAACATATAAAATTATCAATAATAATATCGCAGCCTTTTATTCATCGATAGTTACATAGAACACTTGAATTATGAAGGTAGACAGATTTTAGTGGGATTTACAACGGTGATATTCAGGGGGGGTTTTGATAAAATTAGAATAACTGCTTTCCGAAAATTTAGGCAAATTTTAAAGTCTATACGAGATTCGGATGGTTAGAATGTCTTATTGCCACAAACCCGCGTAATTGCCGTAGACGTTGGCTGGGAGGGGTCCGCCAGCGGAGAACAGCCTCGTGCCGGAGTAGTCGTAACAGTGGGTGTAGATGGCCGGCGTGTACTTCACTTGGTGGAAGCCATCCATTAGTTCTTCATCAGGAAACTGGAAATTGAAGAAAGCACCATGATAGTTTGTGATAAAATAGGGATGTCTTCTATTAGTAACTAGTATCCATGATGTCAAACTAGTATCCTGGTATCCATGACTGATATGTTTTATTTGTGTTCCATACAGTCTCAAAATTACAATAGGTATAAGAAACTAGCCGTGTTACCCACCCGAATCAATGTGTGATGCTTAGCGGAAGAAATGTATAGCCGTATTGGCTGTAGAAAACATTTTATTAATTTAATAAGATAAACTGGAGGGCAAGGAAACGGAAATGAAAAAGGGTATAAGGTGCGGGTATCTAGGATGATAATTATTATAATAGGGGTAAACAAACAGAGGGTTACAATTTTGATTTGCAATGCTTCAATTCCAAAAGTAAGCGATGCTTCTTAATTTTTATTAGTTCCTCTTCCTAATTAGTGGCCTCTAGTTCCAAGTCCACGCTGCGACTGACAAGTTGGACATCCAAGATCATAGCAGACCCATCAGGCTTGACGGCAACAATATACGGCTTAGACCCCAGTCACTCAGCATGTGATATAGTCTCTCCCTTTCAACATTCCAACTGCAGGATGATAAAGCACCTGCTGTCTGCTTGGTAACCGCATCATGATGTAGAATGCGGCCCGTGAGTCCGAGGGTACTTCACATGATACAGGTTCTAATTTTTACCCTGACAGGCAAAGCAAAGGGTGTCCATTGTCTCGCAACTACTCCGTGAACACTTCACCAAGGTGGTTAATGTAGCCACCTGGATGGCGTGAAAATGGCGGTAGTCGCAGGCCCTCCATGCCCTCTGAAACTCATTCCATGGGGGATTCAGAGCACTGTCGGAGTTCTTAACCATCTACTGACTCATACAGAGCAACAGCAAACTCAGCAGATGAGCTAGGTTTTGGAGCAGTTGGTGTAGTTCAGTCACACCATAACAACTGCTGCCTGACAAAGTCAAGGTCAACAGCAGTGCGGCCGACCTCTCATCTCGAGCCCCTAGGCGCTGGCACTGTAAGGAAGGGATGCTGGGCAAAAGAGAGACAATACTGAGCCCACCGGCCTTGACCGGTGCGTGGATATAAGCACTTGGGACACTAGGTGGGAAGCTTAGCCATGAGTGCACAGCAGAGCAAACTTCATGTTCTAACTCAAGCAGCCTCCCTGTAGTAAGCCTGCCAAAGACTAACCCATAGGTTAGCTTTGGCAGTGAGTACGTGCGAAGGAGGCACAGCTTCTGTGGTTGGTTCAATGGAGCCTTGGTGACACAAGCTAGTGCCCCACCAAGGTGCACATGGCTTGCAGCAATTGTGTCCACACCCATGAAGTTGACACCACGGTACTGCCAAACCTCAAGCACATATCAGGCTGGGATGGGCGACTGTCCTACGACAAAGTACTCCTCATCCACCACCTTGACCTTATGCTGGTGATCTGACCGGACCAAGGAGACTGACCCACAGTTACCTGGGTTGATCACCAAACCACACCTAGTTAGCTGCTTAGCAAAAGCATTGAGAATACTCTGCAAACCCTCATGGGTTTCTGCGGACAAGAAAACATAATGGCAAAAGCCAATGCTCTACTCGCACCCCGGGAGACCGCCCGAGTGCTCCCGAGGGGCTGAAAAAACACCTGAGTGCTCCTGTAGAAAAGTCACGCCAGTGCTCCCTACAATGCGTTTTGTAAATGTAATCAACTCTTACGTGCATTAGGTTCAGTACACAATATTTTCGAACTCAAGAAAAGGTGATCGAGCATGAAGTAGGGCATTTAAAAACATACATAAAAAATTCAACAGAAAAATTTACTTCAATTTCATTAAAACAAGCTAATAATTTAATAAAACCCCAAAAATTGCAACAATCTAAAAATTGGTTTTGTGCAGCTGAAAAAGTTTATTAGGAATAACATGTAAATAGCGATATATTTTTCCTATAATTTCCCGATTAGAAGAAAACTGTCGAAGGGTGGGAAGAAAATTCATTTGCGATGACGTTTCTTTTGACGGCCGCCCACAATTCTTTAGTTTCTATTGTGGTCTTGGGTACATGGTTATGTGGGGTTTTGTGAATCACCTCACATCCATCTGTTTTAGCGTATGATTTACATCGGATTTGCCCACCCCTTGCACTACAATTCCACCTTCTTGCACCCCAGCTAATAATTTATGATAATTATATTTGAATCCGTCAATAAATGCAACAGCCTCTTGACGGCTTCCGCCACTAACAAATTTCACGTCCGACATGGTGTACGGAGAGAGGTAATCGACAAACTGATGGTAAATGCCTCAAGGATTCATGTCAATTCCGGGCGACGGCTCCAGTGCTCCCGTCGAGTCCGAGGGGCGAAAGTTGAGACACCCGAGTGATCCCCTTCACTTCGCAATCTCGAAAATAGATTGTCCCGAGTGATCCTGTAGACGATAAGAGAAAGTGCACTGGAATCGACATGAATCCTTGGGGCATTTACCATCAGTTTGTCGATTACCTCTCTCCATACACCATGTCGGATGTGAAATTTGTTAGTGGCGGAAGCCATTTAAAATAGAGCTATAAAAATTGCTCCAAATTTTAGTTTTAAGATGTGCCCTTCGTGACTTGCCGCATCTTGACGTTACCAACAAATGATTAAGTAACCTAAAAAGAATGGCCTACCGGTACAAGATAAAATATCCCGACGCTCCCCAAATTTTGGGTTTCAGTGTTGAAAACCCTCATTGATATGAATCTGAAAACCAGCAGGGGAGAGGATTTTCTCATTGCTGCGGACACAGAAAAGGAAATAGCTATATTTTCATGCGTTGAGGTAGGCCTTTCTATTTTGTTTTAAATATTAATGCTCAATCGGTTAGAAATTCGAGCAATTAGAGGAAAAATATATCGCTATTTACACATGTTATTCCGAATAAACTTTTTCAGCAGCACAAAACCAATTTTTACATTGTTGCAATTTTTTAGGGGTTTATTAATTTATTAGCTTGTTTTAATGAAATTGAAGTAAATTTTTCTGTTAAATTTTTTATGTAAGTTTTTAAATGCCCTTCTTCATGCCCGATAACATTTTTGTGAGTAGTAGGTACTCTGTGTTCGAATATATTGTGTACTGAACCTAATGTACGTGACATGGTTATTGCAGAACTTGAAATTCCTCACGAAATGTCCAACCATCTACTTAGATGGTACGTTTAGCTACAGCCCAAAATTCTTCACCCAACTGTTTACGGTGCACGGAATAAAAAATGGATTTTATGCAGCCTTGGCGTTCTGCTTGTTGCCTAACAAGCAACAGGAATCCTATGAATTTTGCCTCCTCAGTTTGGCCCGGAAATGCGAGGAGCTCGCCGGCCAAGAAAGTACTGGCTACTTTTCAAACACGGGATCACTCAGGCGTGTCGGAGCACTCGCGCTTTTTTTCTAGCGGAGCACTCAGGTGAGGCGGGAGCACTGGCGTGACTTTTTTACGGGAGCACTCAGGTGTTTTTTCAGCACTCCGGCGGTCTTTTGCTTACCCAAGGTCATATCCACAATCAGGTTAAAGAGGAGTGGCGACAGAGGACCCCCTGCCTCAATGACCGTCACACCTTTGTGGTACAGACAGTTAGCTTACACTCAATTAAACAATCAGTCCGGGCAACATGGCTTGCAGTGTATCTTGCTTGAAAGAGGCTGGTATCATTGGTGACATCCACAGTGGCAAGATGGAGCCTCTGTTTCTTGAAACGGACCAGCAAAATGACAGTTTGGAGAACTGTTGGGTGCTCTGCTGTGCCATCCGCTGGCCGAAATGCTCTCTGGACGTCACTGATGAGACCAGCCACTTTGAAGCAAGATGGAAGTAAGAGAAAAAACATTGTCTATAACCACGAAAAATAAAGGGTTACAATGTTAAATCGATTTCGACGGTTAGGCCATCATTAGTAACAAACAATAACTGAACACTAGGAAGGACACAGCTTATATAGTCACAGGTGAAGGGAGATTGAATCCCATTGATCGAGAGACAGGAAAGGGGCGGGAGGTACAACCAATTAAGTGCATTTTGAAAATGTTGAAAAACTATGCAGTTATTTCAGTTTTAGTTAGTACAATTCGGCTTACCACGTATCCCCTTGAAGATTTCAAAATAACTGTTCGACTAGAATTAATGCTGGATTTAAGGTATTTTCCAGCTCTGAGATCGTAGAACATGATCATCCCTACACTGGTGCCAATAGTCAGGATATTGCTCTGGAAACTGGCTGATCGGATCCCTGGAAAAGCAAACGTAACATGGAATCAATTAGCAATAGAAGCTAAGATGGTAGAGTAAATGATAAGAATTCAAATGAGAAATGACAAAATCCTCATAATACTGCTACCTCCTTTTTCTTCTGGAATAATTCGTTTATCCATTACATAAGTGTATTCCATTGACATCACAGGTTGAAAATCTAAAGTGGAATATTAGAGGTACTAGGCTCAGTATGTAGGGATTGCAACGTTTCGCCATACAAAAATCTTTTAGAATCCGTCACTAACTCATTCCGAGAAAAAATTACAGTTATCCCCTTCTTCCTCTGTAGTCTTCAATTCTTGTCTTAACATTTTGCACACTTGCACTTTTACGGGGACTGGGGGACCGACAGGTGGATTCAATTTTCAACGGATTCCAATATCAAAGCAATTGACGAGTTATCACCTACAGTCATCTCCCTGTTAGGTTCTTGTTGTTGGATTGCCTAGGACGCTGGTTGTAGGCACTAGTTGATGTGGGCTGTTCATCAGTGTCCAGCTCAAGAATTTTTCAAATACAAATCAAATCAAATCTATGTTTGCAGTCATCTAGGATAATAGACATTGCAATCATCAAGTGTACTACATACAAGATGTTTGGCCGTAACCAAATTCGTAATTCCCGCCTCCAACCCAAATTCGTATTTCCCGCCTCTAAGTTCACCGAACTCCCGAGTCGGGCGCTAGCGTAGCGTCTTCTCCAGCTTAAACCCTATGCAATGTATCTGAATGGAACAATGAAACTACTACCCCAATTTAATTAAGAATCCCTGATTAATCAGTGATCTGAGCTCCCGAAAATTGTGTAATTTAGTCAAGCAATTGTATTTATGTAAATCATTTATATTTCTCATGTCCATTAATTGACATCAAGAAACCTGTGAACGAACTGTAGCGCTCCCGGCGCAAGTTGCGGAAGGAAGGAAAATGTTTGTCATTCTAGTTCTCGTTTTCAGTCTGTAAATCGCTCTCCCATTATTATTTCAATTTACAGTTGTATTTCACAATAAATTGTGTTCAGGATCCCGTAAACTGTGTTGTTTCGTTTCCGTGATTGTTCATTGGTGCCGATTAACCCGGAAATTAGGCTTCACGGAGCTGAGCGTTGTTCCAGTCCGTGAAGAAAGGATCTCTTTTCAACAGACCACGCTGCTCTCGCCATATTGAATAGGAAAACCGTATTCACCATTGGCTTTGGATCCCGTAGTGAAGTTATCGTGTTGTACATCCGTCTGAGTTTTGCATCCAGTAAAAAGGATTTAAAATTTCAGGATGCCAAAATCAAAACGCAGATCCCGTCAACCTTCACCTCCGATATCTTTACCGTCGGTGGAGAACCTAACCATGACGGACACCAAGCCAAAAGGGTTTTGTATGGAACCCAGCAAGGTAGATAAATTACCGGAAAATATTAAGGTTCTATACCGCAAAATTTCGTCATGGGTCATGACATTATATCAGAACCTAAATGACGACAATCAGGAACCTCACTTCGTGGTTCAAATAACCACGGACATTCTAAAGGAAGGGGAACGACTTTTAGAACAAGTAAACGGTTCTGAGATCAAAGAAGAGCTAAGATTAGCATGGATCCCGCACATTATAGAAGGTTGTCAGAAAGCAAAAAAACTGATAGCTGAAAAGGGAAGGGCCGACGCGGCCGCACGCACAAAAGGTGAGTTCTCGTTTCATGATGTTAAAACTCCCTATGAAGCAGTGAAAGTCATGCATATTTTGCTCCCATCCGTTCCGACTTATGATGGTGACATTACGAAATTTGCTCATTTTATCCGAAGTTTCAACTCCGCAGTACATAACGTACCACATCTTCCGGATCCCGTGAAGTTCGAATCCCTAAAGGGGAAGTTGGTAGCTCAGGCAGAACAATGGCTTAAAGGCACAGAGCATCAATCTGCTAATTACGAACAATTCTATCAGTACTTGTGTTCGGAAAACTCCGGAAGGTACAGAATAGCCAGAGCCACATTCGCCAAAAGATCTACGATCCCTAAATTAAATCGGATAGACGCCAGTACGTTCGAGCAGTATCTATCTTCAGCCAAGGCATGGATAGAAGCGATTTTTTCGGTGGAAGCTACCGATCTAACGGGCTTCCTGTTGTTTGAGGCTCTCTTCTCGAAAATCGACGCCGCCCTTCAGCAGAAATTCAATAGGGAGCGAGTAAAGGATGAGGGCTTCATCCCAACGCACGTGCAATTGTTGGAGTTCCTTGAGGAGGAGCTAAGGGTTGTGCAGTTACAGCCCGTGCCGCCAGATTCCGCCACCCGCTCCAAAGGAGCCCCAAATCCCGCTTCTGCCGCTCATCCCTCTGATTTCCAAACAAAGCCAGGACCATCCCGTCGAGTGATCCCGTATCCGTGTGCGTTCTGTGACCAGGAACACTTTCTTTATCTCTGTCATCGTTTCAAGAGACAATCGTTGGCGGAGAGGAAGGACGTAATTAAACGCAACAATCTTTGCATAAACTGCTTTTCTCCATACCACAGAGTGATGAACTGTACGTCGAAGAGAAGGTGTAGTGAGTGTAACGAACGTCATCACTACCTAATATGCGATCCCGTCATGAAATCTAAACCACGAAGTAGCCCAAGTTTTGAAAGGGGCTCGACATTTCCGCCCAATACATCAGGTGGTCCAGCGAGGACGCTGCCACAGCATCAGGATTCCGCCAATTACCGAAGTCAGTCTAGTGAAGTCAGTTGTCCAAGTGCAGTGAGTGAAAGAAGTGCCGATAGTATCTCAAGTCGCGAGTTCAGATCACATAATAGTTCGCGACAACTAAATTCAAGTTTCTGAAGTTTAGGCCACGCCTCTTCCAGGCGTGGCGAAAACATATCCCGCAATTTCGCCCGCCGTCCCGCTACGATTGGTGAGTTTAATCATGGTTTTCATTGTTCCATTCATGATTGTAATCCCACTAATTGTATTTCCGCTAAAATAAGTAAATTCCAATCTACCACTAAACCCAGCATAAAAATTCATTCAAGTAACAATGTTTCCAATGAGCTGGGTAAACTCCAACCTCCCGCTAAATCTATTTTAAAAATTCCCTCAATTGATGATCACGCTAGAAAGGCCATTAAATTTAATGTTCCTAGCTTGGTGCCTACGGCAATGGTTTATATATCCCCACCTAGTAGCTCCCGCTTGCAACGCATCCGAGTATTATTAGACTCTGGTGCAGAAACTAATATAATTTCCTTAGAAGCGGCTCGAAGAGCCAAACTCCCTCTGGATCCCTGCGACGCTGAGGTCATGGGCGTTGGCGAGGCTAGACAATCATTGAAGTTCACGACCTCGTTAGTATTGCATCTTAAGGATGGTACTTTCTTAACTGTAGGAGCCTCGGTGATCGAGAAATTAACCATACCTATTCCGACTCGATCTTTCAACATGCCAAGGGCAAGGGGAAAATTAAGGTCACAGTTAGCGGATCCCGAGTTTAGTAAACAAGCCAATATTGATATGTTGTTTAGCTCCGGTCTATTTGCAGCGCTCATGCTCCCGGAAATAGTAGCACCCAAGGGTCAGGGGCCTCATTTCATAAGAACTCGTGTAGGATGGATAGCTTTAGGTAACGTACCAAGAATTTTTCCCAATAGCTATGAGCAAAGCTATCACTTCCCCTTCCTCAAGGAAAGGAAGGTCCGGTTTAATGAGAGGGTAAATCAGGAGAGAGGTGAGAATTGTAGAGAGGCACTTACTGGGGCTGAACTTGACAAATCTACGCCACAAGGCGAAGGCACTCCATTGACCTTGAGCCCAGCTGTCACTGACCTAGTTCCCGTTGACCTAGTTCCCGCTGTCATGAACCCGCATTCCGTTGACCTAGTTCCCGCTGTCATGAACCCGCATTCCGTTGACTCCGAGGAAACAAATTCATGTTCCGCTCCTATCTCCCTACGCAATCTGTATTCGTTAGTACCCCCTATTGTCAGACCGTCAGAATCTGTTTCTTTATTTGCTGTTGCTGATAGGTTGCGAACCCCCCTGGGAGAGAGTGTCGTTCCCGAGCGTATTAGTTGTCAAGTTTCTACACTTGAGGTCAGTTGTAATAGTGTATCTGATGTTCAAACGAACGAACTCCTCCGCCGTATGTTCGAAATTGAGTCAGTAGAAGAAGTTTCCCATTATACTCCCGCTGAACAAGAAGCCGAGGAAATTTTCTTAAATTCCGTTTCCCGTGACTCGTTAGGAAGGTATGAAGTAGCACTTCCGTTTTCGCAGGATAAAGCATCCTTAGGTGATTCACGCAACATTGCTCTCCGCCGACTATACAGTGTGGAGAGCAAATTCAGAACTGATAGTCAGTTAGCTTCCGCCTACAGAGAATTTATGTCTGATTATCTCAATCAGGGTCACATGAGATTCGTTCAACCTCCCAAGTTGGGTCAACCCCATTATTATATTCCGCACCACGCCGTACACAGAGAAGGCGACCCTCCAGAAAAAATAAGGGTGGTCTTTGACGCTTCGCAGCGCTCCTCAAATGGGAGATCACTCAATGAGATATTGCACGTAGGTCCCAGCCTTCTCCCTGAAATAGCTACGATATTAACTCGATTCCGGTTGTTTAAATTCGCATTTATAGCCGACATTAGACAAATGTTTCGTCAAATCAGACACCCCCCTCAGGATCAAGACATGCTCCGTATAGTTTGGAGGGATTCTCCTCAGGACCCAGTTAAGGATTTCGCTCTCTCAACCGTCACGTACGGCACGGCATGTGCTCCGTTTCTAGCTAATCGTGTCATAAAACATTTGGCTGAGACATCCGCGAACGACTTCCCCTTGGCATCTAAAGTACTGCTTAGTAACACTTACGTGGATGATGTACACGGTGGTGGAGATTCCATAGGGGAGGCCATCAAAGTTCGAAACGAACTTCAGGCACTCCTCGCTTCGGCTAGCTTGGAGCTCAGAAAATGGGCTTCCAGCGATCTCGCCCTATTAGAAGGGATTCCCGAGGAGCATGTTAGTCCGCATACGGACTGCGTAGATTTAACCGGAGAGGAGGAAAAGCCCCTCAAAATGCTAGGAGTGGCTTGGGATCCCAGATCCGACTCCTTCTTCTTCAAGGTACCTGTTACACCAATAGTTCGCACGAAAAGAGAGTTGGCGAGTCAGATAGGAAAAATATATGACCCCGTGGGTTGGGTGATTCCTGTGGCGGTCTTCGCCAGATCTATACAACGAGAAGTTTGTCGCTCAAAATGCGACTGGGACGATCCTATTTCCGAACACCTCTTGAGAGAGTGGCAGAGGTTGTCCGAATCCTTAGATTTGTTGCAGCTCCTTAGGATTCCTCGTCACGTCCCCAGCTCGAACGTTCCGCAATGGATAGTAGGTTTCGCTGACGCCTCAGAAAAGGCGTATGCTGCCGTGATATACGTAGTCAGTGATGTGAATGGCCAATATCTTCCCAGATTAATTATGGCTAAGGCTAGAATAGCTCCCTTAAAACTAGAAACAATTCCCCGTCTTGAGCTGCTCGCCGCCGAACTGTTGGGTAAAACAATCTCGAAAGTACGCCCCAATTTCCCTTCCGTCACAGATGAGCATGTGGTCACCTGTTCTGATAGTGTTATAGCTCTGTCTTGGATAACTGCGGATCCCGCACCAATTTGGAAGGTCTTTGTAGGAAATAGGGTGGCAAAGGTTCTCAATCATGTTCCGCACGGTTCGTGGTTTCACGTGCGTTCTCAGGACAATCCCGCTGACGTGGCTTCGCGTGGAGCTTTACCATCCCAGATAGTGAATGACTCACTATGGTGGAGTGGTCCGGAATGGCTGTGCACTCCAAGAGCTGAGTGGCCCATTAGAAGGGTACGCCCCGACCTGTCCTCTCCGGATGTAACCTCGGAAATCCGAGCTTCCCGTGCCATTAACTTAGTCACCAAGATAGGGGATGTACCTCTTGACATTGAATCTCGCTTTAGTTCCTACTCTCACTTAAAGAGAGTCATAGGATGGGTGTTGCGTTTTGCGCACAATTGTCGGGCGTTCGGGAGGCGCACCGGTCCGCTTACTACGGCTGAGCTTGGTTCGGCGGAGAGGAGATTGGTTCGCCGTGCGCAGCAGAGGCACTTTCCGCAAGTTTTTAAATCCCTGAAATCCCGTGAGAAGGAAGAGAATTTACCAAAATTTGTCGCGCAACTCTCCGTATTCCTTGCTCCCGATAATTTGCTCAGAGTGGGAGGTAGATTGACTCTGAGTAGTCTGGAGTATCAAACTCAGCATCCCGCCTTGTTACCGTCCGAAGACAAGTTGACCGAACTGATAGTTAAGCAGGCGCATGAAGCCTGTCTACATGTAGGTCCCCGTGCCACGCTGGCATACCTCCGTTCCCGCCTATGGATCATCAATGGTCGTGTGGTGGTGTCCCGTTATTTAAAGGGTTGTGTCCGATGTTTTTCTATAAAACCTGTACCGTATGAGATATCTATGGGACAGCTGCCCGAAGGTCGTGTTGAACGGGCCTTTCCGTTTCAAACAGTCGGCATTGATTACGCAGGCCCATTTGAAATCACTCTGTTAGGGAAGAGAGGATCCCGTTCATTCCAGGTGTATTTAGCCGTGTTTGTTTGTTTCGCTACGAAAGCAGTGCACCTGGAAACAGTGATGGACCTTACGACTGATGGTTTCCTCCAATGTCTTGAACGTTTCATGGCGCGTCGAGGTGTACCTTCCACCATCTGGTCTGACAATGGCACCAACTTTGCCGGTGCTGCACGCCTATTCTCAGAAATTTGAAAAGCTATGGATTCCGGTGTCTCTGACAACTTGCAGGTGCGTTTAGCCGCAAGGGGGGTAGAATGGAAATTCATTCCACCCAGAGCTCCCCATTTCGGGGGCTTGTGGGAAGCCGCAGTTAAGTCAGCCAAACGGCTGCTGATCCTTACGTTACAATCCCACACCCCTAACTTACAAACGTTCACTACAATAGTGTCTCGTGTCGAGGCAATTCTAAATAGTCGCCCTCTAGTTCACCAATCAGAATCACCTGATGATTTCTTGGTTCTAACCCCGGGTCATTTTTTAATTCAGAGGCCCCTCACTGCCCTTCCCGAATCTTCGGTCGCTGAGTTCAGCTCTCGTCTCACTCCCAAGTGGAGATTTGTTAATGCTGTAGTCGAACAGTTCTGGAAGAGATGGAGAACCGAGTACTTACTAGACTTGCAGTCCAAACAAAAATGGAATACCCCGTTCAAACCAGCCAAGATAGGCGATGTTGTTCTGATCATGCAAGACAATGTTCCCCCTCTCTCTTGGCCAAAGGGCATCATAGTCGAGTTGATCCCCGGCAAGGATGAGGTTTCCCGCGTTGCAAAAGTGCGCACTAGCTCCAACATTCTTGACCGACCCGTCCGCAAGCTGTGCCCCCTGCCTATTGACAATTGATCCCATGTTAGAATTCCGCTGGAATTGGGGGGGGGAGTATGTTTGGCCGTAACCAAATTCGTAATTCCCGCCTCCAACCCAAATTCGTATTTCCCGCCTCTAAGTTCACCGAACTCCCGAGTCGGGCGCTAGCGTAGCGTCTTCTCCAGCTTAAACCCTATGCAATGTATCTGAATGGAACAATGAAACTACTACCCCAATTTAATTAAGAATCCCTGATTAATCAGTGATCTGAGCTCCCGAAAATTGTGTAATTTAGTCAAGCAATTGTATTTATGTAAATCATTTATATTTCTCATGTCCATTAATTGACATCAAGAAACCTGTGAACGAACTGTAGCGCTCCCGGCGCAAGTTGCGGAAGGAAGGAAAATGTTTGTCATTCTAGTTCTCGTTTTCAGTCTGTAAATCGCTCTCCCATTATTATTTCAATTTACAGTTGTATTTCACAATAAATTGTGTTCAGGATCCCGTAAACTGCCGTCCTTAGTAAGAACGTCCTAAGTCCATTTTTCAAATTTTGAGAAAAACGAGTTCTAGTGAAATCATCTGTGCCATCCACACAGTTCAAGCTAGAAGTATCCTTCTTTCACCATTATCTTTCAAATATATGTCCCTATTTTTTAATTCAATAACCGAACCTTGAGAACTTTATTATCTGGGCGATAATTGGTGGGTTTAGCTAATTGCACGGACATAGGACTTTTTAGCCTAGTAGCCCTGCACTTAGGACAGCATGACCTTGTATGATGCTAGCTTACAACGTCCTATGTCCATGAAAGTTAGGTAGGTCTACTTAATAAATGTGATTGTCTTGGCCTTGTGCCATGTTGAGCACTGTGATTGTTATTTTTGAGATGCCTACAACTCTTCCCAGTATCATGAACCTAGACTAAGTGGTAGAACTTTATGTCTTCACGCGTAGGCGTCCTATTTATATTATTCATCAACACAGGACACTAGGCCTAGTGCCAATCACAAAACCATTTCAGTTGTACTAAGCTAGACTGTCCTAACTCCATATTTTCTCTCCGTTTAGGACGTTTTAGCGTTGTACGACTCACATGGGACGTTGTAGCATAGTATGTTCACCTAAACGTGTGAAATGGAATTAGGACAAAGCGATTTTTCAGGCATTTCTCATGGACTTAGGACGTTCTAGATTAGTTCTAAAGGTGCGTCTAATAGAGTTCTTCTACATCATGTCCTTATCTCAAAAATGGACTTGGGACGTTCTTACTAAGGACGGCAGTTTCTGTTTCAGAACGAGTGGAAGCTAATAAAACAGCTCTCTGTAATCATACCAACGTTGCGTTGAACACAGCCTCTTCCAAGGTACCTCCAGGGGCCTATTTTATAAAGCAACAAGTGACAAGTTAAAAGCCGATTTTATGTACAAGTTGTAAAAAATGAGTGTGCATGCATTTCATAAAGGTACAAGTGTAGACTTGTAATGCACTGTGAAAATTAACAAGTGTACAGACAAATTTGGACATGTTACAAGTGTTTCCCTATCATTTTGAACAGTTGTAAAAAATGACCGATTTTTAACCTACGTCCGTTCACCTGTAAACTTGTTATTTTCCAGTATTGCGAGTTGAAATTTTTTTGGTGTTTAATATGTGGGAATCATCTGCTGAAGAATACAGACAAGATGCATTCATCGTAGAAGTCGCCAAAGATTTTTTCGACCACGGATAAACGCTCATTTCTAGGGTATTTTTATGTTTAACGAGAGATTTAGGATGTCTTCCAAGACACTTGAATGATTCAAATGGTGCGTGTCCCTGTGCAATTTTTCCTGATCGGGTATTGAGGATCTCCCTATCAGTGAAGATAATTTCGAAGTTACACATGACATTCCTATCCCAGTAGCATTACGACTTGACGGACTGATTAGTCATTTCCGCAGGATGAAGGAGAAAAATCCGATTATGCCAGCCATCAGAATAATGTTGAAATCAAATACACACTTTTTCCACTTTTCAGTTTATAATTTGTCTGTCTTCCAATCATTACACTTAGTCATGTACGATAAACATTCTATCGTGTACTTAGAACCGTTTTTACGCTGACAAAACTTCAATTTCGGCATCCTGCTTGACGCTGTTTATTTCGTTAGTTCCCACACACCATTTTTCTTTTCTGCTACACTTGTAAACTTGGCTTCAACAAGTGTAAATTTTCTACACTTAGCTTCTACAAGTGTAACTTTTCTACTCTTGTACTCTTTGTTTTGAGGAAACACTTGTTCTAGTTTACTGTTATGAGCGAAATGTACTAACCACAGCCGCTATATCGGGATGGGATCTTTTTAACAGGTTGCAAAGTTCGAGAGTCCATCAGCAGCGTGTAAGATTTGCAACCTATAGCGTAGAGGACCCCAGAGTCTTGTACCGCCATGCAAACGTTATCCTGGCAAGAAGGTAACTTCCGAGACAGTCTCTAAAACAAATAATAACATTAGGTTAGTAAAACTGGAACATTGAGGAACATGGAATGATAGGTAGCAAGCTTTCGAGTTCGAAAGTGTAAGCAATTAGGACTATTCCATTGATTATACAAGATAAACCGTACCCTGACCCCAACATACCTCACAGACCGAACTTTCGTGGTAACGGTACAAAATGAGCATTCCACGAGAAGATGTATGAAAGCATCAGTTCCGCAGGGAAGTGTTTGGGCTCCTTACCTACACTCACTGTATTGCCATCCCTATCCCAGAAAACCAAGCTTTTTCAGGAATGTATGCGGACGATCTTGTCTATGCGGTATGCGATGAAGATCAGTTAGTAGCAACACGGAGACTCCAGAAACTCCTAGAGGTACTGGGTCGTTGGTGTACAAAATGGAAGGTGAAAATCAATTCACTTAAGTCCTCAGTTGTGACATACACTTACAACCGCAAATACGACGAGCCACCTTTATTTTATGCAGAGCAACCTATCCCAAAAGCCACAGGATACAAATATCTCGGTGTATACCTCGATCAGCGACTGACATTCCACAAACACATTTCAGAGCTTATAAGCAGAGCACGAAGTAGAGTCTGTTGCTTTAAATCACTATTAGATAGCCGGAACGTTTCAGTACAAAATAAAATCATAATGTACAACACACTAATTGTGTCAATATGGACATATGCTATAAGTATATGGGGAACATGCTCTCGTACTCAATTTAGGAGGCTTGAACAGCAACGAAACAGAATACTGCACAAGAGAATTATTCATACGCCAGATTTCGTGAGAAATTAAACAATCTATAACGATTTTGGTCTACGAACCCCAACAGAAATCCTTCAAAAACGTATGAAGGATATTGCCCAACAAAACATCGCCACAACCCACTTGTCATTGAAGGTACAGCGATTAGTACGGCCGCGTCATATCTTGGACATAACTGATACGGACTTGGTGGGAAATTGAAAGTGTTTCACGTATAAGTGATATAAAAGAATGATATACCGCAAGTGTTTCGTAGAATATTGAAGTGATTACATAAAAAATCAATTCAAAATTTAAATGTTTCCTCCTTTTGATGGAAGCACTTAGAATTAGAGAGAAATACGATAGACTGTTAGTTACCATCTGTCAATGAGATTTGTTACTTTGTTAACAGGCTCAATGAATAAAATTAAAAAAAACCCTGACCCCAACCTGGCCCAATCAATGAATGAATTAGAACAATAGGTTTCCCTGCAATAATAATTGTTACGAACCATTCAAGAATCTTTATTATCCTTGCCTTAAAACCACCATTGCTAGCGAAAATGTGTACATTACCTCAAACTTCGTGAGACATCTGGAAAGTGGACTCACTAGTATATAGAGCAGGGGTGCTCAAACGGTCGATCGCGATCGACCAGTCGATGGTGAGTGCTTTTTGAGTAGATAGATCTCGAGAAGAAAAAAAATTTTTAATAAGTAGGTAACTAAACTACAAAAATTTATTACGTAATAACACTGCTTGCGGCAAAAGGCGGCTTTATCAAAGGAACGCGCGGTACTTGTGTATACATCAACAAGTTTTGTGTTCAAAAGTTTTAAACACGGAGGAAATTATGGGCATTGCAACAAAAATTGTGAATTCCATCCGTGCACGTAGCTTGCAACGGCGGCTCTTTAAGTTGCAGTTGGAAGATAGGGAGTCAGCTGAACACACTGATTTAGTTCTTCACACGGACGTCAGGTGGTTGAGTCGCGGAAAATTCCTAGAAAGGTTTCAAGAATTATTGCCCGAAATAACAGCTTTTCTAGACGAAAGAGGTGATGACACTAAGATGTTGAAAAACGAAAAATGGCTGACTGATTTGGCATTTTTGACTGACATCACAATGCACTTAAACACCATTAACTTGGAGCTTCAAGGTAAAGGAAAAACTATTATTGAGATGATTAGCGCAGTAAACGCATTCAAAAGTAAATTGCAACTTATGATAGGTCAACTGAAAAGAAAGGATCTGAAACATTTTCCGTCTTTGAAAGCAAGGATTCCTCAGTTGAATTATGATACGTATGAGGCTCAATTATCAAATATTTTGAGACAATTCGAAATGCGTTTTTATGATTGCAGTAAATTGGCAAATATAGCATCATTTATGAGTTTTCCTTTTTCATGTAAAAACATTGAGGAATTAGCTACTGAAGTAGCAAGTCAGTTTAATATGAACTCATGTTCTGTTGAAAATGAGTTGGTGCAGATTATATCAGATATACATCTCAAAGCTACAGCATCTGATACAAATTTCTGGTGTTTTATATCTGAAGATAAATATCCGAATCTAAGGCAAATCGCCCTTCAACTGACGGCAATGTTTGGGTCAACTTACTTGTGCGAGTCTGCATTTTCTGAAATGAAGATAATTAAGTCAAAATATCGCAAGCGACTAACTGACGATCATATGTCAACATGCTTGCGATTGGCACTCAGTGGTTACGCACCATCTTATGAAAAGTATGCTGAGGACATGCAGTGCCACGCTTCAACATCCAAAGTCACTCCTTAGTTGAGTTTAACACCATATGTAACTCTTTTGTTTTGTCACAACGAATAAACTCGCAATTTTGAATAACTAGGAGTTTTTTCATTGATATTGTAGAGAAGAACTTAAGTAAACCTAACCCAAACCTTGACTAAAATAATGTAAATTGTGCGGAAAGCTAATATCTATACATGCTACGGTAGGGTACACCCTACCTAGGTAGGTGTATCGTGTATGTACGACAACCCTGCATCACACATACTTGCAGCCTCTCAGAGTCGATCGTAAGTAGTCTAAAAATATTGAGGTAGATCGCCAGCAGTTCAAGTTTGAGCACCCCTGATATAGAGTGTACTGTTTAAGGCAAACGAAACTCCGGGGACATTTCAGAGCTCATTTCTGATCGAAAGATTTCTCTTGGAGATTTCTCCGACTCAAACCACAGATTCTGATCTATTTGATCCACTATCTGATCATATTTACTAATTTTTCAATTTTTGAGATGTGAGCTTGTGAGCCTCCAGACCACTAAATTATTAACTAATCCTTCTAATCCATTTTATCCCTACTTACTATATTGTAGGAACGGAAACAGATCGAAGGACTCGATTTTTAGGTGAAAAATGTCCAGGATTGACTAAATTTTACAATATTGTACAAAACATGATACAATCGTGTTGAAATTGATATGAGGTAATCAAGTTATCTTCTTCCTAGCTATCATCCAAATTTAAGCGAAATCGAACGACTAGAGTGTGAAAAAATAGAGCATAATGGAATTTACGTTTGCGCATGCGCAGAATGAAGTATTGATTTGGCAACAATGAAACTGATAGGGGACCATCTACAACCTAACCCGCGCATTCTCTGACAATTTCATCGAAATCGAATTAAAACAGTGCAAATTAAAGCCGTTAGATGGATTTCACATAGGCGCATGCGCAGTAGCTATTAATGATACAATAGTGTTGAAATTGATATGGATTGATCAAATCGTCATTCCCCAACTAACATCCGAATTTGAGCGAGATCGGACGACTGAGAGTGAGAAAATGATGCTTGGTAGAATTTACGTTTGCACGCGCTCAGAGTGAAGTATCGAGTCAAGAATGATGAAACTGATAGGGAACTGCCTACCCCCTATCACGCACATCCCCTGAAAATTTCATGCATACCGGATGAAAACTGTGGAACATAAGCTTGTTACAAGTATTTTCGGACACACACACACGCACGCGCGCACAAACACACACCACACTTTTTTTAAGAAACCTCCCCTCAAAGTCGAAGGGGGCAAACCATTAAATTGAAAAATAAACAAATAAAATAAAAACGCTGCAAATTATTTCACAAAGGTTTATTATTTTTTCAATTGAGTATGATCGTAGTTTTAGTTGGCTTGCGTACGTCATAAGGCCCGTCCAGACTCCTCGGCGTGTCCTATTTCGAGTTGCCACAACCTATACTTCTATAATTATATACGCATGTTTATATTTCTCGATTTGAGCTCCTATCTATTCAAATAGTTATTGCCTTAATAATATCATTATCTAAGCACGTACGAAAAGTCGAGAGGATATGTTATTAAATATGCGTAGGAAAAGCATTGGTATTAACACACAAATATGACCTAGAAAAAAACATATATTCATGCCTCGAAGGAACGCTGTACCCACCACAAGGTGCCGCGGCGCCTCCTCTCACTCCACCCCCCCCCCCCTCACCACCCACCGTGACCCCCTGCCAAGCGTGCGTAAGTCTAACAAAGCCTTGAAAAAGACACTTTTTCGCCCGTTTTTGGCCCATAGCATCTATGCGAGTAAAGCGATCGGAATGGTTAAACGTTAGGACCAACTAGACCCCAAATGGAGTCTATGTGCGAAAGAACGGGTTTTTTAAGTCAATTCTTAGGCCTTTTATGGCCCGGACGGCGGACGGCGGACGGTGAACGGCGGACGGACATTTCAAATTTGGATTCTACGCACCTTGAAACGTAAAGTGACAAAGTTTGAGGGGGGGTTATAAAATTTTTTTGCTATACGATCACATAGGCTTATTATTGGAAATAATAAACCAAAATAAACAAATAAAATAAAAAAGTGGGGAGGACACCCAGGTTTACCCGACGCCGGCTCTAGGGATAAGGGAAGTTGCAGGACGAGGAGGAAGAATGGGATGAAAGGAAGTGCCCCTATAAAACGACCACCAGTTCAAGTAAGACCCACACACACAGAGCCAAGTTGTTCAAAATGGTCTAAATAATAAAATGCGAGGAAATTTTGAGTTTGGAGACCAAAAATTTGTTTTCTCCCAAAAGTGAAAAAAATGCTTCCACTACCTTCAGGTAGACTCAGAAGCAAAAAATCGGAAGGGGACAGAAGTTTTTGCAAATTAGTTGTAGTATCGACTCCTGCAGTTTGGCAGACCTGTTTTGTGTACACCCTGAATACACAAACAAAGTGATTAATGGTCTCGCTGGCTAGAAGAGGATGGTGGAGGGTTTGATAAAGGGAGGCATAGATGAAAAAAAAAATGAAATATTGTCCAGGCCTCATTTTATGCTTGGTTAAAGCTGGATTCACATGGAGCAGAACGAGGGCAGAAAGCCAGAAGGATGGAAAAACCAATGGAGGGGGTGGCGGAGTTGGGAAGTGTGTTCACATGAAGCAGTCTCCGTGGTGAACAGAATCATAACCTTCCTACTGAAAGTATCTCTGATGTGAAACCTCTACTTGCGGTTATACACATTCCAGTCCAATGAGCTTGCATGGAGCTTGACGGAACACGGAAACAGTATAAAAATTTCTACCGTAGTCCGCAGACTGCCTATTCCGGCAAGATGGCAGCCACCATCCTCAACTGTTGTCCCAACAGCCAATCAGATTGCGTTACATCTTTCCGTCTTCCAGACATACCGCTCCATGTGAAATCGGCTTGAGAGAGAAAAAGCGATTTTTAAGTGAAATTGCCCAATTCTGATCAAATTTAGACCAGGGCGCATGTAGTAAATGGGAGTTAGACCAATTCAGTGACGTAAGGGCAAAATCACGAGAAAAAATTTAAAATAGAAGAAAAAACTCGTTTTTTAACCTTGTAAAAAAATTGGTAGTGGGACAAAAGTTGTTGCAAATTAGTTGTAGAATTGACTCCTGCAGTTTGGCAGACCTGTTTTGTGTACACCCTGAATACACAAACAAAGTGATTAATAGTTTCGCTGGCCAGAAGAGGATGGGGGGGGGGGGGGGGGTTGATAAAGGGAGGCATAGATGAAAAAAATGAAATATTGTCCAGGCCTCATTTTATGCTTGGTTAAAGCTGAATTCACATGGAGATTCACATTCAGATTACGGAAGGACAGCAGGACGGAAAAAACGCAATCTGATTCGCTGTTGGGACAACAGTTGAGGATGGTGGCTGCAATGTCCAAAGGGGCGGATAGCGGACGGCTGTAGAAATTTTTATACTGTTCCCGCATTCCGTCGAGCTCTGCACAAGCTCATTGGACAAGAATGTTGACAACCGCTAGTAGAGGTTTCAGATTAGAGAGGCTTTCAGTAGGAAGGTTATGATTCCTGTTCACCGCTTCATGTGAACACTATTCCCAACTCCTCCACCCCCTCCATTGGTTTCTCCATCTTTCCGTTTTCCGAGCTCGTTCCGCTCCATGTGAATCCAGCTTGAGAGAAGGAGATATTGTGTATTTAATTCGAATACATTACTTAATGACATTTTGACATAGATATGTCTTTGCTCTGGGGGGTCAACCAAAAATTTTCGTGACGCAAAAAATATGTCACAATTTCTAATGATGTTCACGTACAACCAATCCGTTGCTAGGGGAATGGAACTTCCGTAGTTTTCATCGCACAGAAATCGTTCGCCACTCGTTGGAAAGCGCTTGATTTATGTGATAAATGTTCACATCTCAAGCTACCAATTTCTCCCTCCTTACGTACCTGGCTACATTCCTAAACTAAGTTGATTGGACTATAAACAATTTTAATAGGCCGGTTACAATATTCTTAACGTAAAGCAATAGCATCATTTACTCCACTCCATAGGAAACATTATCATCCTCTTGACAACAGTCGACTGTAAACAACAACTCATTGTAGTGGACTTCTCTCCACAGGTCCACAGTTATTTTCAACATTTCTATAAGTAAACCGTTGTTTTGTTGGAATTAGTCGGGATGCGGCCCAGGGAAAATAAATGAAATTATTTCATTTATTGTTTAATTTGATAACGTTTCGTCCTCTTACTGAGGACATCTTCAGATCTTGGTGTGTCCAGGAAAAAATTTATAAACATCCGAATATAACGGATTCGTCAAATAAAACAGTGGCTAACTAAGTCAACTCAATGTCAAGAAAGCAAGATCTGAAGGTGTCCTCAGTAAGAGAACGAAACGATAAATGATATAATTTTATTTATTAATGAAAAATCAGGCTATCATGAACATAAAAATGATAGCGCATGTATTGGAGAAATAACTTTATTAGTATGTATAGTATGCTTATTGTGTCTCCAAGAATAATAGAATAAATTCTTTATCCTACATTTCGTCAGTCCAAAGTTAAAGGATTTTTTTACAACTCTCGAGGACAACAACCGTTATGAAATCCCCAATCAAAGACATATCCATGTTACATGGTATCTGCTTGTAAAGCAGATAGTGGAACTCGTTTACGAGTTTTTTTCATTGTTTCATACTGACATCTTACCTGCTTGAACCTCTCGACGTCCCAAATATGGATGTATCCATTTAGCGACAAAGACGCCAGCTCTTTCTTGGGGTTGTTGAAACAGAGAGCTCTAACTTTCTGGGCGTACTTGCACTCTCTGACGTCCAACGCGTTGATGACTCGGTAGGACGGCATGTCGTCCCTGGGCGAATCGTCGTTTTCTTCCAGCCGCCACAAGGCGACTTTGGTGTCTCGGGACCCCGATACCAGGAATCGGTCGTCCAACCAACACAAATCTAATACCCAGTCCCTGTGAGCACCCTGCGAGCAAATGAAAGCAAACATTTTAGTTTTCTTAATCATTTATATCAGTGAAGAAAAGGGAAACATAAGCAATATACAGTCAATTGTACCAACAAGTCGAGTAAACGTAATGAAGGGCGGCGTTACCCGGTTGAATAGAACCGAGAGGGCGCGATCAAAGAGCAGTTTCAACTGACTGCTTGAGGCCTTGAGCCCGAAAAATTGTAACACGTACAGAGGGGAATTTTCCAGTACACCAACCTCACCAGGTGAAACCATTTTGGTTCATTATTTTCAATAATAAACCTTTGCAGTCGACCAAGGAAAAACATTTTTAGCCCCCCCGAAATTTGTCGGTTTACGTTTCAAGACGAGTAGAATCCA
The DNA here is from genome assembly GCA_030762985.1 of Adelphocoris suturalis. Lineage (NCBI taxonomy): Eukaryota > Metazoa > Arthropoda > Insecta > Hemiptera > Miridae > Adelphocoris > Adelphocoris suturalis. The sequence goes on along the minus strand of JAUMHS010000013.1, from coordinate 11,995,160 downwards.
AAAACCGAAAAAGAAAAAAAAAAAAAGTCCGTCTGTCAGTTGTCCAGAGCTTTCCTCCAAAACTACTGGACAGGGGCGTAGTTTGAGGAGGGGCAGGGTGGGCAGAGCCCCTCCATAAATTATAGAGGATGCAGAATTTTGCTGTATGGATACAATCAAAATTAATAATTTCAACCTTCCAACCTCAGTACCTAACACAATTAAAGAATGTAATTAGTAAAATACAACTACTATTATTATTATCCGAATCTGGTTGCCTAGCGACTTGAGACGCTCTTAGAAATAAAGACATTTTTATTAGGTTCGTTTGTGTAGGGGCAAAATGGCGTGGATATTGTACAGCCCCACGGAGCGTAGTAAAATCACTAGTCAACGATACGGAATTGTGGATACTGCCAACTGAAATCAAGTCGTTTCCCAGTACCTTCTGAGGCTAGCCCGTATGCGATTTTTCCCTAGAAAAATATGAACTGTTCAGTACCCACCAAAATTCCCCTACTTATCACTGCCTACTTGATCAAGCTTCGTAGTTCGATTCAAAACAGTTTCCCGTTGCATTATACCAATAATTTACGAATAAAATCCCAGTTAAAATAAAGCAAGCATATGAATTTGCATGCATTAAGTCCAGTACCTATAATATTATAATAAACCTAGTGCTTCTCAGTTCATCGGTAGGCACTTACTCGTATTTATCGTAGTATTTAACTTTCTGATTAGTTACTTGGATATTTTTTCTAAGTAGTGCTATGCTTTAAAAATCCATAGGTTTATTAATATGAAAGCGTTCGTGATTTCAGATCATTACAAATAGCCATTGAGCACCTACCTACTTATATGAACGTTTATAAACAGTCTTCGGATACTCAGCATCAAGCAATAGAAATTAATACTAAAACTATTAAATAAAATGAAATCCTCGACTGTTGCACCTCCATGAGAAATGACTCAGCTACGCCACTGCTACAGAACCAAAGTTTATGAAATTTAGCTCAAAAATCTCACATTGGCCGGGGATGTGCCAGTAACGTCAGCATCAATTTTGATCAGCCCTAAAGGGTTGTTATTTATTCATATTTAAAAACCGAGATCTCGAAAACTTTCAAGGTAACCGTGATGATTTTTTGCTTGACAATGAAAAATATAATCCCGAAGAATCGATTAAAACTGCTGTAGGTTGAACCATTCCTTTACTATCGGACCTAGAACTTCGAAAAACCTTCGGATTTCCAGACACGACAGAATTCATACTTCCAGTATGAAGAAATGATGCGCTTGAATTAACAGATGCTCATAGCTCAGAGGTAACGCATTAAAACCCAGCCCACGGGCAGCGGTGTGACAGTTCATATCTCGGCGGAGGCAGCACAATTTTCCAATTCTTTCTTCCTAGTCACGTTATCAAATCAAATCAAATCAGATTTTATTGCCGTCATACAGTGATATTGTACATAGCAAATAGTCAATAATAAACAAAATATACACATTAAAATAAGATAGCTAGAACAATAAATTACTAAACTAATATTAAGAAGGAGATAAAAAGGTAAGCACATATATTTATATAATCTAAGTTGTGGCAAAGTTGAGTTCGAAAAATTCGTGAAGGTCTTAAAGAGGGCATGCAAGGAGCTGCTTCTTCACGGCTGTAGAGAAGGCCCGAGGATGCAGGTTTCGAAAGTTTTTGGGGACATGATTGAAAAATTTGATGCCTAGGTACTTGTGTCCCCTCTGCGATGCCGCCAATCTTAGGCGCGGGATGTCCAAGTCCATTCTTTGGCGCGTACCGTGGTTGTGAACCGTGTCCCTTCTCGGAAGACAGCTCTTTTCCCCATGAGTTTGTTTTAAGGTCATGAGTATATAACAAGAATATATCGTAAGTAGTCCATAGGCTTTGAACAAGGGTTTGGCGTGCGTTTGGTGGTGAACACCTGCTATTATTCTTACTGCCCGTTTCTGTAGGCGAAAGATTCGATTCACCCCAGCAGAGGCACCCCATACAATCAGTCCATATGTCATCACCGAGACGAACAAACCATGATAGGCCGTCAGCAGCACCTCAGATGAAACGGATCTTGCTAAGCGCTTCAGGAGGAATAAGCAACTTGATAGCCTGGTGTGCACGAAGTCGATATGACACGCCCATCTGACCCTGGAGTCAATGTGAAAACCGAGTACTTTTATTGATTGCTCAGGCGTGTGCGGATAGTTGCTAATGATAATAGTTTGCAACTTACTCGGGTTAACCTTAACTTGGTTAGCAGTGAACCATTCTTCAGCTCGAGCCACTTGATGAGCAGAGTTTGATTGAAGCTCAGACATATCATTACTGCAAGACATAAAGGTGGAATCGTCCGCATAGATAAATGAGCCATTACCCACATAACAACTCAAGTCATTCATGCATACCACGAATAAGATAGGGCCCAGAATTGAGCCCTGTGGAACTCAAAAGGCCACTTCGCTGAGGGACGATTGAACACCATTAGCATAAACACACTGCCTCCGCCCAGACAAGTACGAGTCCACCAGTTCCAGAGAAACTCCACGCATACCATAATGTTCTAGTTTCTGAAGCAGTATAGGGTGTGAAACCAAATCAAAGGCCTTGCTGAGGTCACATGCACAAACTTTTATTGATTGAACGTTTTCTAGTGCATCTGTGATCAGCTGCAGAAAGTTTGCCACAACTTAATTCGAATGCAGAAAAGATAGTTTGAATTGATTGCATTATTTTCCCCTCTGCAGGTGCCTGTATCTACACAGGCATATTGTGACAACCTTTGGAGCAGCAATTTGAAATGGACCTCCTTTGTAATATCAAGAATTCAATATCAGTGCACAATGATCAGCTGAGGGGCCTAATTTGATTATGATGCTACTTACACTTATGATGCTACAACCTGAAATTTAGCTCCTTTTTAGAGATATGGAATACAATTACTAAGTATGGAGTGACAGATCAGCTTCGGAACCTCTGAGGCTAAATTTCCTATTCGACTCATGGTGCTGTTTAATTCATTTGTAGAATTGTTAATTGTTAATTTGTAGAATGTTAACTTTATTTGTAAAAAGATTAAATTTATCTGTAAAAAGTTTAATTAAATATGCTAAAATATTAATTTGATTGGCAAATACATTAATTTGATTTGCAAAAAGATGAATTTGATTTCCAAAAAGATTAACTTTATTTGCAAATGCTATAAACACAGTACGTACACTTACATCGAAATAAATCATGCATTTTGATTATATCTTTCTTACCTGACCAATGCAGACGGGATCCAATGTGGGTAGTCTGTAGAATGCTATTTCATTGGAGTTTTTGGCTCCTGCAGCCAATAATGTTCTAGAGGGGTTGATTTGGAGTGCATGTATCCCATGAGAAGATTCACCTTCCCTGGGGACCTCACCATTCGTTTCCCGCTTCCCATGCAGGCTGGGTATTTGATCTATCCGCTCAGTCACTACGTCGTATACCATTAGCTGAAAAAAGATGAACAAAATCCAGCTTAATAAACTTAATAAATAAAATAACTTGAAAAAGCTTAACAAAAAATCAGAAAACAATTTTTTTTTCATATTTTTATTTTAATCAAACTATACATCCATAGGGACATAAAAAAAAAGTCCAGTCATGCAGCATGACCCCCTGAGCGAATTTTTGAAGAAATCTTCGACATTTCGAGCAGAGCACGGCCTTGGGTCTGGGTGCTAGTACGTACATAAATAGAACTTCTTCATAATTTCATGGCTGATATTTTCTAAGCCACAGTCAGTATTAAAGCTACATCAAGTTCTAAAACAGTTGAGCGTAAAACATTAAAGAGAGCGACCGAGAGAATCGGAGGATGGAATATTTCACAGAGTAAACTCATCAGTTGTGATTACTTTTTTTTTTTTTTTTTTTTTTTTTTTTTTTTTTTTTTTAACAAGCACCTACTACCTACGTTTTAAACAGCATGGTTCTAGGATTGGTTATACAGGGATACTTCCATAAGAGTAGTTCAATCTGAATTTGGACAATGTTTCATGCAAATATTACCGATTTTTTTAACTCTTTCTTTTAACTTCGATTCTCTTCTTGCTTGCTTGCTTGCTTTCTTTCTTGAGACAAAATTTCAGATCGATTTTTAACCCACTTCCCGATATCCAATCGATCTGAAATTTTGCACACGAGTTCATGCTGGCGTACATTTTAATCTATCAAATTTTCGCGAAGAAAAAGTTAGTTATACTATAAATTTTCGAAAATTTGAAATTTAATATGGGACACCTTACAAGTGTTGTGTATTGTAGGGAGGAGGAGGAGGAGGAGGAGGAGGAGGAGGAGGGAGGAGGAGGAGGGAGGAGGAGGAGTGAGGGAGGAGGAGGAGGAGGAGGAGGAGTGAGGGAGGAGGGAGAAGAAGGATACTATTGAACGTCTGCATAAAATAACAACGAATCCAGGGTCAATAAAATATTAAATAATTTTCCTTGTCAATTTAATTTAAGTTATTATGATTTTATTGTCAATGTGATTTTGAAACAATGTGATTTTGTTTCAATTTACTGTTGCCAAGAAACTACCAAATATTGAAACAACAATAAAATTAACCGAGAACATGAGAAAAAGAAAGAGTTACATTAAAAACTTGTTTTTATGGGTTCCTTTTTTTAACTCTTTCTATTAACTTCGATTCTCTTCTTGCTTGCTTGCTTGCTTTCTTTCTTGAGACAAAATTTCAGATCGATTTTTAACCCACTTCCCGATATCCAATCGATCTGAAATTTTGCACACGAGTTCATGCTGGCGTACATTTTAATCTATCAAATTTTCGCGAAGAAAAAGTTAGTTATACTATAAATTTTCGAAAATTTGAAATTTAATATGGGACACCTTACAAGTGTTGTGTATTGTAGGGAGGAGGAGTGAGGGAGGAGGAGGATGTGGAGGAGGAGGAGGGAGGAGGAGGAGGGAGGAAGAGGAGGGAGGAGGAGGAGGAGGGAGGAGGAGGAGGGGGAGGAGTGAGGGAGAAGGAGGATGAGAAGGGAGGAGGAGGATGAGGGAGGAGGAGGAGGAAGGAGGAGGATTGAGGGAGGAGGAGGATGAGGAGGAGGAGGAGGGAGGAGAAGGATACTATTGAACGTCTGCATAAAATGACAACGAATCCAGGGTCAATAAAATATTAAATGATTTTCCTTGTCAATTTAATTTAAGTTATTATCAATGTGATTTTGTTTCAATTTACTGTTGCCAAGAAACTACCAAATATTGAAACAACAATAAAATTAACTGAGAACATGAGAAAAAGAAAGAGTTACATTAAAAACTTGTTTTTATGGGTTCATTTTTTACAACTAGCGAACGGCATTATTTCGATTTTTGACTGATTTTTCAACTAAATTTTTTTAAATAAAGAAAAAATTTTTTTAAATAAAGAAAATTATCCAAAAAAAAGTTTTTTCCATGGTTTCTATTTGTGATTAGATACACTTTTCAGAAATCCAAGCCCCAAATGTTTCCTGTAAGTACATAGTTTAGAATGAATCAGGGTGATGCAAAACTTTTTTTGATGTGTGTACATACATACACACACACACACATAAAATATGAAAAAGTCCAGTCATGCAGCATGACCCCATGAGCGAATTTTTGAAGAAATCTTCCATTATTTCGATTTTTGACTGATTTTTCAACTTTGAAATTTTTGAAAACTTGATACATATTCTTATAGGAACTTTTACGCTGATTCCGAATATACCACATGTTAGTATGCTGAAAAAATTATTTCGCACAACAAATCGCAAAAAACAGGCTATTTTGAAATTTTTGACTACATTTTTGAAAATTTCAACCCGAAGATATAATCCGATCATGCTGTCCAACGAACTTGAACTTTCGTTTTGTGTCCTTAACATTTCAAATTTGTTTGAAGTTTCTAGCACAATTCTACGGACAGTTATCGTCTGGAATGACACATAAATACATACATACATTAAAAAATGCGTTAAACTTCAGAATATGATTCAGAATAGTCTGAAATGGATTTCTGCATACAATTTTTTCAAAAACTCACATTCTACAAATTTTGAGGCGAGAGCAATAGCTTAATTTTCTTCAAAAATTCGCTAAAAAAGGATCGATTTTCGGATTTCACATCATTGAATGTGGCAACCACCCAGATTTTTTTTTCAAATCCCTTAATATTTCTAATTCGAAATTCCAAGTTTGCCGATTTTTATATATATATATATATATATATATATATATATATATATATATATATATATATATATATATATATATATATATTTTTTTTTTTTAAGCCGATCGGTTTCAAATTCTCACTGTAGCTTGATACAGATGTATAGAACATTGCATAAAAATTAGAAAGCGGTAAAATGAATAGTTTCGGATTTATGATAGGATGATGACGCTAGGTCGCATTTCTACAGATGTTTGCGGTTGAACCCCCTTAACCTACCTAAAGATTAAGATCATATTATAGCTGCTAGAATAGTGAAGGTACGTAGTAAGTCATACCTTGTTGCACTTTGTCCCAAAAACAACTTGTCGATCGCTGAGCCATTGGGAGCAAAACACCTTGTTCATATTGCTTAGTGGAATGGGATGCTCTCTGAACATGTCATGCGCAAGAATATGGCGAGATCCGTGATCCGGATTGAAATTCCTGCTATCGCGGAGGCCAAGCTCTCTGGAACGTATGTAGTCAACCACGTTGTACGACGTATTGAGAACGACGTGCTGCGAAAATGGCGTCTCCTCCTCTTCGTCCGAGTCCGAGTAACAGATGAAATCCTCCGGCTTTTCGGGCTTGCGGGCTTTTTCAAGTTTGAGAGCACAGGCTTTGACCAGTCGTTCTTCCAGCCTCGAGCGATAGGCGCACGGAGGTCGTCGTCCAAAAACAGGACGTCGCACAGTTGACGCCATTAGACCTAAAAAACATAGCAGCAGATTATTGGAATACACTAGTACACACACTGGAAGTCAATTGTTTCCGGATTTTTCGTCTTTGGTGCGATTTGATATTTTAAAACGCTGCAAATTATTTCACAAAGGTTTATTATTTTTTCAACTGAGTTTGATCGTAGTTTTAGTAGGCTTGCGTACGTCATAAGGCCCGTCCAGACTCCTCGGGGTGTCCTATTTCGAGGTGCCACAACCTATACTTCTATAATTATATACGCATGTTTATATTTCTCGATTAGAGCTCCTATCTATTCAAATAATTATTGCCTTTTAAATATCATTATCTAAGTACAAACGAAAAGTCGAGAGCATTTGTTATTAAATATGCGTAGGCGCCGCGCCTCCTCCCCTCCCCCCTCATGACCCTCTGCCAATGTTTTCATCATTCCAATATGCGTGCCAGGCGTGCGCGCGTACGTCAGTCTAACACTCAAAGCCTCGAAAAAGACACTTTTTCACCTATTTTTGGCTTATAGCACCCATGGGTGTGGAGCGATCGAGCTGGCGAGAAGTTAGGACCAACTAGACCCCAAGTGGAGTCTATGTGCGAAAGAACGGATTTTTTAAGTCAATTCTAAGGCCTTTTATGGCCCGGACGACGAACGGCGGACGGACATTGCAAATTTGGATTCTACGCACTTAGAAACGTAAAATGAAAAGTTTGAGTGGGGGTTATAAAAATTTTTTGCTATACGATCACATAGGCTTATTATTGAAAATAATAAACCAAAATACACGTACTGTTAAGGTTCCTCATACAAACTCCAAATCGTTCCAAGAAACGGACTTCAAAATTGTACTAGTCGCATTAAGGAACGATGCGAAGGAGAGGGGGTTTCAATAAATATCAAATACTTATAACAGTAAGAAGAAGGATCGGGGAGAGGTCCAACTATAGTCGGGTCAGCATAAGGGCCAATTCACTCAGGTCTGGCGTGTGGCGAAGACATGGCACTGACCAGACACGGACGTGGCGGTGACGTGACCCATGCAATGCACACAGAAGGGGCGGGACAGTGGCGAGAAAGGACGTCAGTAATCAAAAGGTTTCGTGAAGTACAACATGGATTTTTCATCAAGCAGTGACGAAGATGATCAAGATGTGCTGGATTTAGTGTACTTGGCTGATCTGCACCAAAAAAAGAGGAGATATTTGGTTAATAAATTTTGGCTGAAGAAGGAAGAAGGGGAAAACAGGTGGAACATTATTGATGTTATGCGTGAGCTGAATATGTGTAGGTACCCAGAACGGTTCTTCAGGCGTAGTTTTCTGCCAGGCCTGGTCGGGCGTTCCTGTTGTAATAATCCGCACGATTGTAATCAAATAAACGCGTATTCTTCCCAACTTCTTCGCAAAATTCAATGTTGAATTCAACATCATCCCGCATTTTTATTGAAGTGGCGAGTGGCACGGAAATGGCGCGACCCTTCTCGAACGCCACGAGAGACGGCGAACGGACGTAGCAGGGGCGAATGGGCGGCTGCTTGCGCCACGTCCCTTCTGTTAACATTGAGCCATTCGTTTACATGGAAAGACGCGGAAGTGACAAAAGCGCCAAGTCTTCGCCACGCGCCCGTTCTGTGTGAATTGGGCCTAAGAAGTTACGTGAGATGGTACCCGCCTAAATGGGCACAGGAAGAGGGGAAGTAGCAGCCTGATACCCCTTCCCTACCTCCTCCTCCGATCCCCCACCCACTTACCGCTCCTACCATTGGCATGCAGACGGTGGGGAAGTGTTAGATGAGTGGAGAGGGGGTGACGGACTGCGGTCAGCTGATTTTCCCCACCTCCTTGCCTTCACGTAATTTTCTACGCTGACCTGACTGTAGCTTCGGCTTTGGGTCACGAGCAACTAACTATAATAGGTAGGTTCTTAGCCAGGATGGAGGGAGGTGACAAATACTGGGACGAAGTCGAGCTGATAGGACATCCCCCTTTTACAAACTCTAATTTATTAATATCTCTTTTTTTCAAAAAATATTGCATTACAAAAAAATAAATTAGTTATTATATATTAATCTATATATAAAAATCAATTGCTGTTCGCTAGTCTCGCTATAACTTGAGAACGGCTGGACCGATTTGGCCAATTTTGGACGGGACCTGTTTTTTCTACAGAAAGGCGGGAAATGAAAGGCGCAAAAATGTTACTGAACGGGGGCCTTGATATCAATGGGGAACGAAACGGAACGCATTCTTTCGGAGGCCTGATCATCTACAAAGTGTGTTAAACTCCACAGCCAACAGAATGCGTGGTAATCTCGTCAGAACCATACTGCTTGGTGACAGGTTTCAAACAGTAACCATCCCCGAGTTTTGCCACTTCATCATCCTGTGTGACGCCATTTTTACTGGAAATTCTCATGAGTGTTACCTCTCAGGAGTGTGACCAAGGATGGGTAAAAAATATGTAAAATACAACATCAATCAAAAACTCACTGTTTATCTATAGAACACAAATCTGCAATGTACAATGCGTAGTATTTGCCGATCTAACATCATTTTTGAGCACTTGCATATTTCACGTTTTTGAGGTTCTCGAACGACTCAAAGCGGCAAATGAAATGAGAATGACCCAGGAGCCTATGTGCTCTCTGTAGCTGGATCTATCGATCCACTCCAGGTGAATCGAACGAGGGTGCCTGGATCGATCGATCCATTCCGCTCGGAACGTGTTAAAAGGTTTCAAATTTCAAATTTGCCCCATAGGGGGTGTTTTAGGGGAGGGGGTATAAATGACTGTCGAGTATGCTTCAAGTATTATAACTTAAATCACAGGCAACTTGAAAATTTTAAAATCTAACCCATAGAAGGGGGTGTTTCAAGGGAAGGGAGGGGGGAGAAATGGGGTATCTTTGTCATCACTGAACAAACTGGGGATTTGATTGTCGAATATGTTTGGATTACTCTAATTCAAGTCAAAGACTACTTTTTTCAAATTTTTCAAATCTGACCCACAATGGAGAGGGAGGGGGTGGGGGAGTTAAAGCGTTTCGAACGTCACTGAACCAACTGGGGATCTGAGTTGCCGAATATGTTTGGAGTATTCTAACTTAAATCACAGGCTACTTGAAAATTTTCAAATCTAACCCATAGAAGGGGGGGGGGGGTGTTTTAGGGGAAGGGGGGGGGGGGGGAGAGAAATGGGGTATCTTTGTCATCACTGAACGAACTGGGGATTTGATTGTCGAATATGTTTGGATTACTCTAATTCAAGACTAGGTACTTTTTTAAAATTTTTGAAATCTGACCCAGGGGCGAGGGGAGGGGGGATGTTAAAGCGTTTTGAACGTTACTGAACCAATTGGGGATCTGAGTGGGCGAATCTATCCGAATTACTTTAACTTGGGTCACAGGCTATTTGATAATGTTCAAGTCAACCTGTGCAACACCAGTTAGTATTTTATATTTATTTTAATTACAAAATAAAACAATACAATGATACAAAGAAAAATCATTAATTGAATCCATGTTGTTATGATCAATAGTTACATATAGTAAGTATTAAATAAATTCACATAACAATTGGTTGTTAATATAAATAGCTTCTTTCTTAAAGTTGATTACAAATAGAAGGAACAATTGAGGAGCTGACATGGAAAAGTAGTTAAGTCCAAAAATCAAATTTCATAGGAACTCCCTCTGAACTCTTATCAGATTTTTTTGGACATAATCTCTTCTCCATGCAAAGGTCACACATTTATTCAGGGTGCGATCTAGCAAGGACGGGAGGACCTAAGGCCGTTGGCGTGACTGTTTACTTGCACTTCGACGAAAAAAAATGTCCGGGCCATCTAGTTGACGACCTCCGCAGTGCTGGATTTCACTATATAACGAACAGCAAGCAGGGTGACCTTGTCTACTGCTACGCTTGCGAAGGAGGTATTCAAGATTGGTAAATGAACGACCACCCATGGATTGAGCATGCACACGAGTACGAAGAATTTCCACATGTCCTGAATGTCAAAGGATCAGCTTTTTTTATGCTGCAAAGAGATCTAAACCTAAATGTGCATGGATTTAAGTTGATTGGTTCATGCAATAAAAGCTAAAAAAAATTACCGCATTTATTACTGCCCCTTATATACCACCCTTATATAATACTATAGTAATAAGTAGCTGATTAAAATGCTTACTATAGTCCAGCGGTTCTCAACCTTTTTAGCTTGGGGGCCCAATATTATTCGTTGAAAAAACTCGAGGCCCACCCCGATTATATATATATATATATATATATATATATATATATATATATATATATATATATATATATATATATATATATATATATGTGTGTGTGATGAAATTATTACCACTCGTTTATAGTGTCACCAACTAAATCTCGTTTCCATGTTTACATTGAAACTAACGACTCTTACATTTCCTAATTATTCTGTACGAGACATTTATGCTCAATAAAGCCTAATTCTAGGTTTGATTAATACTCGCATTTCTTCCGTTCTCATTACAATTTATTGAGCATAAATATGGAAAGATGTCTTCGCCCGGACCGTTTATCCATCGACCCATCTGCAAGTAATGCATCTGAAGAATGGATCCACTGGAAGAAGACCTTCACTAACTACTTGTCAGTCACAAAAGGTGAGAATAACACCCCCTTAACAGATGAAGAGAAATTACTTTTATTGACCAACCACATTTCAGCTTCTATTTATACTCTCATAAGCGATAGCACTACCTATAATGATGCGATAGCAGTTCTAGAAGCTACTTACGTTAAGCCCAAAAACATAATTTTTGCACGATACTGTCTAGCGACTCGTCGTCAGGCCCCGAGCGAAACTGTCGACCACTATTTACAAGCACTAAATCTTCTCAGTAAGGATTGCGATTTCAGAGCAGTGACCGCAGAGGAAAATAAAAATTCCTTTGTACGAGACGCATTCATTGCCGGGTTAGCCTCTTCTTCCATTCGCCAAAGATTATTAGAGAACATTTCACTAACCTTAGCACAGGCTTTCGATCAGGCTCGTGCTCTGGAATCTGCTCAACAACACGCGCTAAGCTTTCAAGCCCCAACATTACCAATGAACGCAGCCTCTACTGACAGTAATACCACAGATCATCCTCTTATGGATGTGACCGATAATTGCGCTGCAACGTCACTCCATAAGATCGTAAAATGTTACTTTTGTGGATACAAACGTCATCCCCGAAGTGAATGCCCGGCTAGAGATGAAAAATGCAAAGATTGTGGTAAAATTGGGCATTACAGTCGTGTATGCCAATCTCGTAGTAAGAAATCTAATGCAGTCTCTGCTACTTCCAATTCTGACCACATAATCTCTGCCATAACAGCAGTTTCGTCACCTCAGTCGCTGCATAAAGCCATAGTCCCTGTGGAGATCAATAACATCAAATGCATGGCACTCATAGATACAGGGAGCTCTTCTAGTTTTCTTGATAGCACGCTCGTCAGTAAGTGTAACGTTCAAATACTCCCTTCAAACGAAAAAATTACCATGGCAAGTTCTTCATTGACCTCAACAGTTGAAGGCTGCTGTTATGTCAATATTAAACTTCAAGACTACGCTTATATCAACTCTAAATTATTGATAATGAAAAACTTATGTTCTGATGTAATCATAGGGCATGACATCTTATCGACGCATTCATTGCTCGAAATGAGGTTAGGTGGTTCTGAAAAACCTCTGTCAATATGCAATCTTGCCGCTGCCAGGGTCCTTCCTGTTTCACTATTCACCAATCTTCTTAAGGACATCCGTCCTATTGCTGTTGGATCCCGTTATCATTCGAAAGAAGACTCAGAATTTATAAAAACTGAAGTGCAGAAGTTATTGGAAGATGGAATAATCGAACCAAGTATTTCGCCTTGGAGAGCTCAAATTCTCGTAGTAAAAAACCCTAATCACAAAAAGAGACTGTGTATTGACTACTCTCAGACCATTAATAGATTTACCATGTTGGACGCTTACCCCATACCAAACATAGAGAATATTGTGGCAAAAGTCGCTAAAAATAATTTCTTTAGCACAATCGACCTAAAATCTGCGTATCATCAGGTGCCCATTCTAGATTCGGAAAAGCTGTACACAGCATTTGAAGCAGATGGAAATCTATACCAATTTAATCGAATTCCTTTTGGTGTAACGAACGGGGTTCCTGCATTTCAGAAATTTATTAATAACATAATTAATATTGAAAAACTGAGACAAACCTATTCATACTTAGACGATGTAACAATTTGTGGTCAAACGAAAGAAGAACACGATGAAAACCTTCAATCATTCTTAAAAGCAACAAAAAATACAACCTTACTCTCAATGATAACAAGTCGAAATTCTCACAAATATCCATTAAACTCTTAGGTTACACGATTTCAAACAACCAAATAAAGCCTGATGAAGATAGGCTTCAACCCCTGATGAAACTTCGCTCTCCTACCAATCCCAAAGATTTAAAAAGGGCATTAGGAATGTTTGCACATTATGCCAGGTGGATCCCCCACTATTCAGATCGTATCAGACCTCTAGTTCAAATCAAAAGCTTCCCTTTATCACATGAAACGAATAAACTCATCAATTCACTGAAAACTGATATAGCGAAATCCGTAGTTTCAGCTATTGATGAAAACGAGACTTTTTTAGTAGAAACGGATGCTTCGGATTTTGCCATTGCTGCCACACTATCACAAGGAGGCCGTCCTGTGGCATTCTTTTCCAGAACGCTATCAAATTCTGAAATTCATCATCCAGCGATAGAAAAAGAAGCGGCAGCAATTGTCGAGGCCCTCCGAAAATGGCGGCAATACTTAATAGGGAGGCACTTCCGTCTAATCACTGACCAACGCTCTGTGGCATTTATGTTTGATAAAACGAGACATAGCAAAATCAAAAACGATAAAATAATGCGCTGGCGTCTCGAGTTGGCATGCTATTCCTATGAAATAGTTTATCGCCCAGGGAAAGAAAACACCGTTGCTGACACCCTTTCACGGATAAGTGCTTCTTCTACTTCGTTGGACCTACAAAGCTTTCATCGCAGTCTCTGTCATCCAGGAGTAACGAGAATGGCCCATTGGATTCGAACCAAAAATCTCCCATTCTCAATAGAAGAGATTCGTCGAGTTTCCTCTGCCTGCCAAGATTGTGCAGAACTAAAGCCACGGTTTATGAAGAATGATGGAATCCTTGTGCATGCTACAGCTCCATTCGAACGCTTACATATTGATTTCAAGGGTCCCCTTCCTTCAGCAACTCGCAACCGTTATTTATTGACTATTCTTGATGAATTTTCCCGTTTCCCTTTTGCTTTTCCATGCTCAGACATGTCAGCATCAACTGTCATTCGCCATCTTTCAACTCTGTTTGGTATTTTTGGGATGCCAGCATACATCCACTCAGACAGGGGAACGTCCTTTATGTCAGCCGAAGTAAAAGAATATCTCACTGCGAGAGGCGTGGCAACGAGTAGAACCACTCCATATAATCCCAGAGGAAACGGACAGGTCGAGAGGTACAATGGCATTGTTTGGAAAACAATCCAATTTGCTTTACGATCCTCTTCTCTGGAGACAAAATACTGGGAGCAAGTCCTCACTCAGGCCTTACATTCAATCAGATCTCTTCTCTGCACCTCTACTAACACTACTCCGCATGAAAGGATGTTTAAGCACCCAAGAAGATCACCTCATGGCTCATCAATACCCAATTGGCTTGCAACTCCAGGTCCGGTTTTGATGAAACGCCAAGCTGGTGGCAGCAAATATGAACCTTCTGTTATTCAAGTTGATCTTCTTGAGGCTAATCCAGACTACTCCCATGTTAAATTACCTGATGGGCGGGAGACCACTGTCTCGAATCGACACTTAGCGCCAATGGGGAATGTAGCCCAAGATAGCAACCAACCACTGTCCATAGAACAAGAGGAGCCGGATGCGATTGAGCCAGAACATTCAAATGTTGAGCCTGATGATCGTGACTATTCCCTTCCTGAGCCACCCCAAGAACAGCAAGTACCACAACCATCGAAACGTTCATTAAGGACCAAGAACCCTCCGAAGTATCTCCAGGACTATGTGTGGAAAACTGACAGGGGGAAAATGTGATGAAATTATTACCACTCGTTTATAGTGTCACCAACTAAATCTCGTTTCCATGTTTACATTGAAACTAACGACTCTTACATTTCCTAATTATTCTGTACGAGACATTTATGCTCAATAAAGCCTAATTCTAGGTTTGATTAATACTCGCATTTCTTCCGTTCTCATTACATATATATATATATATATATATATATATATATATATATATATATATATATATATATATATAATGTTCCCATAGGTATTTAAGCAAATATTAAATCAAATTAAAACACTGAACAAAAAGGAAAAAAAAACTTTTTACTGAAGAACCTTTATTTATTTATAGATATATTAACATGGCTGTTCAAACTTAATGGGGTTTCTGACATTGTTTGTCCCCTACTAGTGCATCAATATCGGGATCGAAACTTGACAATTTCAGACTTAGGTCACTTTCCACGTTTAACTTATTTCTATGCTTATTTTTCAAATAAAGTAAAGTAGAAAAAGCTCTTCACACCGATAAGTAGCTGCAAATCCCATCAATTTCGACAGCAATTTTTGCCAATTGCGAGATAGTCTTTTCGCACATTTATCCAAAAAGGAATCAATGGGGCCGTTTTAAAACTTGATTTCAGATCCTGATCACAAAACAGTTCAATTAAAGAGTCCTCTCACAGTGAGGTAGAAGCTATTTGTGTTGACTGCCCATTTCATCACACAAAACACTTAACAGGCCTTGCCTTGATAAAGTTGACGATTTTTACTGCATCATCAAGAGTTTTTTTCAGACACTCGCCCAAACCTTTAAATGCAAGAGCTTCTCTATGTATGCTGCAATGTGTCTATTTGACAAAGGGAGCTACTGACCTAACTCTGGCGATTAACCCCCTATGAATACCAGACATAGCTCGTGCCCCTTCAGTTGTCAAACCTACACACACTTTGACCAATCTAATTAATTTTCTGTTATAAAATTGTCAAGCGACTTGTAAATAAATTTAAAAAATAATTAAATTGTAAAATAATTGAATCACTAAACTTTCACTATCGGGTTGTACGTGAAAAACACTGAAATTGTGACACAAATTTTGCATCACGGAAATTTTTGGTTGACCGCCCAGAGCAAAGAAATATCTATGTAAAAAGCGTTACAGTTGGCTATCTGATGATTTTCTCTTACAACCGAGTCGTTGTTAGGGAAATGGTACTTCGTCGTTTTTCATCCCACAAAATTCGTTGACCATTCGTTCAAACGCTCTCGATTTATCCAACCATATTATGTTAACTGCGTGGCCAACAAGCTGAGTTATAAGCATGGTTGTATGAATAATTGTGTACACTCAGGTGATCATTCTCAATAATTGATATTGTGAACATGATTGAAACCGCTTGTTAATTTCTGTTGATTTCATTGAGCTGGTGATTCGATGATTTGATTCATAACAGGTGATCCGAATATTGCGAGAACAGTTTGATTTGTGAAGCGGTGGTTAAATCATTTTGATAGGTAATTTCTATGCTTTACACTCTAGGAAGCTGTAATTTCGTATGTAGCCTCTTTAGTACATTTACTTGACGATGCCCAGGGAGATCAGCTGAGTAGCTCTTCGAGCTTGCATACGAGTCTGCAACACATACGAGCCTGCAACTAAAGACTTAAAATGTCCCATTGTGTTGCAGACTCGTATGGAAGCGTTTCTTTGTTACACCAAGGGCGAAACACTTGAATTTTTTATAAGAAGCCAACCACGTCATTAATGTTTTTATGGGGAGAATACACACGAATGTCGTTGTATAACACATATATCATTATATTACACTCTATAACACGTCAAAAGCAATCATATTCGCATTGAAAAAGGTGAATACGATGGCTTTTTTTGTTCCTTTTCTACTAAGGAACTAAAAGTCCAGTCAACAGCACGACCCCATGAGCGAATTTTTGAAGAAATCTTCGGCATTTCAGTCGCTATTGATCGTGTAGAGAAATTTTAGTTTATGATTTTGATAGACAAACATGGAATCAAATTATTAAAAATAATTAGGAGGTACTCATACTTTATTATTATTAAACTAATCTTGTAGATTTAAAGACAAATGTAGGTAAATATTCATAGATTTCGATGTCCAATGTGGTCAGTATTGAAGGCAGTTGAAATCTTAACAGTATCCTATCATAACATCATCAAATCTTGACATAAAATAAAATAATATACCGACGTGATATGAAAGAAACGTATTTCCACAGCCAATCGATGATGAGGCTTTACATTACGAGTGATATAAAGTCAGTTGCATTCGAATCTAGTATCCCACAGCAAGAAATTGACAGACAAACTGTAGTCTCTGTTTCGAACAAATATTACCGATTTTTACAACTAGCGAACGGCATTATTTCGATTTTTGACTGATTTTTCAACTTTGAAATTTTTGAAAACTTGATACGTATTCTTATAGGAAATTTCACGCTGATTCCGAATATACCACATGTTAGTATGCTGAAAAAATTATTTCGCACAACAAATCGCAAAAAACAGGCTATTCTGAAATTTTTGACTACATTTTTGAAAATTTCAACCCGAAGATGTAATCCGATCATGCTGGCCAACGAACTTGAACTTTCGTTTTGTGTCCTTAACATTTTAAAATTTGTTTGAAGTTTCTAGCACAATTCTACGGACAGTTATCGTCCGGAATGACACATACATACATACATAAAAAAATGCGTTAAACTTCAGAATATGATTCAGAATAGCCTGAAACGGATTTCTGCATAAAAGTTTTTCAAAAATTCACATTCTACAAATTTTGAGGCGAGAGCATTGCTTAATTTTCTTCAAAAATTCGCTAAAAGCATTCATCATGTATTTTACTGTGTGTGTATGTGCGATTCCAAGTGAATAAGCTTCAGGATTGGCCGGTTTGGAGCTTAAAATCCACCATATCTAATTTATTTTCGTGCATTTTTATGTGAAAAAACAGCTCCAGGATGATGACGTCAATTTTAATGGGCGTTCGAATGTAAGTATGTAATGTACGCTTACACTACTGAGGTGTGATGTAAGTGAACCTAGTAGGTAACTCGTTCAGGATTTTAAGGATATCTCTATCGATCCGTCAAAGGAAACGCATCTTTCCAGAGTTCATTACCGGGCTTCGAGATTATCATAACGATAATAGCATTTCTTAACACGAAAACAAGCAGATTGTGTAAAAATGTTAACATACTAAGTAAATGAGGAAAGGGCATAGCTTACCTCCCTGAAATATCAGTCGCGTAGAGCCACAAAGACGCTAAATCAGAACAAAAACGCCTCTACTTCAAACATGATTGTGGTTTTTCACTTTACACATTCTAAAGTTCAGTTTTTGAAGTATTTCCCGCAAAGATATTCCGAAATTCGAACAAAATATTAACTTATATTCTTCTTTTATTTGATACTTTCACAGGCACTGAATGTCACTACTGTTGACGAGACGAACACTAGCTAAATGGCGATGCAAATTCACGTACGATTTCACTGTAAGCTGAGGTACGCACTACTGTATTCACTAGGTAAATAAAACATACCTATACAAGTAGGTAGATATAACAAAATTCAGAGATCTGAAGAAATTCAGTGTTGAAACAATTTGATTCCCGTTATCCTAATTTGATTTCCAGCAAACAGACCGTCGCCATTTTGAATGGGAAGGTCAGCTGTGGATGAAACTGCCGGAGGAACAGCTGGCTTAAATCCTTTTATGTGGCGACAACATGGATCTCCGACTTTTAGATCCATCGGTAGAAATGCGGTACTTGGGTGAGAATGGATTGGCTATAGGAGAGGATCGGACCAAAGACATTGTAAGTAAACTAGACCCACTCGTAGCGCTAGTGTCGCGTTGCAAATTGAACGGTCTGTAGTCGGCCATATTGGGGGCAACATCGTTTATTTATGTGCAATGAAAATTGTATTATTGTAGTTTATCTACTCATGAAATTTCTTTGTTAATGCACAATGGTTAAAGTGTGTGCGGCATTTAACTGCATAAATCGCAAAACTGAAGACTTCACACTCTCATTTCACAAGTAAGTATAGATTATCACGATTTCCTAAAGATTATTTTGGTCTGTTGTAGGCCTCTTCTTCTTGATGTGGTAAAGCAGTACCTATTGTAGTTGGTAATAATTTTCTTTTTACTAACTTATCAATGCATGAGCTACAAAGTTTCAAATTAATCTAAACTTTGTTTTGTTTTTTCCACAGATTTCCTTTAAACAAGAAATTGAGAGATGAAATTGTTTTTTGTATTGACATTGTATTGTACTATTGTATATTGTATTGTATTGACAGAATTGTATGAAATTGTATGTAAAATGAAAATAATATAATAACATAGAAAGTGCCATGATGTAGTTGTTCATTTAATTATTCAATTGTTCATCTCCTCTGATCATACTCCTTGCCCCATCTAGGTGAACCCATGGTGTTTGTAAAACTGTGTCTTATGTACAAGATATTGTCTTAATATTCAAATGCAGAGCGAGTCTTTTGTTTCTTTGGAAGAATGGTTCTGATATAATTGCTTTTGAATAATGGAAGGATCTTTCACTTCAAAATACCTTACTAACTTATGCCCTAACTATTATAAGTACAGTATGAAAAGTACAATATCGCCAATACGCAAAACTACATGAATCATATTGGTAAGTAATGCATGCATTACACAGACGTCCCTATGAATGGATTTTATATAATTTTGGTGAGAGTTGAAATGAGAGAAATAAAAAAAATATCATGACTTCTCGAACCCCCCCAATAAACTCCCTCCACCGACATCAAATTCAAATAATAAAACTTACAGTATGAAATTAGAAGCTCCTGACGTATTTCTATAAACTAGACCGAATTTATAATTGAATTTAAAAAATGATTTTGAATTATTAAAACATCATGATTTATTACTAATACCACCTACATTAATCCTCTTCCATAATGCAATTTGAAAATCCTAATATACCTTCCAAAACTAGACAAAATTCTTAGTTGAACAAAAAAGAATCACAAAAGCTGACGATATTAGTTAAAACATGATATTTTACTGTTACCCCCTCCATTCACCCTTTTTCATAATCAAATTAGAAATTCCTGACATAGGGAAATCGGACGAGAATTGTGGCCTAAATAAGTTTGTAAATCGTCATATTTGGTTAGATATTCCAAAGACAAGCAGCTCCCACATTTTGTCTCTGTTGAAAATGTTGCATAAAATTCATTCACAAACTGTGTGTGACGTTTTTAATGATTTTAGACTAGTTTTCATCAAGATAATACAAAATATGTTTTCTACGAACACTTATACACAAACTAGCTAGCCTTACAATTCAAAAAGGGCGCGTGAAGTTGACCCCAATATGTCCGCCAATGCTCTCTTCAATTTGCATTAGGCAGCGTCTGAGATCCACGTACAGTTGTAGGGCCTTGGATCGGACAAAGACATTGTAATACAATACTAGGCCCACTCGTAGCGCTAGTGTAGCATTACAATTGAAAGGTCTATATACATATATATACCTTCGAGGGTTTTTCTTGGATTGACCAAACTAGACTTGTGGTTTTATGTTTCATTTTCCGACGTTTCCACCCAGGGTCTGGGTCCTAGTCATGGGATCTACAAAATACAAAACATGAATATGAAAAATGGACAATCGAAATACATGGGCAAACAAATTATGTCTAATAACATTTCACTAGAAGGTAGATTTATACCTACAAATAATTGCATTTATTGTGCATAGACATAACTCCCACCTTGCCCACAACCAATCAAATATTGAGCACAATATACTTTCAAAAAACAAACAT
This sequence comes from Adelphocoris suturalis, assembly GCA_030762985.1. Lineage (NCBI taxonomy): Eukaryota > Metazoa > Arthropoda > Insecta > Hemiptera > Miridae > Adelphocoris > Adelphocoris suturalis. The sequence continues at coordinate 11,974,263 of JAUMHS010000013.1, read as the reverse complement.
AAAATAGTAAAAATGACAATGCCTATCATCAAAATGCGATTAAGAACGATTACCTACTTATTAAATTTAAACAAAGAAAAAGAAAAAAAAGTAGTAAATAGAGTCTATCTGTAAGGGAAGATGGGGAAAGTGGCGAAGATACCAAAAGCAGAGATGAAAATGAAAGAGAAGGTTGTAGAAGGAGAGGAAGCAAGTAAAAGATGGTAGTTGGAAGAGTGAAGAGGAGGGAGAGAAAGATAAAGAAGGAAAGATTGAAGATAATGGGTTTAGTCCAGGTGCACACTTGCTGCAAAAAGACGCCAGACGCCACGTCATTTTCAATTGGATAACTAGAAATACACAGGGGAGAATGGTGCGGTGCACACGGAACGCCGATACCTATCTGCAGCTGGTGTCACCCCGGATAGTTATTGAGGTTGCCGCAGGTTTCTGTGGGACGCGCGTTGCAGGCGATAGCTATCCTCTAGCAGTACTCAACAGTCAATCGGCCTGTGCGCACATGCAGCTGCGTCATCCCTGCGTCAACCATCTTTTTGGTAGATTTCGGCCCACGATGGATGAAAATGTTGATGTGGAACATCAAAGAATCGGATTGACATCCGGAAATAATTGAAAAATTTCTCTTCGTCTTCTCTGAGATCCATCAAGCATACCTACATTGAAAGCACCTTTCAAATACCGCTCACTGTTGAACGGATGGACCCAGTACTTCCGATTTCTGCCCTCTTCTTTACAAAATACGTACGTGCACCAAATACGAAAAAACCACTTTCTTCTTCAATATCTGGGCGCGGGTTGACAGATCCATCCTTGTAGGTGGCGAGGGAGTGACTGACGAGTCATGACACGGCCCTGGCCTATCCAGAGTGTGCATTGAAACGCAGATAGCTATTACTAGGAAATGACGCGGCGTCCTGCGTCCTTTTGCCGCAATTGTGCACCGGGCCTTAGTCTGAGAGATAGTGACGCTCGACCGCACACCTGAAACTGCCATATTTCGTGGCATTCCGCACCTCCACAGGAAGAGAATTCCACGCCCTCGCCCCAGAAATAGCTATTGAATTGCTCATAGTCCTCGACCTATGTTCTGGAACGGAAAGGTTTTTGGCTCTTGTGGATCCTCCAAACTGAAAGAGAGCAGTAATACACGGAGGGTAGGTATGCTTGATTAAGAGCCTTGAATACAAAGCACAACCCCTGGATTATGAGGTAGGTACGTCACAACAACCACACCCAGCAGTTTACTAGCATATGCCGAAGTGTGACTACGGGGTCTGAGCCTGAAAACGTAGCGCACACAAGCATTGAATGTCTGTAGTCTTCCATATTGGGGTCAACGTCGCTCATTTATGGGCAATGAAGATTGTACCATGAGGCAGCATTGCAATAAGACAGTTACTGTATCGTTCATGAACCAGTAACTTGTATTTTATTTTAGTAACAGTAAATTGTATTCTTGTTAATAAATGTAGTTCACAATAGAAGTTCGGTTCAGTTTTTACCTTGCAAAAGTGTAGTGCGTTATTTATATAATATTATTTCCTAGTGTTAAGTATTACTACATGAGAAGGGTTTCTCGACCACCGTTAAGATGTTTGGACCATTGAAAAAACTATTGAGAAAAGGAGCTGTAGTGTTAGCAGACTGTAGTTATTAGAGGACCTGACAACTGTTGTTATTAGACAACAATTCACAATAGAAGTTCAGTTCAGTTTTTACCTTGCTAAAGTGTAGTGCGTTATTTATATAATATTATTTCCTAGTGTTAAGTATTACTGCATGAGAAGGGTTTCTCGACCGCCAGTATGATATTTGGACCATTGAAAAAACTATTGAGAAAAGGAGCTGTATTGTTAGCAGACAGTAGTTATTAGAGGACCTGACAACTGTTGTTATTAGACAACAATTCACAATAGAAGTTCAGTTCAGTTTTTACCTTGCAAAAGTGAAGTGCGTTATTTATATAATATTATTTCCTAGTGTTAAGTATTACTGCATGAGAAGGGTTTCTCGACCACCAGTATGATATTTGGACCATTGAAAAAACTATTGAGAAAAGGAGCTGTAGTGCTAGCAGACAGTAGTTATTAGAGGACCTGACAACTGTTGTTATTAGACAACAATTCACAATAGAAGTTCAGTTCAGTTTTTACTTTGCAAAAGTGTAGTGCGTTGTGCGTTATTTATTTAATATTATTTCCTACTGTTAAGTATTACTACACTTACATTACCTCTTGCCAAGAGGTCTTGAACTTGGGAGTTATCTTGGTCCGTGTCTATTTCTCCCTCCACCTTCTTTACCTTCCTCGACGCATTCTTTTTAGGCATTATTAAGAGTTCGTCAACACACCTGACACCATGTAATAATACTTAACACTAGGAAATAATATTATATAAATAACCCACTACACTTTTGCAAGGTAAAAACGCTGCAAATTATTTCACAAAGGTTTATTATTTTTTCAATTGAGTATCATCGTAGTTTTAGTTGGCTTGCGTACGTCATAAGGCCCGTCCAGACTCCTCGGCGTGTCCTATTTCGAGTTGCCACAACCTATACTTCTATAATTATATACGCATGTTTATATTTCTCGATTTGAGCTCCTATCTATTCAAATAGTTATTGCCTTAATAATATCATTATCTAAGTACGTACGAAAATTCGAGAGGATATGTTATTAAATATGCGTACGAAAACCATTGGTATTAACACACAAATATGACCTAGAAAAAAACATATATTCATGCCTCGAAGGAACGCTGTACCCACCTCATGGTGCCGCGGCGCCTCCTCTCACTCCACCCCCCGCTCACCCCCCTCACCACCCACCGTGACCCCCTGCCAAGCGTGCCAGGCGTGCGTCTAACACGTCCAACACTCAAAGCCTCAAAATGACACTTTTTGCCCGTTTTTGGCCCATAGCATCTATGCGAGTAAAGCGATCGGGATGGTTAAACGTTAGGACCAACTAGACCCCAAATGGAGTCTATGTGCGAAAGAACAGGTTTTTTAAGTCAATTCTTGAGCCTTTTATGGCCCGGACGGCGGACGGCGAACGGCGGGCGGACATTTCAAATTTGGATTCTACGCACCTTGAAACGTAAAGTGACAAAGTTTGAGGGGGGGTTATAAAAATTTTTTGCTACACGATCACATAGGCTTATTATTGGAAATAATAAACCAACAGAACTGAACTTTTATTGTGCATTGTTGTCTAATAACAACAGTTGTCAGGTCCTCTAATAACTACTATGTCTGCTAACACTACAGATAATAGAGAATTTTTGTTCTTCCCGTAAGATTTTCTCCCATTGACGCGTAGAGCAGTGTCTAGAGCAAGCAGCTGGAGATGCTAGCTCTTCACGTGATTTTTCGCGTATTTTTACACGTATACGCGAAAAACCAAACGCTAACATCACGTTAACGTGAAAACGAAGTTCGTTCACTTAAACTACATTTCATTTAAATAATTAATTTATTTATAATTATTTATAAATACATGAATTATAAATAAATTTATTGCTTACTTTAAATGAATGAATTTTGTAGCGGAGCACTTCACTATAACCTCTCGGCTAGTTGTCTGAATCACACTGTGGTTATGTTTGCTGGTAACTGCGTAACTGCGGTTACCTTGGTCACACTGTGGTTACCGGCAACTGTTGTTACCTTAGCGTCAGGCTACTACCCGTAGGCCGGGATTCCAACGAATGCATTTTCCCGAGCACGTGTAGATAGGCCTTTTTCCCGTACACACGTAGTTCTACACGTTGACGTGAAGATTCGCGCATGCGCAGTTGGTATTTCAGTCTTTTCCCGTACACGGGTAGAAAATTACGGGAAGAACAAAAACTCTCTAATGTAATAGATATCGCAAATGAGCGTGAATTTTGACATTTCAAGTTCTCTAGGAGAATTTAATATTTCATTTTCCTGTAGTATTCATTCTTTGGTTGATATAGTTTGAATATTGACTACTTTCGAGTCTTCTTCTCCTGATTCCTGGTATTGGCGAAATATCAAAGTTGTGTAAATTTAGTTCTCACCAGATAGGTGGTGGCAGACTAGCATTAGGTGTTTTGTTATTCTGTGGGCATAACCTTAAATTTGAATGATTCTGTAAACTTAACCATAAAAACGCTGCAAATTATTACATAATGGTTTATTATTTTGGAATCAGATAGCCAGCTATAGTAACCAGCATGCTCTGGGGCTTTTGCCAGTCTCTTTTTTAGTATCGACCTCTGTTCTCGCGTTTCAGGCTACGCTCCCGATGAGGAGCAAATGGATGATCGTACAGCCACCCGAGTGGTCTCATTCAATCCAAGGAGCTAATTTCTATAGGAATCAAACTAAAACCGTGGGTAAACTTCATTCCAAAAGCATCTGGGACCTATCCCAGTCGATTTTGCGTCCGAAATTACTTGGGTGACGACACACCACTTACCTATGCCAGAAATATATGTAAACAGCTATTCATCCAGAGGGTTCAGACTCCAACCTGCCCATGTAATGCAATTTTAATTTAAAACCGATTTGCTTTGAACTATCTGAAGAGATTTTGGGAAGAAGAACAACAAAGAATTTTAGATGGGCTGGATCAATTATTTTTGTAACATACTATAGTATGATAGAATATAGGTACTAAATATACTGGTGTGTTTAAGGTGGGTTAAATGTTATATGGGGTAAAAGTAATAAAATATAATATAAAATATATATTATATCCGTTCCGATACGCCCCGGACGCCTTTCTGCTACTCCCCAGGTTCCCTACCACTATGCCCCTAATGGCGTACCTCCCTCAGGTTGGCGCGGCGTATTATATGGGTATAACACGTAAAAGTAATAAATATCCATTCTCCTACACCCCTCTGCTACGCCCCTGGTCACCCCAGCCCCCACAAGGTGCCGTGGCGCCTCCTCTTACTCCACCCCCCGCTCACCACAACCCCCTGACAACCGTGCGAGCGTGCGTAAGTCTAACACTCAAAGCCTCGAAAAAGACACTTTTTCGCCCGTTCATGGCCCAAAGCATCTATGCGAGTAAATCGATCGGGATGGTTAAACGTTAGTACCAACTAGACCCCAAATGGAGTCTATGTGCGAAAGAACGGGTTTTTTAAGTCAATTCTTAGGGCTTTTATGCCCCGGACGGTAGACGGACATTTCAAATTTGGATTCTTAGCACCTTGAAACTTAAAGTGACAAAGTTTGAGGGGGGGTTATAAAAATTTTTTGCTACACGATCACATAGGCTTATTATTGGAAATAATAAACCAAAAGGGTACTAGATTATACGTTGCTTACAGGTAAGCTAGTGTTATCCTACAGTGGTAAACATGAAATGGGTTGGTTCATCTCATCGCCGTGTGGCGCGCTCGGAGCGTTTCACCGCCTTCTCCCCCTAGATGCTCCTTCCAGTGTGCTTCGACATGGAGGAAGAGATTCCATGTCTTCGAGTATTTGACGGTCGACCAACTGTTGCTTCGTTGCTTATTTCTGTTCAAATTCACACATACGCGGTTTAAGTTAACCCTCTACTGGTACGGTGGTTTGGGGAGACATACAAGGTACGGTGGGGTCGCATCCGACCCTACCTACTATTATTGGGGTCTTAGGCAACAAAAATTGCACAATAAGCATTTTAATGAATCATAATCTCTATTGGTATCCATGTCAGGTACTATGAGTAAAAAACGAAAATAGAAAATAAGTTGAGGATTTTATGAAAAATATAATCTTGCGCAAATGTAAATCTTATTGTTACTTACTAGTATATAATTAAATCACTAAATTTAATTAGTGGAAAAACTCTAGGAACTCAATATGAAACATTATCTCCAAAAACAATGCAAAAATGCGAAAAAGTGTCAAATTCCAAAAATCAGAAATGGTAGGCAGCCAACACCAGCCATACTGAAGAAAATGAAAACGCAAAATATTCACTTATTTCTACTAGGAATCAATTTTAGCACAATTTCCACAAAAGGAAATCATTATCAAATAAATAATAACCACTATAACACAATAAATTGTACTGAAAATAGCAAATCAGACTAACTTTCTCATCACATTCGAATAAGCTCGTAAACTAGTGGAAAGACTAGCGATACAATTCTAGGATATAAATAACTATATAAAAAGAAATAAACATTTTTGCCAGTCGAATGGATAAATCACGATTCATTATCACTATGGCAATCAATAAAACATTTAGCACATGATGATACTACTTGTTGCTCACCACAGACGTATGAATTGCATTTGGCACAGAATTTGCACGCTATCTCAGTGTTGGTATGACAAATGATTCATTTCACGCATGAATCATTTCATCACTGATGAAGAGTGAGAATAACTTTTCTTCGTCCGTTATTCCTCGTGCATCCCCTTTAGGCCCGGGCAGGTGTGTAAAATTCGTGGGAGGTGTTCTTGAGAACTTAGAAGCTCAGCTCAGCTCAGCTGCTTAGCTTATTAGTCCATATTGTTTCATTGTCTTTTCCCAACTCGAAATCTCTATCATCTACGATACTTTCAACATCAGTTTGTTCTTCTTCACTAGCGGAGTTTTCAGACGTCTCATAACAATAAAAATATCATCTTCAATGTCACTATTCACAAGAACTTCGTCCTCCGATTCCGAGACAATTTCCTAAAAAGCAAAGTTTCCCTCCTCTTCATTGTCGGAATCCCTGGCCTGTAGACGAAGTAACTCATCTAATAACTCCTTAGGCTTGCTATGCATTGGTTTGAAAGCCATTTTGAAGTCTGAACTGCAAAAATTAATAAATTCTTACACAGTGAATTCGGTCACGTTATTGGTACGGTCGGGTCGGATGCGACCCGACACAAGAGGTATTACCGAAAAACAGAGATTAGGGAAGCAAAAGGCAATTACCACGGAGCTGCGGCTGTCTTGGCGCCTTCCACGGTACCGACTGGTAGGGTACCTGGCCACTAGAGACCCCTTTGAAGTGGTGGGGGGCGAGGGGAATCGAACAACCAACGCTCGGGTCGGATCTGACCCCCACCGTACCAGTAAAGGGTTAATATCGAATCTCCATCTCTAAAGTTCTTTTATCCAGAAACACCTCGTGGAAATTTATAATTTTGCTTAGTTATACGCTAGTGTCGGCATTGCTTGACTTCGTGTGTCCCTCGCCGTCATTGTCTGACATAATCGTTAGGTATCATTACCAGTCATTTATTGGTTTTTCGGTTCTGCGATTTACAAACGTTAGCTACGAAATATGGCCTTGTGGTATGGCTATGAACATGATACGTCGACATTTATAGGTCTCTACCAAGAAGAGCCGGTCCTTTGGGACCCGAACTATATTGAGCACAGACACGGGATAAAGTATAGTGCAGCTTGGGAGAGGATAAGAGATGCGATGGGCCCTGACCACAAAGTTGAAGATTTGAAACGATTGATGGTCTCCCTGAAGGAGATGTATCGTACGAACAAACGGGAAAATACAATCCCAAACAATAGCTATGACACCAAGTACTTCCATCAATTTGACTCTTTTCTTGGCAAAACGTCAACGTACGTCACAACCGCCAACTCAACTCGAGTAAGTACCACCCTTGAATTTACTCATTTTGACGTGGTTATGTGGGCCATTCCCATACCAACCCTTCTAAGGTTTTTAAGTTTACCGAAACATTCAAATCTAAGATTATACCCACAGAGTAACAGAACACCTAGGTTATACCTAATGCTAGCCTGCCACCACTGTATTATTACACTAGCTTACCTGTAAGCAACGTATAATCTTCATCGAAGTACCCTTTTTATGGTTAAGTTTACAGAAGCATTCAAATCTAAGGTTATACCTTTGAGTATTAATAAGATGGAGAGCCATTGCTCCGAATTCAACGCTGTTCCCCCGTCAAGGCATACGTGCCACTACTATCAAGTTGGCTTTGCAATTGACCCGTTCCCGCCACGTTTTTTTCAAATTCAAATGACAAAACAGTTTATTGTAATTTAAGTTTTGTTTGATATTACTTATTATTGTAACATTTTTGTATTTTTATGTATGTAGACATAACTGTCTAGATGTTAGTATGTTCATACTTTGGTTCCCATGCCCAAATCTTGGTGCCTCCTATTTCTTTTTTTTTCGGGACCCAGAACAGCTGATCTACCTTCATCAAACCTCCACTAGAGTGTACTGGCGTCGTTTCAACACTCATTCCCACAGTGTAAAAATATGAAATAATGGTTTTAAACAGCGGTGTACATGTTCGGTGCACAATTAGGATATAAATCTTAAATTAGAAATATGTCCTAGGTATACAATCCCCATTCATTCACCAAACTCAACATCACATCTTACATCAGCTGTTCGTTAATCGGCCATTTTGCCCCTGGTCAATTCAAAAGCCAGTCGACAGTAGTGGCACGTATGGTTTGACTGCCTGAAACATCACTAATAGCCCTCCATCTTATTAATACTCAAAGGGTTATACCCACAGAGTAACAGAACACTTAGGTTATACCTAATGCTTGGCTGCCACCACTCATCTGGTGAGAACCGAATTTACACAACTTAGATATTTCGCCAATACCAGGAATCAGGAGAAGAAGACTCGAAAGTAGTCAATATTCAAACTATATCAACTAAGTCGGAATACAACTGGAAGATGAAATTGTTAAATTCTCCAAGAGAACATAGTAGCTTGTGGGAGCCCAGAAATCGATCAATTCTTCGATGGGGGATTTTCATGGTTGTTTATTATTTGCTCAATGGGGAGATCTGACTGGGAGCTTTCCAAACAGGTGCCACATGATGGGTATCTGATTAGTATAATGGCCCTTGAAATTCATTTTTTCCCAGTGACGTCACAGCCCCCTGCCTACTACCTCACACCTGGTCTTCCTAGGGCCACTTTCACCAACAACTTATAAATCCGAGATTGGCCAAACTCGATTAAATATAATCTCGAGGATCAAACCTTGGCGTCTTTCACCAACCCAAAATTCGTTTAAACCAAGATTGGAATAATCGAGTTTCCCTAACGGAGATTCCGGAAACTGTCCAATGAAAAATTGGACAATTTGAAACGACAGTTAGAAAACCCGCCATGTGTCCGGCATATCAAGACAATAAAGCAGTGAATCACAACCACGACCCGTTTTTACCCGCGCCGTTTTTATCTAGTTACCTAGTTACTATCTACTCGCAACTTTTCGTTGACTTCCAACAAAAAAAGTGTGACACATCATTTGACGGAAGCAGGACGGTTGATCACCTTATTTAAATGTACATAAGTTATTTTATGTGGTATAGGTAGGTAGGTACATACTGTACAAGGGATAGCAATTCAACATCGTATTATAACGTGCAATCATCATCGATTATACTTTATTTTCCTACCATCCTACATCAATTTCGTATTATAATTCATCGATTTGATGGTATAAAAGCCTTTTTCCAACTTATACCTGTTCGAAGGGAACTCCAGGTGAGTGTCGATAAGCTCGAGGACTTTCAAAACTGTCGGTTTTGGGAGCCGGAATCTCCGCCGAAATTCGACGTCGTCCAACCCGCCGTCGGATCGTCCTTGGGCGTCTTTGCAGGACATCGTTCTCATCCGAGGAATCAAATTAATCCGAGCAATAAATCGCGTGAATTCATCATCAAAAACTTGAATAACAATAAACTATATATAAACTATAATAATAAACTGTGAACCAAACTGTAGAGATATGAGGAATCAGCTGTTGGTGCGCGGCCATTTTGCTCGATATCATTTTTATCACTAATCTGAGATTGGCAAGAGTTAACTGGCCGAGATTGGGAGATTAACCTCAAGCCACCTCGTTAGGAGTTTAAACTCGTAAAGTGGTTTGGTGAAAGACGATTAGCTGGAATCTCGATTATTTGTTAATCTTTTCTAACTTAAACTCGTTTATGTTGTTGGTGAAAGTGGCCCCTAATCATTTATTGACCAAACTAAACGGCCTTTTGAGCTGAAAATTGCTATTGGGGGGTTTTCAAGTGTGCTGAATCAGCATCTGAGGTCTAAAGTGTGAAATTTGAACAATTGAAAGTTTCCCATTGCAAAGAAGTGACAGTTTTTATTGATTTTTTAACAAATTTTAATGAATTTTAAGTACATTTTACACCATAATTTTGTACATAAATTTATGAATGTTCCATTTTTATAGTTGTTAAGCTTTAGTTAGGTAAGCAATATTCGGCTTAAAAAAAATATAAATTCAACGATTTTTACCTGTTTTTTGCTATTATTTATTTAATTTATTTGAACATGTATGTTCCTTACATTCGAGTATGCCTTAAGAAAAATACCTTATTGAAACAGTTGTAGTGTAAACATCATTAACGTAGTGTTTTCCCTTCAGAGTTGAATCAACTATGAGAGTACACAATTTAGAAATTGATCGTCGTGATTTAAAATTCGACGTTAAATCTGAATGCTCAATATATAAAACAGGCTGGGTGAAATGACCGAACAAAATAATACCTTTAAACTCAGGTTTTATTAGAATAGGTAACACGTTCATCAAAATGCGAGCACCGGTAAGACATCACGAAACAATATGGCTATTGCGCCAGGACTACCGTTGGGAGACGAGTGGGGGAAGAGGGGAATAATGATTAGACTAAAGGGGGGGAGATTGCATCTTCTAACACCCCCATTCAATCTTCCAACCGTCCATAAACAAAGAAACATACAAATCTAAATATATACATTTTTTTTTCGATTCTATCAAACATTAAAATATTTCATTAAAAAGTTTAATCATTATTAGTCAAGAACCAAACATGCATTTTTATTCAATTTTAATTTGAGATTCATCTTTCATAAAACTCCATTCCTATAAAACATAGTAACGTACAATAAAATTCAAAACTCAGTTTAGATAAAAACACATTTCAAATAGAATATCAGAATTTTTTAACAAATTTTACATTTCCAGACCTAGTCTTTTCTTTTTACACATAAAGTATTACGGAACTTTTCAAAAAGTGAAACAGGAAGTGCTTTAGTTAACATATCAGCTGCTTGTTCAGAAGTTGGGACATAATAAATTTCAATTATTTTCTTTTCGGCATAATCCTTTACAAAATGAAATTTGACATCTATATGCTTCGTTCTTTTAGTTTCCCGGGTATTGGCCATTGCAATACACGACTGGTTATCTTCTAAAATTTTCACTGGACCACAAGAGATAATCAATGAATGGTTAAGCATTTGCTTCATAAAAATACATTCCGAAACATTTTCAGCTAACGCTACATATTCAGCCTCAGAGGATGACCTAGCTACAGTAGTTTGTTTTTTAGATTTCCAACTAATTATATTATTATTTACCAAAACTGCAAAACCTGAATAACTTTTCCGATCAATTCTATCTTCAGCATAGTCAGCATCACAAAAAGCAGATAGTGTGAAATTGTTCATTTCAGATTTTTTAAACATCAAACCAAAATTTTCAGTTTTCTTTAAATAGCGCAAAACATTCTTTAAATAATTCCAATGTTCTTCAGTATACTGATTTTGAAATTGACCAAAATATGAGAGTGAGAAACTTAAGTCGGGACGAGACCCGAGCATAATATACATTAAACTTCCTAAAAGTTCTTTATACGGAGCATGATACACACTGTTTTCATCAGAACATTTTTCCAAGTGTAATTTGGGTTGCATAGGAATAGACGATTCTTTAGAATTTTCCATTTTAAATTGTTTTAAAACTTTTCTAGTTAATTCACTTTGATTTATGAAGAAACAATAATTTCTTTTTACAATTTCAAGACCAAGGAAAGTCATTTTATCACTCAATTCGAACGAATTCATTTTAAATTTACTCATAAGATAACTTTTCACTTTATTTCCATCTTCAATTTTGTCACAAACTAAAAATATATCATCTACCCATAGCAAAAGGTAAATACCAGTTTTTGAATACAGACAGGGATCAACTTGACTTCTTTTAAAACCAAATTTCACGAGTTCGTCGTTCACGCAGGTATTCCAACATTTTGGGGAATTCTTGAGTCCGTATAAACTTTTCTTTAATTTACAGCATAGGGACGGATTTTTGATGTTCAGTCCTTTTGGAGTCTTGATGTAGACCGGAGAGGGCAAGCTGGCATTCAGAAATGCGCTGGAAAAATCCATTTGCAGACACTTCATTTCTCTCTCGACAGCGATGGCCAGAAGTAGACGAAGGGTACTCATGCGGGCGACCGGAGCGTAGAGATCTTCATCGCCGCAATCTTGTTGAAAACCGCGAGCTACTAGTCTCGCTCTCTTGCCGATTTTTCCGTCGCTTTGTTTCTGGCGAAAAACCCACTTCGTGTCGATTAGTCTGACATCTGGTGGCTTGGAGACTATTTCCCAGGTGTCGTTCCTCTCCATGTTTCCAAGTTCTTCCTTGATGGCTTTGGTCCAGCCTGGATCCTTCACAGCATCCTCGTACGTCTGGGGAATTTCCGAGGGCAGGAAACCAGTAGATAGCGCTGCAAATGTGAGGTCAAAATCTTTCAGGTGACTAGGTAGTTCCCGTTTTCTCTCGGATCTTCTTGGTGCTAGCGGAGACAGTGAATTCTGAGGTTGAGTTTCTTTTCCAGTCATAGTCGGCTGTTCATCTGATGACAAGAATTCTTCGTTGTCCGATGCTTCATTCCGCTCACCATCATCGTCGGTGGACTCGTTACCTGATGTATCCGACGGTTCGGGTTCTTCATCTTTGGGGGTTTCTTCCATCTGCTGTTGTCCGTGAACAAGGATGTGTTCAATGGTAGATTTCTTTGGCTGCTCGTCAAAAACGACGCTCTTGGCGATCACAATTCTTTGGCTTTGAGGATCAAATAATCTGTATCCATTATGGCTGTAACCGACCATAACGAGCTTTTTGCTTCTTGGTGACAGTTTTCCACGGCGATCTTCCTTGGGTATGTGGGCGTGAGCAGTAGATCCGAAGACACGTAACTTTCCGTAATCTATTGTATTTCCGTACCAAAGTTCAGCCGGAATCTTTGCTGGCGTAAGCGCCTTGGTTGGCACACGATTCAGTACATAAACGGCTGTTCTTACAGCTTCTCCCCACATAGACTTGTCCAGACCGCTATCGAGAATCATACAGCGAGCCAAATTCAATATTGAGCGATGGTACCTCTCGCAGACACCATTCTGCGCTGGATTTCTAGGTACTGTCCATTCAATCTCAATTCCTTTATTTTCGCAAAAGCTCATAAATCTTTTGTTTTTGTACTCACCACCTTGATCCAATCTGAGACGAGCGATTCGATTGCCAAAACGAGCAGTAACTTGGGCCTCAAAGAGACGAAACTTGTCGTACACTTCACTCTTCTCTTTCATCAAATAAATTACAGCAAAATGCGAGAAGTGATCGATGAACACGACGTAATAACGATAGCCGTCGTATGTGGATGGAGTGATAGGGCCAACAACATCGCTGCTTATCACTTCAAGCAGACGCTTAGATTTTCGATCTGACGGTATGGGTACGTACGGTTTCCTCGTCTGTTTTCCCTGCAAACACACCTCGCAGATCCCGTCAACAGGATAAGAACTCGAGTGAGCGAATCTTCTATGTAACAGCATTTTATCGTTTTGTACACCGGCACTGGCATGATTGATTTCCAAATCGAACTTGACTTCGTACAAATTTCCAGCACGATTTCCAGTCACTACCGCACGATTCTTATTCATGATTTTCACGACTTTTTCATTAAATAGAACATTAAAACCTGCACTGGCTATTTTCGGAATCGATAGTAGGTTGAAAGGAAGCTCATCGCAAACGAAAACATTGTTTATCTTGAGTGGCTGACCGTTGACGAGTACCGGGAGCGTTCCACTCTTACTTGCCCGAATCTTTTCGCCTTTCTTCGCCACAGAAACTCCGATGTCGATAATCTTCGGATTTAGGAGGAATTTTTCGAGATCTTTCGTGATTAGATGATTTGTCGCGGCAGAATCAGCATAAAATAAACAACTTCCATGACTCGATAAAGAACATGATAACAAGCCGCCATCCACATTTCCTTCCTGAATTCCAGCTGGATGTGACTCAGTCTCGGTAGAGCACATGAAGGCTAACTCTTTTTCCGCAAAGTTTGCGTTCGCATTTTGAGAATTTTGGGGTCTATTTGGACAAAATATTCGGGTATGGCCTCTCTGTTTACAAAAATGGCATTTAAAAGGGAAGTATCCGTTTTGGTCGGAATTTTGGCGCTGATTTTCGTCGTACTCACGGTTCGCAGATTGATTTTGCGGAGGTGGGTATCCACGACCCCTGCCGAAGCCTCCCGAGTACGGCCGAGTTCCACTTCCTCTTCTCCAATTTCCCCGACTTCCACCACCCCTCTGCCTTCCGCCATGAGCAATTCGAAATCCCGAGAAAGCAACAGGTAAATGATGATTTTCGATTCTCTTTTTAGAGATCGCTTGTTCTTCTTGGAGAAGTTTATTTTTGACATACTGGTAGGTAATCGAAGTTTTATCCTTATTGAAGGCAATATCCAGCGACGTCACGATTACGTGGTACGGCTGAGGCATCGCAGCGAGAAGCATGGGTATTTTCTCTTCCTGGGTTAGACTACCCCCACTCGCCGAAAATTCCTCGGCTTTCCGATCGAACGTTTCGATGAAATCAGATAGCGATCCACGGATAAATCTCATGCTTCCCAATTCCCGTCTTATCGAAGCCTGAGCAGATAAGCCGGTTTGCACATACGTTTCTTTCAGTGCATTAAACATTTCATGAGCCGTTTTCTTTCCACGAATGCAGTCCAGTACCTTATCGTCGATGCACTTCACCAGCAGGTCCCTCGCCTCCAAATCCTTTTTCCGATATTCATCGTCCTTCATCCCTTCCTTTTTCGGATTCAAAGCTTCCAGGGCACCGGCTTTTTCCAAAACCATTTTGAAGCGATATTCCCATTTGGAGAAGTTGGTTCCATCGAAGGGTTTCAATCCGGTCGAGAGCGTGATAGCATTCGCCATTTTACTTCCGCGTTCCAGCTTCACTTTTCACGAACCGAATTCCCGCCGCGAATTTCACACAACTTTCGCACAACTTCTCAAAAATAAAAATAAATATTAACTGAGCCCATAACCTATAAAACAGGCTGGGTGAAATGACCGAACAAAATAATACTGGAAACTCAGGTTTTATTAGAATAGGATAACACGTTCATCAAAAGCACAGCACCGGTAAGACATCACGAAACAATATGGCTATTGCGCCAGGACTACCGTTGGGAGACGAGTGGGGGAAGAGGGGAATAATGATTAGACTAAAGGGGGGGAGATTGCATCTTCTAACATCTTCTTGATTTCAGGTTGAGAAGATCGGGGATATTGAAGGCGTCAAGGTAGCATTAGACCAAAAACTGACAGACATCATAAAGGACTTAGCTAGCAAGGATGATGTTAAGGAGTTAACGCAGCAAGTTGTTAACTTGCAGCTCGAGAATAATACTCTTAAACAGGAGGTGGGTGCCCTCAGATTGGAGCTGTTTGCTCACGATGAGCGAATAGACTCTCTCAATAATGCGATTCAGAGGGATAATCTTATTTTCAGCGGTTTAACACATGATGGAAGGAATGATTTGACGAATGTTATAAGGTCTTTCATTGCTCAGGTACTTGTAATTTCGAAGCAGATCCTTATTAGAGATGTTATTAACTTAGGGGGTTTCCAACTCCTACTTGCTGGTCAAATTCGTTGAATCGAATGACGTAGCTGAAATTTTGAAGGCAACAGGTCGCTTGAGAGGAACAAATTTTGGAATAAATCGGGACTATCCGGATGCAATCCGAGTGGTGCGTCGGAATTTGTTCGCTATAAGAATGGAGCTGTATCGCTTGAAGTTTTTTTTTTTTTTTCAATAAGAAAACTTTATTGTGTAAATACACAATTAAGTGTTTCAATACATATGCAATATAAATACTATTCACATGAAACTTGTGGCGTTAGTTCCCTTCCTACTAAGTTCTAATGCTAGAAAAAAAGTGGTAGATAATAATACCAATGTATGACGATCTCGACCTCTTGTAATGAAACTATGTTTTGGGGGTTTTCGAGGGTTGGTCAGAATTGAGATTACTCCTTTACGCCAACGTTTCAAACAATTTATTGTTCATCATCAGGGCTGTAAGAACCCCAAAGAGATTAGCTCGGTACAATACGGAATAATATTTAGATGGTACATGATATCGTTATGGACAACTATTACTGGACCACTACATGGATTGCTGGCAATGCAAATACACTACCAACGAACAGTTCAATAAAAAAAACTATGTAATACAACTACTAAACAACCATAGGAACCTAACCTGGTTTGGGCTACAATGATTGAATATCTTAGGGGGAGGTGGTGTACATTATGTACCCAAGAAACAGTGAATATGGAACAACAGTGGGTGACATGCAGCGAGTACAAAAATTATGTTACATACCTTAGGGAATGAAGTGTAGTAACACTATCTCACATCACACATTAGTTGGGCATGAAGCTACCCAGAATTATGAAATTATGAAAATGCAGAAATATGAAAATGCAAAGTGAAGTGACAAAAATACTTGTTTTACTAATCTAAAATGGCCACACTGTTGGCCAACCTGCTCAAGATATCTCCTTATCATACTCACCATTTTAGAGAACTAGGTTAGGTTCCTATGGTTGTTTAGTAGTTGTATTACATAGTTTTTTTTATTGAACTGTTCTTTGGTAGTGTATTTGCATTGGCAGCAGTCCATGTAGTGGTCCAGTAATAGTTGTCCATAACAATATCATGTACCATCTAAATATTATTCTGTATTGTACCGAGCTAATCTCTTTGGGGTTCTTACAGCCCTGATGATGAACAATAAATTGTTTGAAACGTTGGCGTAAAGGAGCAATCTCAATTCTGACCAACCATCAAAAACCCCCAAAACATAGTAGATAATAATAACAAGGATTTGCCTAACGGATTAATTTGTAAAATAAGGATAACAAAGAAACTATAAATATGATTAAATTAAACGTTTAACAATTTTTTTTTTCCTTTTTTGATTGGATCTTGAAGTATTTCAAAAGTAAAACAGCAATGTTAGGTTATGCAGAGTCAGTCCACTGTCAGTTAGACCTAGAGCACTTCTTGGCGATCTGTCCCGTGCTTGCAGAGTTTCGAGTGAGCAACCTTGGTGCGCCTCGACTCTCTAGCGATGAGTTACTTGGGATTCTGAATGGAACTGAGTGGCTGCGACTTGCAAGGTATTGCCAGTCAGCATGGGGTTATAGAGCGGAACTGGTGCAGCACTTTAACTGGGGAAATAATAATATGACTTCAGCTTTAGCTTTATAGGTATACATTATAGAACATAGGTACTAAATATTGTACTAATAATAACTAAACACCTATAAGAATTATAATCTGTGGGATTATTCTGCTTCTTCTTCTATATATGAAAAAGTGTTAAACTCGATTCGTTTCATAATGTCCCAAAACGGATTTTAATGGATACATTTTTCAAAAATTTTGATTTAAAAATTTTCCGAGAACAAAAATCTTCTACAAAAATTCGCTAAAAGAACAAAAATTTCATCATTTTTAAGAAATAAATCTCATTTCCTAATTAACGAACCAGAGTTGTGGGGTTTTTTTTATAGCAACATGCTTGCCATCTATTGCACCGAGACAATCTGGGAAACTCCACTGATCGTAGAAATCGTGTGCAACTTGTTTCCATTCTTGATCTGTAGTTGGTACCTGCAAAATAGAAAACTATTTATTACAACAACACAAATTTGCTAATTATATTGCATGGCTCTATTTCCCCCCTTTCATTTTTTTCAGGCGAATGATGCATCTCGTCAAAAGAACGCAAAACCCAAAAAATCAGATCCCACTGATGAAATGGTGAAATTGGGTACTGCTCGCCTTCAACAACCACAAGATGACAGCGACAAAGTTGCTGCAGCTTGGGCAGTTGGGCTAAGAAAGATGGATCGCGAACAACAGTTGTTTGCGGAAAAAGCCATCAACGACATTCTTTTTGAGGGACAAATGGGGACCCTACATCGTGATTCAGTGCAAATTAACGCCTCACGTGTTTCCACCCCAGTGTTTAGTCTCTCCCTTCGATCCCCCACACTACTACCACTTCATTCCATCAATACGATCCAGCACTCACGCAGGATACAGAAACCTATTTCTCTACTTTTCAGTAAAAATTATTGACCACACTGTGAAAAATTTTGAGGCGCTTTCGTCATGTTGTAAATTTTGTAAAAATGTAAACGTTCATTTCGCTTTTTGTAATTAAATGTTGTAATTTTAGTAACTTTCCATCCAAGTTCATGAAAGCATACGGTCCTCACGATGTCAATTTTTGTTCTAACGTATGCCAAATTTTTGAATGTCTGAATTTCCTAAGTTTTGAATTTTTGAAATACGACGGTGAAAAATGCCAAAGTTTACTATTTTTGAAATAAAAAGGTTTAAAAAAAAAGTACTTGCCTTAATGTATTCCTTGAGACACTTGATCAGAGCATTGCACGTTCCAATAACAATGTCACTTATTGATTGAGGTGAAACAGCTGTTAAAAACTTCAGGTCTTCTAAACTATTCCCGGTCGCAAGATATCGTAGGGTTATGGATAACCGTTGGCTTGCAGGAATTGCTTTGTGCATGACATTGTCCATTTTACCGATTTCAGGAGTAACCAAAGCGAGGAGTTCATCAAATAATTCTCCATTCATTCGTAAAAAGTTTCTGAAATCATTTTGTTCAATCACTCTCAGTTCATTGAGTAATTTTTCGTGACTGTACTTCTTCCTGTCAATGAACCATTCCATTGCTTGGCCCATTTTCTCCCTTTTTTAGAGCCTTTATTTTTTTCGCACTTACAGCCATAGCAATCAACACGACACAATTCACTTTCACTTAATTCATGTTGACCTTATGGAAACCTGATGGGTACTGTTTGCACAATGTGGTTGTATGTCTGATTGCACAATTTATTGCGCAACCGTCAATGCCACCTTCACACGGTACAACTTTTAGCACAAACGTAAACATTGTGCAATAATATTCAGCATCTAGGGGCTGCCATCAATATATTGTGCAACCCGGTTTGCACAATAATATTGCACGTCTAGGGGCCGCTTAATGCTTGTCCTCATAACAGCATCCCACATAATTTTCGAGAGCCCTGCACTCACCTGTCACAGATTTGAACTCCTTGGGACACAAACCCCAACAAGATTTATTCAAAGCAAACAATCAAGGGCCTCATACCCAGGGGCGGCTACTGATAGGAGCATAGGCGCATGTGCACCCCCAGTCAAACCAAAATTGTAAAATTGTTTCAAAATTTCTCCACTCTCATTTAAAGTTAGCTAGTGACAGAAGACGGGATATCTAAATCTACGTGCGGAACAGAGAATGTTGCGGTAGGGAGGGGCTGAAGGGGGAAGCTCACCCAACCTGACCAATCAGAAGCGAGCGGGAGCAGCACATCGCTGTTTCTCAACCTCAGACTTGACCGCCTATCTCCGGACTGAGGATTTCCAGTTTGAATTGAAGCGGGCATGTGAGATTGACCAATCAGTGAGCCTTTTACATCCCGAGTGGAGCATACTTAGGGCCATGCTCTTCCGCTAGGTAGCGACTTTCCGTTCTCCTTATCATTTTTATCAGTCACACTTCTTCTATTTTTCCCGGTGTTATTTCATTTAGTGTTACGATTTTTTGAAGTTATTGAGTGTTGAGTAGATCCTTTTATGATGAATAATTCAGTTGAGTTCATCAAGTTGAACTGGTCCCATTTGTCAATCGAAGAAAAGTGCAGGATTCGCGATGCTGGCCGCCCCTTGCTACTACTGGGACTAACGCAAACTTTGAAAATCAAAAATCGTTCTGATTCGGCCCGTAAGTTCAACCCCTATAATGTGATAGATTTTATTTTTATATTCCCCATTATTCATCTAGATTAGGGGTGCTCAAACCTGAACTGCTGGCGATCTACCTCAATATTTTTTTTAGACTACTTACGATCGACTCTGAGAGGCTGCAAGTATGTGTGATGCAGGGTTGTCGTACATACACGATACACCCTACCTACCTAGGTAGGGTGTACCGTAGCATATATAGATATTAGCTTTCCGCACAATTTACATTATTTTAGTCAAGGTTTGGATTAGGTTTACTTAAGTTCTTCTCTACAATATCAATGAAAAAACTCCTAGTTACTCAAAATTGCGAGTTTATTCGTTGTTACAAAATAAAAGAGTTACATATGGTGTTAATCTCAACTAAGGAGTGACTTTGGATGTTGAAGCGTGGCACTGCATGTCCTCAGCATACTTTTCATAAGATGGTGAATAACCACTGAGTGCCAATCGCAAGCATGATGACATATGATCGTCAGTTAGTCGATTGCGATATTTTGACTTAATTATCTTCATTTCAGAAAATGCAGACTCGCACAAGTAAGTTGACCCAAACGTTGCCATCAGTTGAAGGGCGATTTGCCTTAGATTCGGATATTTATCTTCAGATATAAAACACCAGAAATTTGTATCAGATGCTGTAGCTTTGAGATGTATATCTGATATAATCTGCACCAACTCATTTTCAACAGAACATGAGTTCATATTAAACTGACTTGCTACTTCAGTAGCTAATTCCTCAATGTTTTTACATGAAAAAGGATAACTCATAAATGATGCTATATTTGCCAATTTACTGCAATCATAAAAACGCATTTCGAATTGTCCCAAAATATTTGATAATTCAGCCTCATACGTATCATAATTCAACTGAGGAATCCTTGCTTTCAAAGACGGAAAATGTTTCAGATCCTTTCTTTTCAGTTGATCTATCATAAGTTGCAATTTACTTTTGAATGCGTTTACTGCGCTAATAATCTCAATAATAGTTTTACCTTTACCTTGAAGCTCCTAGTTAATGGCGTTCCTCTGATAAAGCCGCCTTTTGCCGCAAGCAGTGTTATTACGTAATAAATTTTTGTAGTTACCTAATTATTAAAAAAAATTTTCTTCTCGAGATCTACTCAAAAAGCACTCGCAATCGACTGGTCGATTGTATCCTCAGCAACCTTGACCAAAACTGACTGACAGCTGGGTCATTCTCATTTCATTTGCCGCTTTCATGTACCCGACGTCGAATTCTCTCAATTCTTGACCAAAACTAGTGATTTTGGGGACAAAAAGGTAGTATAAGTTGGGAGATTAACGAAGTAATAATTTGACTGCCCAAAATCCCCTTTAACGAATACACAGTGATGACGAATGAAACCTGAAATCCTGGAAACTCATGAGTGTTACCTTCATACCTAACACCTAAGTAGAAGTTAGGTAGTTACGAAACAATGAAAATCTAGAACTGGCCAGGGTCACTAGCTGCAGTAAGTTGGTTCCGTTTTATTTAGAGTAAGGATTTTCATTTTTAAGATTTTTCCCAACCCGTGAAAAACTAGTTTTTCAGTCAGTCACCCATATCTCTCCTCAATGGGACCTCAGGAGTGTTATCATTTTTGCGATCAAGAAAGCTGATGGAAAATGGCGGGAAACAGTCAGATGTGAAGGTTACATTGTCCAGTTGAAGATGTGAGACTGTAGTGGAGTGCTTGGAGTTGCAGCAGTTTTTACTGCGAAATAAGCCTAAAAACATATTGAGTATTTTTATTTTCAATCATGAGTGTTACACAAACTACGAGTGTTGTTGGTGCTTAAACAAAATAATCCTATATCAACAACCATACTGCTTGGTGACAGGTTTCAAACAGTAGCCATCCCCGAGTTTTGTCACTTCATCATCCTGTGTGACACCATTTTTATCGGAAATTCTCATGAGTGTTACATCTCAGGAGTGTGACCAAGGAAGGGTAACACTCCTGATCTTGTGGTAACACTAATAGGGTAACACTCCTCAGATTTAAGCTCAATTACACTGCCTTCAACATAAATTCCGTGAAATCTGAATATTACGTTTGAACGTGATTCTTTTGTACTTACTTGAGCCCCGACAACAATTTTGCCAAATCATCCATTTTACAGAAATCAATTTTTGAAATCTGGTAACACTCATGAGTTGGATATCCTGTTTTTTAATTCAAAAAAACATATAAAATACATCAATGGAAAACTCACTGTTCATCTATGGAACACAAATCTGCAATGTACAATGAGTAGTATTTGCTGATCTAACCTCATTTTCGAGCACTTTCATGTTTCACGTCACTGAGGTTCTCAAAAGCCCCAAAGCGGCAAATGAAATGAGAATGACCCAGCTATGTTTAGGCCTAAAGCGTGATTGGCACGTAGTAAATAAGTTGTTACCCAATACAACATTGTTATCTCCTAAGAACCTAACACTTCATATCAATGGGGCTCCGAACTAACAAGGTCCGCCACTAGCGCTAGGGAGGCATTGCCCTGAAGAAAATGGTCGTTGACATGATTTTCTCCTTGTCGGCCCCTTTTCGCTTTACAATTCTTATCTCGCACCACCAACCTCATCAATCCTTTTCAAAAATGAAAATTATATTATCAATGGATAAGTTATTTTTATAAAGAATCACACCAACAAACAAAAAACTGACTAAACAACAAAAACAACTTGTGTCCGTCACAACTGCCCTAAAGGCCCGATCACACAGGACGCGTTATAACGCAACGTTATAGGAATGCGCGTCCCCCCCGACGTTCGGCAATATAGCAACGTCACATACACCGCGTTATTATTGGGCGTTACCAGTCTTGTCTGTGTTACTCAAGGGATTCGTGGTTCCCAGCGTCTATAATTTATCTAATTTGTCTATAATCTATAATGATTTCTGACAATGACTCTGATGAGGAAGAAGCTCTACTTCTTCCAGCGCTAGTAGATCGCAGGAATAGACGGTATTCGGTGCACCCAACAATCAAAGGAGGGAAGAGCTTGGGGAATACCACCGTCTATGTCGGGAGTTGCGCTCACATGAAGATCGTTTTGTGAACTATTTCCGCAAGTCGAGACAAAATTTTGAGGACCTACATGAACTGCTAGCGGTGAATATCCAGAAGGACCGAGGAGAACACCCTCAGCGCGCGATATTTATTAATTTTGTACAACCCGCTTGGCTGACGACGCGTTACTGCAAGTATCGCTGAGAGGTACCGCCGTGTGTGTGACGGGGGTGATGCAATGTACCGTATCTCGCTAACGCGACGTTACTGGAACGCCTAACGTCGCGTTATAACGCATCCTATATGATCGGGCCTTAATAGGCAACAAAAGAGTAGCGAGTCGGTATGGTAATTTTTACATGCAGCGCTATATCTCGGGCTTCTCATGTTCGGAGCCCCATTCTCCATGAGAAATGACTCAGCTAGGCCACTGCTCCTGACATATTTTTATAACCTAGACCAAATTCATAATCGAATTACAAAAATGATCTCAAAAATCTGACGAATAGTTAAAACATCATGATTTATGACTATTACCTCCCCCATTCTTTCTCTTCCACAATGAAATTTGAAACTTCTAAAATAGGTAGGTAGGTACCTAATCGTTTTACTTTGGACAATCCATCTTCAAGAGCCCTCATTATTTCCTCTGCAGACCAGTCATCAATATCATTCCTACAGGAAGCCATTTCAAAAAATTCAGATACTTGGTACTTTATTGGAAATCTGTAGTCAAAAGAGAAGGGAATTGCGCACCGATTTTGAAAAACGAAGGGTTTTTCCCCCCCCCCCCCAACCGAGGACACTGATTTATTCCCCCACCACAAAGGACCTGGCTGTGGTTCGACTGAAATGGCGAGTGGTCATTTGGACATTTGACCTCAAAGAGGCAGCTCTCGTGGTCAGGTTGTCCAAGTAGTCAGGCATAGAACCACACAAGATCAAATATAGCGTTTTGAGGTGGAGAAAAATAAAATATTGACTCAAGGGTAAGCAACTCTTTAGCCCAGAAAGAGAATGTCGTGCCTTAAGGCTGTGCAAACGCGAGGCCCTCGCTCGTCTTAGCCCGAGAGAGCGCTCTGATGATTGCGGGTTGCCGACTCAGTTCAATGGTAGCTCAACTGGCAGCGCCAGCGGCAGTCAGCAAGAGGGGAAGTTGATATCTCCCCCACCCATCCATGCCCATAAAGCCACACCGATACACCGCCGGCCAACCCCGGCCCAACCCCCCTCGCCGGCAACCGGCAGTCCTAGAGTTTTTGTTTTTATTTTTTCTAAACCATCGTGGAAAAAGCGAGTGCATTACTTTCAAATAAAATGATCGGTTTTTGTGACTGTAGTTAACCTGATCGCTCCCACGGCCGTGTTTAAGCGCAAAACAACAGCGTCGCCGTCGTACCAGGCCCGCGTTTAAGCGCAAAACTCCAATACAGCCCCTGGTCCCAGGGCCGTGTTTATGCGCGAGCCGCACCATCACGCGATCTGAACTCCTCTGCCATCTATCTGCGAGGCTAATGAACTTATTTTTTAGATAGTGTTTACTTGGGTATCCGAGAGACATCGCTGACGTCATAATCGGCCTTGTTAGTTTTAGTGTCACTCGGAAGATCGCAGAAAGATCAGAAAGTAAACATCAGAAAGAAATGAGAAAGAGGGATGGGAAACACACTTATTCTCCTTTGCAAAACAATAAATAAACAACTAATAGTGCATTCCGTTTATTCTTAAGCTGAATCGTAATCTTAATGACTATATTCAGATGTTGAAAATAGAAATATATAAATAAAAAAGACAATGTAACTAGCGAAACATTGTTTGGTTATGAGTTATGATGAAACTTAATCCACACAAAGGAGAAAAAAAACGGGAAAAAACTTGTATTTCAAAGAAAAACATTAAGTGAACACTTTGCTTGTCTAAATGTAACATGAAGTATGACAGGATTGGCGAAAATAGAGGGGTGAACGCAGCGCGAAACCGTCGGGAAAAGCCTGAAAAAAGCTTGGGCTGGAGGGTGAGACGGCACCACAGTGTCTCGGGCTGCGGCGGGAGACGGGCGCGCGATCGCTCGGTACCTATCAGGTTAAGAAAAAAAAGGTTTCTTCATTATAATAGGAATGCTAAAAAAAGAAAGTCATCATTCTTTTCATACATAGGTTCATAGTATCTATCTGTAAAGATTTATTAACTTTTTGCGTCTTTCTTTATTAAATATTCTGCGACTCAAAATAAAGTTTAGAACTTTTGTCTTTTTGCGCAGTTTTTAACAATTTGTTTAAAAACGAATATGAAATGAAATTTAAGTACGTTTTCCTTCCTAATTTTTTTGATAATATAATAATGTTCCAGTCCATTGTTGATAGGTAAACTTTGTTTGATTAAAAGTCTGCAAGAATAAAAATTCAACCATTACTAGCATTTTTAACCATTTTAAAGCAAAATTCTCGAATTTTTTCATCGCAAGGATGGCAATTTTATCTCAACCCTTTGAGGAGCTATAGTTTGGCACATAAATACATACACATTACATCTTACATAGCATTTCCAAATCGACTTCGACATTTTCCAATTAGAAATGTACACCTTCAAAATGGCATGATGAACAGTTTCTAGGTTTCGACATTTTCTAAACAGGTTTCGACATTTTCCAAATATAAAAGTAAGGAACAACAACTGTGACACCCTATAACATACAAATTGCCAATACCTACATTCTGGAAACAAAAACAAACTACATTCTTGAATTGGAATGCAATACCTTTTCAATCCATAATCTACCATTTAGACGCTCTCCTAAATTATAGAGTGACATGGTTTTTCGGGGAGATTTCTTCTCAGATTCACACCATGCCCAAATTTATTTGTAAAATGTTGAAACCTTTTCGGAAGGTGTCGAAACCTATTAGGAAGATGTCCATTTCTATTCGGAAAAATTTCGAAATCTATTTAGACTTGATTAAGTTCGATGGAAGAATATCGAAATCTATTTGGACAACAATGTCGAATTCAATTTGGATTTGCTATAGGTATGTATTATATTTTTTCTCGCGTTAAACGGCGTACATATCGCTAAACCCTAAGATCCGTTTCAGAATGCCTCAAAATTAAGAAAATTTTCGAAAATGATTGGAAGCAATGGCAATTGCTTCATTTTTTACGAAAATCCGCTGAAATCTCACAGCAATAGTAATTAGTGTCATTTAAAAACTATAAATAATTGCAAGAATCCAACAATTTATTTTTAGAGCTGAATATTATTTAGAAATTTTTTTGCCGAGAAACGTATAGATAGTTAACCATCACATGCATGCGTGTGTTAACGATCACATTGCATAAAAAGTGCTCAAATCGGTAATTAATTCAACATAAATGTAATTCAAAAAAAAAAAAAAAAAAAAAAAGAGAAAAAATCATGTTCATGATTGGAACTTTTTTTTGTATCACAACTTGCGGATCAATTTTGGTTCCCTGCCCATACCAATTTCGGCTTTAGTCCGATTTTGATGAAATATTTGAGGGTTGTGAAGGTTAGTCCCTTAGCTTAATTTTTGCAGTTTCCAACAGAGTTTGATAAGGTTTTCAGGAAATGTACCGGTTAGACGGCAGATGGTCCCCTTAGTTTTGTTGCTCATTAATCAATAGTTACTTCACTCTGTGCAGCGTATACATCCATCAAACATGAGATGGTCTATTCATCCGATCACTTTCATATTCTGAGGGTTGCTGGGAAACGACGGTTTGATTGCCCTACTAAAGTTCCATTACAATCGTATCATTATTACTGCTGATACTAAATTAGTTGTAACAAACATGACTTCTACAGATGCTGTAGATGGTATCTAATGGACTTAACAGTCCCCAATTCACTGATGGTTCTGTGCATGTGCAAACGTAAAGTCTATCAAACATTGCCTCGTTGCATATCACCAATTTTGCTTAAATCTGGATGCTAGTAAGTACGGAAGAGGCGATTTGACCGCCCAGATGAATTTAATCATGACTGTATGTCTGTGTAGTTTCAATCATACGATTTCAACGAATGCGTAAGTTTAGAGAACAAATAGGTAGGTACTCTATGAGGTTCACATTTTACATTCCGTTTTACATTCCACCCAACCCTAGGAATCCACCACAGTATCTCTTGAGGTTTTCTAAAACATTTCAATGATCTATACAATCATGTTATGGAGATGATTGACGTGTCACTCCCACCAACTCGACAGACGTAATGGGCAGTTCCAAGTATTTTATTTTAATCCATTAGAAGATTATGCCGATATTTTATTAAAAGGAAGATCCAGGGGGGGGGGGGGGGATCTGGAAGGTATTGGAAGATGGGAAGTGGCCTAAAATATATATATAAAGAGAACTTAATGACGTCATAGGGGAACGACTACGACCTCACCCCGCATCCGACTGAGGGGGAACCTCAAGGCAATTCTTTTTTTTTTTTTTTTAATTCCTATCGGCTTCTTGTCCAATCCATTTGGCAACCATCTGGGAGCTTACCCGCACAATCCCCTTATGGACAGGGCTCTTCGTAAGCACATAAATGATAGGGTTTGGTTAATTTTACATACTTCACCTTTTCATACAAAAAACTTATTGGTAAGTAATGCAAGCATTACAGGGACGTCCCTACGAATGGGTTGTACATGGTTCTGCGAATGAAATACATGAAATAGCGAATAGATCGTGATTATTACTGGACATCAATATGTTACGAGCAGAACTGTTTGTACAAATTGGTTGAAAGTATCACGGTGTATCGGTAATTTCCCCTCCCCAACACTATGCAATTTAATTACTGAGAAAAGTTTCTCAGAAAAATTCAATTCTTCGCACAGACTAGTAAAATAATCGAACAAAACGAGAATCATCAAAATCGGTTAAGAATCGCGTAAATAGTAGGTACCATCACGCGCCATCACAAAAACTCGTCATCAAAAAGAAAAGATATCCCATCAAAAGTTTAGTACATCTATACCAAAAGATAAAAAATAATGATTATAGATAATAATAAACATAAATAATATAATGCAATTAAATTTAAAAAGATGACTAAAACCAATATGTGTCAGAATGGCCTACTCCTTTTAACCCCACCTATATTAAATCTGCAACTTCCATGGATACTTTTTACCCATGCCATATGCAAAAGGTGGTTCACTATTCCCTCCACAACTTGCGGGAGCTAATGGACTCGGACAGGAGAGTTATTGGATGGGAATCTTTCGCAGAGCTGCTGCAGCTACGGGAAAATGGAAGGACTGAACTTAGGGAACAAAATTAAAAAACAACATGTCAACTTTAAAACCAGAAAATGAAAGTAAATTTATCACACCAATTACTGAGCAGAAATGTGGCAGACGACATAAAATATTGTAAGGTAAAGCAGATTTCGGGCTTTGAGGAGTGTGAGGGTACTGTTGATTTCATCAAAATCATCAATGATTTCATTGATGTTTTAAACTCTAGAAGCATCAAAGAAAATAATTCAAAACAAGCCATCAATGAGGGTGACATTTTTTGCAAGCTTGAGAAGGCAGAGAATTACATCAGATCCTTGAGAGAAAAAAGTGGGAAACTGGCGCAGAAGGAATCCCAGAAAACTGGTTTCATTGGTTTCCTGATTTCCATCAGCAGTGAGAACTTTGTGCGATAGATTGGTAAAACATGAGAAAGTTTTAAAATACACACCCAGGCATAATGTTAGCCGGGACCATCTGTAGAGATTTTTTGGTTACATGAGAAGGAGAGGAGGAAAAAATGATAATCCGAGTGCCTATGAATTTTGCCATTTTTTTTTCAGAAAATTAATTATTCACAAACAATTACATGAAAGTGATGCCTACAGAGGAAATGCCGTTACCACTGAACAAAATTGATTTGCTTAAGATTATATTAAAGAAAGTTATATGAAAAAATTATATAAAAGAAAGTATCAATTTATCTACTCCTAAATCGAGTATGGTGGATTCCAGAGTTTTACGAGAAGAATACGACAATGACGTCCCGAGTTACAAGAAACAGTTTTTCCGATTTGGTGTTGGAAATAGTTGAGTATGTTGCTGGATATTTAGTGCGAGCTCTAGGACGGACAATCAAATGTTAAGAATGTTTATCCACAGGTTCAAACGAGAACTGGCCTTTGAATCCAACTGTCAATTTTATTTCAATAAAAAACGGAGGAGAATTGATTCAGCGGTCATCATAAATATGTCAATCGAATATGTAACATCTGCGAAACAATCTTCAAGACTAACATCGTTTTAAAAAACAAAATCAAATGCAAGATCGACCACTACACTTACAAATTCGTTCCCCACTGCTCATTTATGAATATCTTCATTGAATCATCCCACTTTGCGGAGAAGAAAATCGTAGGATGTGGTTAATTGAGAGCACGGGAAAAGTTTATTTCACTATCAGGATCAAAAAATACATCACAGATTGTCCAGGAGCCAGGGCCGAAAATAAATAGTAATTTGAGGAGAAGGTTTGAGATAAGATTTTGAAAGTTTGGTCCGTTCTGAGTGAGAAAACTTTGTCTGCCATCTCAAAATTGGTGGAATACAAAATGGCGGCCTCATAAGGATTGGTTAATTTGCCCATTTTAAAGTTTTTTCTCTAATAATAACTGAACCATACATCCTACAGAATTTTTTATACTTAGAAAAGTTATTGAGCATAAAAAAAAGATTTTATCCCAAAACTCTGAATTATCTTTCAAAATAAGCGAATTATAAACAATTGAAAATCGGGCTAGTTTTGGGCTAGTCCTCTTCTCCCCCCCGTCGAGACTTTTTCCCTTCAAAATCACTTAGTGGCATTAATATTGGTCTGATTTCAGTCTTCTAAAGCTCATTCTGCTGAAGATTAAATACTTTCCAAGGTTTGCATCGAGCATAGTTTAGCTGAGACCTTTCCCTATGGACTTACAGTCGAACTATTGAATTTTGTGCCATTTAACACATAAAGTTAGCGAAAACGGCATTTTACTTTGTACTTCAATGAGAAACGGTCTGAGCAAAAACTTTTTGAAGCGAACTTTGGAAAGTATTTAATCTTGAGTAGAATGAGCTTTGGCAGACAGAAATAAGACCAATATTAACGCCACTAAGTGATATTGAAGGGCAAAAGTCTAGACGGAGGGCGGAGAGGACTGGCCCCAAATTAGCCCAAGTTTCACTTGTTTGTAATTCGCTTATTTTAAGAGGTAATTCAGAGTTTTGGGATCGAATCGTTTTGTTTTTTTATTCTCTACAACTTTGCTACGTATAAAAGTTTCTGTAGGATGTACGGTTTAGTTATTATTAGAGAAAAACTTTTAAATGGGCAAATTAAGCCATCTTAATGAAGCCGCCATTTCGTATTCCACCAATTTTGAGATGGCAGACAAAGATTTTCTCACTCAGAACGGACTAAATTTTCAAAATCTAATATCAAACCTTCTCCTCAAATTACTACATATTTTCGGCCCTGGCTCCACTCCAGGACACCAGGGAATCGAAGAACAAAAATTACGACAGAGGCTCAAAAACATTATTCAATTTAAAGTTGAATTTCTTCTTCTTCTAATTCTCATGAGTTCTTTTCTAATCCGCATGAGTTGAAGTTAGTTTTAAACTAATTGCTTGCAACATTCTATTTTTTCTGCACTTTTTTATCATTTGAAATAAACTATCTTAGTGGTAACAGATTCTTATGCTCATTTTATTTCACATGGTGGAAATTTTTTTTTTTTAAATTTGGAAAACTGTAGTACTAAGGAAGTGTTTCCCGTCAGTAGCATGTACAATTTAGAAACACTTTTCGAGCGAGCACAGTGAATTGTCGCCGATTTCTGAAACTCGCGAAATTCCAATTTCTCTGGCACAGTTTCAAGCAACTCACAAATTTTTTAAATTGTTTATGCCGAAATGGAATTGCATATGCTTTCCAATGATGACCATCTATTTGATTTTTTTTATGAATAAAAATTGGTTTTCTAGCCAATTTTAGAAGGAGGAACATAATTTATGAAAGTAAAAAATTCCAGTCATGCAGCATCATCGTATGAGCAAATTTTCTCTAATTACCTACTATTAAATGTTAAATTGTATTGAAATTTGAGCAATTTCAATAGAAAGAAATCGTTAAAACTCGGCCCTTCGGGCCTCGCCAGAGGACAAGCCCCCTGGACCCCCGGATGGTTACTGCGTAGATCCTTCGGCTAAAATTCAAGAAACATGCTTTAGCCGTGTTTTATCTGTATGCTGTTTGCTTTTACTATGAATTTGTTGTCTGTTGTTTTAATTTAGCTCTTTACGGGCCTGCTTTTCAAATTGCTCGTCATTTCATTCACCTCTTGATGTCCCAAAGGTATTCTTATTATTAAGAAATCGAAAACATCTGAAACGTCGAAGAACACATCGCAACTAAAAGCCTAGGTTACTAAGATCCTTTGGTTACTTTTTGGTAAAAACGATGATTTTAGTTATAACCTAGCACTTTCCAAGTTGAAAAATTAATGGCCTTGTTTTGTAGTAGAGTTCTCGGAATTGACAGTTGGACTAAATTTTTTAATGAGCCGGGTAGGTACTAACAAGTTACTTAAAAAAACTCGAACTCAGAACTGCCCTTTTCAGTGAGAATGACCCATATATAAATTTCTCCCTTGAGGGGAAAAACGATAGATCATGGACATGTCAAAGTTGTAGACATTACTTTACACTCTGTTGGGATGATGGAAAAGTGAAAATGGACATTACTTTCCACTCTGTTGGGATGTTGGGAAAGTAAAAATGGACATTACTTTCCACTCTGTTGGGATGTTGGGAACGTAAAAATGGACATTACTTTCCACTCTGTTGGGATGTTGGGAACGTATAAAATGGACATTACTTTCCACTCTATTGGGATGTTGGGAACGTAATAATGGACATTACTTTCCACTCTGTTGGGATGTTGGGAAAGTAAAAATGGACATTACTTTCCACTCTGTTGGGATGTTGGGAACGTAAAAATGGACATTACTTTACACTCTGTTGGGATGATGGAAAAGTGAAAATGGACATTACTTTCCACTCTGTTGGGATATTAAAAGTGGACAGTACTTTCCACTCTGTTGGGATGTTGGGAACGTAAAAATGGACATTACTTTCCACTCTGTTGGGATGTTGGGAACGTATAAAATGGACATTACTTTCCACTCTATTGGGATGTTGGGAACGTAATAATGGACATTACTTTCCACTCTGTTGGGATGTTGGGAAAGTAAAAATGGACATTACTTTCCACTCTGTTGGGATGTTGGGAACGTAAAAATGGACATTACTTTACACTCTATTGGGATGCTGAGAAAGTAAAAGTGGACATTACTTTCCACTCTGTTGGGATGTTGGGAACGTATAAAATGGACATTACTTTCCACTCTATTGGGATGTTGGGAACGTAATAATGGACATTACTTTCCACTCTGTTGGGATGTTGGGAAAGTAAAAATGGACATTACTTTCCACTCTGTTGGGATGTTGGGAACGTAAAAATGGACATTACTTTACACTCTATTGGGATGCTGAGAAAGTAAAAGTGGACATTACTTTCCACTCTGTTGGGATGTTGGGAAAGTAAAACAGAAGTCTAGGAAGGTTAGTCGGTTGTTGAGGAAGGCGGAATTAGGCTGTACTTCATTTTTTTACTCCAGTTCTACAAAAAATCACCCTGTTGCCATGGTGATGCTAACCTAATGGGAGCAGTTAGGGGGGGAGGGAGACGATCGAGGGGGCGGTCGCCCGGCCTTCGGGAGCAGAGTGGGGGATAGGCTTTCCCCGCCACGTCCTAGCAGTTTGAGATAAATCCGCTAGGGGCGCAGTTTGCAGCTCCAGTTTTACCTATTTTCCAAACTCGTAAATTGACCGTTTTCTTTTGTGGAGCGGACAGAGGATGGAAAATAGACTCCAGCGTGATTTAAATCATGCAAATCGGTCCACAAATGCCTGAGAAAGTGTTAAAAAACCATGAAATCTTGACTATTTTCATACAATTTAAATTCAGTTTAAAATTTTCTTTCCTCGAGGAATAACTACAAACGAAATTGAACTAATCAAGCTTTGGAGTGTGAAAATTGATCAACTACTTAAAATGTTATGATAATAAAACCTCCTGAAGGAGGGTTTGAACAGCCTTAACATTAAAAGCATAACCGTATTTTTTATCACTGTTATCAGTGATTATTTTTGTACTCAAAGGTACAATGAGTGGAACAATCAACAAACCCCTGTTGAGTCTATAGACACCATCAACTGCTACACTGATGGTTCGGTACTAGTGCATTACAGGGCTGGACGGTTCGATTATTGAGATAATCAAAATATGTGATTATGTATCGATTCTGCTCCGTTCGAGGTTTCGTCCTTTTCCCGGACGCCAGCCATATTTGCTTTGCAAACAGTCGTTTTTCTAGTTGTTGTGTTGAGTGTTGTTTTATCGTCGAATCATGGATTTTATATCTTTCAAATCTCTCGTGCGCGATGTCAATAGTGTAATCCACCGCGTCATACCAACGGTGCACGAGCAACCACAAAATGCGGTTGATTTACGCACCCACAAAAATGCAGATTAGTTGGAAATGTAGATCAGAATGAAGTGTATAGTTTGGTGGTCTGGATGCTCGCAAGCTCGCATCTCAAAAATACATAACATCAAGTAGTCAATCCCTACCTAACCCTACAGTAGAAATGAAAAAACACTAGAAACAGTAGAAATTAGAAATGATTGATTCCTACCAGTTAAAATGAAAAAACAGTAGAAATTATAAAACCGCTGGAAAACGGCGGAATATCGAATGTGTACCTACTAATCGATACATAATACCATATTTCGATTATCTCAATTATAATGCACTAGTACCAAAACAACCATGAAAATCTCCCGTTGTAAGAGTTGGTTCATTTCTGCCCCATCAAACAGGGAAACCTTCATCTGTTGAAATTTCACACTTTTGACCTCAGATGCTGATTCGGCGCACTTGAAAATCCCCAATAGCAATTTTCAGCTCAAAAGACCGATTAGCTCGGCCGATAAACGTGTAGGAAGACCATGCGTGACGTAGTAGGCAGGGGGCTGTGACATCACAGGGCAAATGGATTTCTTCGGCTGTTTTACTGGTCAGACACCCATCAGATAGCACCTTTTGGTTTATTATTTCCAATAATAAGCTTATGTGATCGTGTAGCAAACAATTTTTATAACCCCCCCCCCCCCCCCCCCCCCAACTTTGTCAACGTTTCAGAAGTGTAGAACCCAAATTTGAAATGTCCGTTCGCCGTCCGGGCCATAAAAGGCATAAGAATTGACTTAAAATACCTGTTCTTTCGCACATAGACTCCATTTGGAGTCTAGTTGGTCCTAACGTTTAACCATCCCGATCGCTTTACTCGCATAGATGCTATGGGCCAAAAACGGGCGACTTACGCACGCGCATGGCACGCTTGGCAGGGGTCACGGTGGGTGGTGAGTGGGGGGTGGAGTGAGAGGAGTCGCCGCGGCACCTTGTGGGGGCTGGGTGACCAGGGGCGTAGCAGAGGGGTGTAGGAGAATGGATATTTATTACTTTTACGTGTTATACCCATATAATACGCCGCGCCAACCTGAGGGGGGCATTAGGGGGCTTTAGGGGTATAGTGGAACGGAACCTGGGGAGTAGCAGAAAGGCGTCCGGGGCGTATCGGAACGGATATAATATATATTTTATTACTTTTACCCCATATAACATTTAACCTACCTTGAACACACTATTATAGTATATTTAGTATATTATATCATACTATAGTATGTTACAAAAATAATTGATCCAGCCCATCTAAAATCCTTTGTTCTTCTTCTTCCCAAAATCTTCTCAGATAGTTCAAAGCAAATCGTTTTTAAATTAAAATTGCATTACATGGGCAGGTTGGAGTCTGAACCCAGTAGACGAATAGCTGTTTACTTATTATATTTCTGCCATAGGTAAGTGGGGTGTCGTCACCCAAGTAATTTCGGACGCAGAATCACCTGGGATAGGTCCCAGATGGTTTTGGAATCCAGTGTACCTACGGTTTTAGTTTGATTCCTGTAGAAATTAGCTCCGTGGATTGAATGAGACCACTCGGGTGGCTGTACGATCATCCATTTACTCCCCATCGGGAGCGCAGCCTGTAACGTGAGTACAGAGGTGGATAGGTACTAGAAAAGAGACTGGCGAAAGCCCTAGAGCATGCTGGTTACTATAGCTGGCTATCTGATTCAGAAATAATAAACCATTATGTAATAATTTGCAGAGTTTTTGGAAAGATATTGCTAAGATTTCTTATTTGCTCTAAGAGCAAATAAGAAATAGGTAACAATGAAATATCCCCAATCGAAGAATTGATTGATTTCAGGGCTCCCACAAGCTACTACGTTTTCTTGGAGAATTTAACGATTTCATCTTCCTGTTGTATTCATTCTTTGGTTGATATAGTTTGAATATTGACTACTTTCGGGTCTTCTTCTCCTGATTCCTGGAATTGGCAAAATATCAAAGTTGTTTAAATTTGGTTCTCACCAGATGAGTGGTGGCAGCCTAGCATTAGGTATAACCTAGGTGTTCTCCTGTGGGCATAACCTTAAATTTGAATATTTCTGTAAACTTAACCATAAAAAGGGTACTTCGATGAAGATTATACGTTGCTTATAGGTAAGCTAGTGTGATCCTACAGTGGTAAACATAAAAACTTGCGTCTACGTGGAGCTCACATATAGGGATCCTCCACCGAATAGTCTCGATAGTATCGATTCCGCCTCTTAACACATCGATGCATTCAGATGCAGTGATAGGAGTTGTTTCAGAGCGCTCTGGAGACCTCCCTCAAAAGCATTTCCTACGGAGCGGTGAAGTACTGTGATTGTTACAGAATCGACGGTTGAGGCGTAGTCCAATCGTTAGGATAATGGTCTCGTGAGCCGAACGTCGTGGGTTCGCTGCGGGGTCATTTTTTTTTTTTTTTTTTGCTCGTAGAACTCCTGAAATATATTTCTAATACGTCATTTTGACCTACATGTCCACTGCTTGACTACTTGATGTTATGTATTCTTGAGATTCGAGCTTGCGAGCATCAGACCACCAAACTATACACTTAGTTCTGACCTGCATGTCCAACTATTCTGCATTTTCACTAAGGGATTGACTGGAACTTTTTCAATTTTGGCGCTCAGGTCAGTAGATTTCAAAATGAGCAAATCGATGTATTGGGAGGCTGAATCGATACTGTCGAGAATGGCTATTCGATGGCAGTAAATAAGAGTGCGGGATCCCTATATGTGAGCTCCACGGAGACGCAAGTAACATAAAATGGCTTGGTTCATCTCTTTGCCGCGTGGCGCGCTCGGGGCGTTTCACCGCCTTCTCCCCACTTGCTTCTCCGTGCAGCACACATCGAGGGATCCCCCACTCTTCTTTTCTGCCATCGAATACTCTCGATACTATCGATCCAGCCTCCCAACACATCGATGCAGTCAGAAGTTCTGAAAAGGGAGGGGATAGAATCGGTTCCCTCCTCCGCCGCGCAGCGGCGCTAGTCTCCCACTTTTATCTCCCTCCTGCTGAATAGTGAAGTATTGTGATTGTCTCCATATACGATAGCTGAAGTGTAGCTCAATGGATAAGGACACGGTCTCGTGAGACTAACGTCGTGGGTTCAATTCTGACTAGCTGGTGTATTTTTTTTTTGCTTGTAAAACTCCCGAAATGTACTTCTAAAACATCATTCTGACCTGCATGTACAACTAATTTGAATATTCACTAAGGGATTGACTACTTGATGTTGTGTAGTTTTGAGATGCGAGCTTGTGAGCATCCAGATCACCAAACTATACACATCATTCTGATCTACATGCCCAACTAATCTGCATTTTTACTAAGGGATTGACTACTTGATGTTATGTCTTCTTGAGATGCGAGCTTGCGAGCATCCAGACCACCAAACAATACACATCATTCTGATCTACATTCCCAACTAATCTGCATTTTTACTAAGGGATTGACTACTTGATGTTATGTCTTCTTGAGATGCGAGCTTGCGAGCATCCAGACCACCAAACTATACACATCATTCTGATCTACATGCCCAACTAATCTGCATTTTTACTAAGGGATTGACTACTTGATGTTATGTCTTCCTGAGATGCGAGCTTGCGAGCATCCAGACCACCAAACTATACACATCATTCTGATCTACATGCCCAACTAATCTGCATTTTTACTAAGGGATTGACTACTTGATGTTATGTCTTCCTGAGATGCGAGCTTCCGAGCATCCAGACCACCAAACAATACACATCATTCTGATCTACATGCCCAACTAATCTGCATTTTTACTAAGGGATTGACTACTTGATGTTATGTCTTCTTGAGATGCGAGCGGGCGAGCATCCAGACCACCATACAATACACATCATTCTGATCCACATGCCTACAACAACTTTTATTTTCTAAAAATGTTAGCAGAGTTTTAGTCAAAACGAAATTGCCAACGATCATCTAGGACATAAAAAAATGGTTGCACAAAATTATGCTGAAAACGTACTTAAATTTAATTAATATTTGCTGAAAAATCTATAGAAACTGCAAAAAAATATTTTTTGAATCGCCGAATTTTATTCAGTTTGTTGCTGGTTTTAACAATCTCTTTGTACTCAAATTCCGATACAATTTAACATATCACAATACAATAGGTAATTTGAGAAAATTCGTTCATACAATCATGCTGCCTGACTGGAACTTTTTCAATTTTGGCGCTCAGAAGGTCGTTTTATTTCAAAATCAAATCGATGTGTTGGGAGGCTGGATCGATAGTATCGAGAGTATTCGATGGCAGAAAAGAAGAGTGGGGGATCCCTAGATGTGTGCTGCACGGAGAAGCAAGTCTTCTCCCCCTAGATGCTCCTTCCAGTGTGCTTCGACATGGAGGAAGAGATTCCATGCTTCCGAGTTATTCGACGGTCGACCTACTGTTGCTTTGTTGAGTATTTCTGTTGTTATATTTACGCGTTTTAAGTTTTAATATCGAATCTCCATCTCTTAAGTTCTTTCATCCAGAAACATCTCGTGAAAAACTATAATTTTGCGTTGCTATACGCTAGTGTCTGTATTGCGTGACTTCGTGTGTCCCTCGCCGTCATTGTCTGACATAATCGTTAGGTATCATTACCAGTCATTTATTGCTTTTTCGGTCCCGCGACTTACTAACGTTAGCTACGAAATATGATCATTTTTGATGGCTATGTCATGTGGAAAGACTATGAAGTGTCGACATTGATAGGTCGATACGAAGATGAGCCGGTCCTTTGGGACCCGAACCATCCTGAGTACGGACACGAGATAAAGTGTAGTGCAGCTTGGGAGAGGATAAGACGTGCGATGGGCCCACCCTTCTTCCCAGTTGAAGATTTGAAACGAATGATGGTCTCCCTGAAGGAGATGTATCGTAACAAACGGGAAAATACAATCCCAAACAATAGCCAATACACCAAGTACTTCCATAAATTGGACTCTTTTCTTGGCAAAACGTCAACGTACGTCACAACCGCCAACTCAACTCGAGTAAGTACCTCCCTTGAATTTACTCGTTTTGACGTGGTTATGTGGGTCATTCCCATACCAACCCTTCTAAGGTTATTGAGTTTACCGAAACATTCAAATCTAAGGTTATACCCACAGAGTAACAGAACACCTAGGTTATACTATAGATATAGGTCATCTGGTGAGAACCAAATATACACAGATATTTCGCCAATACCAGGAATCAGGAGAAGGAGACTCAAAAGTAGTCAATATTCAAACTATATCAACTGAGTATGAATACAACAGGAAGATGAAATCGTTAAATTCTCCAAGAGAACATAGTAGCTTGTGGAAGTCCGGAAATCAATCAATTCTTCGAATGGGGGATTTTCATGGTTGTTTTTTAATTGCTCTATAAAAAGATCTGAGCGATATCTTTCCAAAAAGGTGCCATATATTGGCCAAACAATTC
The DNA here is from genome assembly GCA_030762985.1 of Adelphocoris suturalis. NCBI lineage: Eukaryota > Metazoa > Arthropoda > Insecta > Hemiptera > Miridae > Adelphocoris > Adelphocoris suturalis. The sequence goes on along the minus strand of JAUMHS010000013.1, from coordinate 11,935,248 downwards.
GGTCTTTTGAGCTGAAAATTGCTATTGGGGGTTTTCAAGTGTGCTGAATCAGCATCTGAGGTCTGAAGCGTGAAATTTCAACAGTTAAAAGTTTCCTATTGGAAAGGAGTAAAAATATATTGGTAGTTTGGTGGGGCAGAATTGTATCAACTCTTCCAATGGGGGATTTTCATGGTTGTTTTGTATTTGCTATATAGGAAGATCTGAGCGATATCTTTCCAAAAAGGTGCTATATGATGGGTATCCGACCAGCAAAACAGCCGTAGAAATTCATTTGCCCTCTGACGTCACAGCCCCCCACCACCCTCAGCTACTACTTCACACCTGATCTTCCTATTGGCCAAACTATTCGGTCTTTTGAGCTGAAAATTGCTATTGGGGGTTTTTCAAGTGTGCTGAATCAGCATCCGAGGTCTAAAGTGTGAAATTTCAACAGTTGGAAGTTTCCCATTGGGAAGGAATAAAAATATTTTGGTAGTTTGGTGGGGCAGAATTGTATCAACTCTTCCAATGGGGGATTTTCATGGTTGTTTTGTATTTGCTATATAGGAAGATCTGAGCGATATCTTTCCAAAAAGGTGCTATATGATGGGTATCCGACCAGCAAAACAGCCGTAGAAATTAATTTGCCCTCTGACGTCACAGCCCCCCTCACCACTCTCAGCTTACTACGTCACACCTGATCTTTCTATTGACCAAACAATTCGGTCTTTTGAGCTGAAAATTGCTATTTGGGGTTTTTCAAGTGTGCTGAATCAGCATCCGAGGTCTGAAGTGTGAAATTTCAACAGTTGGAAGTTTCCCATTGGGAAGTAGTAAAAATATATTGGTAGTTTGGTGGGGCAGAAATATATCAACTCTTTCAATGGAGGATTGTCATGGTTGTTTTCTATTTGCTCAATAGGAAGATCTGAGCGATATCTTTCCGAAAAGGTGCAATATGATGGGTATCTGACCAGCAAAACAGCCGTAGATATTCATTTGCCCTCTGACGTCACAGCCTCCACCTACTACTTCACACCTGATCTTCCTATTGGCCAAACTATTCGGTCTTTTGAGCTGACAATTGCTATTGGGGGTTTTCGAGTGTGCTGAATCAGCATCCGAGGTCTGAAGTGTGAAATTTCAACAGTTGGAAGTTTCCCATTGGGAAGGAGTAAAAATATTTTGGTAGTTTGGTGGGACATTAATGTATCAACTCTTCCAACGGGGGATTTTCATGGTTGTTTTCTATTTCCTTTATAGGAAGATCTGAGCGATATCTTTCTGAAAAGGTGCCATATGATGGGTATGAATGGGGGATTTTCATGGTTGTTTTTTAATTGCTCTATAAGAAGATCTGAGCGATATCTTTCCAAAAAGGTGCCATATGATGGGTATCTGACCAGCAAAACAGCCGTAGAAATTCATTTGCCCTCTGACGTCACAGCCCCCCACCACCCTCAGCTACTACTTCACACCTGATCTTCCTATTGGCCAAACTATTCGGTCTTTTGAGCTGAAAATTGCTATTGGGGTTTTTTCAAGTGTGCTGAATCAGCATCTGAGGTCTAAAGTGTGAAATTTCAACAGTTGAAAGTTTCCCATTGGGAAGGAGTAAAAATACAAATTCAGCAAAATAGAAATAGTAAAAATTTTAAAATTTCAAAACCTTACCTACTTAACCACCAATTCAGATAAAACTAACCTATCACGCCAAACATAAAAAAGTCCAGTCATGCAGCATGACGCCATGAGCGAATTTTTGAAGAAATCGTCGACATTTCAGTCGCAATTGATCGTGTTTAGAAATTTTAGTTTATGATTTCGATAGACAAACATGGAATCAAATTATTAACACATGCACAGAGTAAACTCATCAGTTGTGATTACATTTTTTTTTTTTTTAAGCACCTACTACCTACGTTTTAAACAGCATGGTTATAGGATTGGTTATACAGGGATACTTCCATAAGAGTAGTTCAATCTGAATTTGGACAATGTTTCATGCAAATATTACCGATTTTTACAACTAGCGAACGACATTATTTCGATTTGTTGACTGATTTTTGAACTTTGAAATTTTTGAAAACTTGATACATATTCTTATAGGAATTTTTACGCTGATTCCGAATATATACCACATGTTAGTATGCTGAAAAAATTATTTCGCACAACAAATCGCAAAAAACAGGCTATTGTGAAATTGTTGACTACATTTTTGAAAATTTCAACCCGAAGATGTAATCCGATCATGCTGGCCAACGAACTTGAACTTTCGTTTTGTGTCCTTAACATTTTAAAATTTGTTTGAAGTTTCTAGCACAATTCTACGGACAGTTATCGTCTGGAATGACACATACGCATACATACATACATAAAAAAAAGTCCAGTCATGCAGCATGACCACATGAGCGAATTTTTGAAGAAATCTTCGACATTTCAGTCGCTATTGATCGTGTAGAGAAATTTTAGTTTATGATTTTGATAGACAAACATGGAATCAAATTCTATCTACAGCATGGTTCTAGCCTTAAACAGCTTGGTTCTAGGATTGGTTATACAGGGATACTTCCATAAGAGTAGTTCAATCTGAATTTGGACAATGTTTCATGCAAATATTACCAATTTTTACAACTAGCGAACGGCATTATTTCGATTTTTGACTGATTTTTCAACTTTGAAATTTTTTAAAACTTGATACATATTCTTATAGGAAATTTTACGCTGATTCCGAATATACCACATGTTAGTATGCTGAAAAAATTATTTCGCACAACAAATCGCAAAAAACCGGCTATTTTGAAATTTTTGACTACATTTTTGAAAATTTCAACCCGAAGATGTAATCCGATCATGCTGGCCAACGAACTTGAACTTTCGTTTTGTGTCCTTAACATTTTAAAATTTGTTTGAAGTTTCTAGCACAATTCTACGGACAGTTATCGTCTGGAATGACACATACATACATACATACATACATATATACATACATATATACATACATACATACATAAAAAATGCGTTAAACTTCAGAATATGATTCAGAATAGCCTGAAACGGATTTCTGCATAAAAATTTTTCAAAAATTCACATTCTACAAATTTTGAGGCGAGAGCAATAGCTTAATTTTCTTCAAAAATTCGCTAAAATGCGTTAAACTTCAGAAATAGATTCAGAATAGCCTGAAACGGATTTCTGCATAAAATTTTTTCAAAAATTCACATTCTACAAATTTTGAGGCGAGAGCAATAGCTTAATTTTCTTCAAAAATTCGCTAATATATTGGTAGTTTGGTGGGGCAGAAATGTATCAACTCTTTCAATGGAGGATTGTCATGGTTGTTTTCTATTTGCTCAATAGGAAGAGCTGAGCGATATCTTTCCGAAAAGGTGCCATATGATGGGTATCTGACCAGCAAAACAGCCGTAAAAATTCATTTGCCCTCTGACGTCACAGCCTCCACCTACTACGTCATACCTGATCTTTCTATTGGCCAAACTATTCGGTCTTTTGAGCTGAAAATTGCTTTTGTTGTTTTTTCAAGTATGTTGTATCATCAACTTAGGTTTAAAGTGTGAAATTTCCACAGTTGAAAGTTTCCCATTGGGAAGTAGTAAAAATATATTGGTAGTTTGGTGGGGCAGAAATGTATCAACTCTTCCAATGGGGAATTTTCATGGTTGTTTTCTATTTGCTATATAGGAAGATCTGAGCGATACATTTAGAAAAAGGTGCCATATGATGGGTATCTGACCACCAAAACAGCCGTAGATATTCATTTGCCCTGTGACGTCACAGCCTCCACCTACTACGTCACACCTGATCTTCCTATTGGCCAAACTATTCGGTCTTCTGAGCTAAAAATTGCTATTGTTGTTTTTTCAAGTATGTTGTATCATCAACTTAGGTTTAAAGTGTGAAATTTCCACAGTTGAAAGTTTCCCATTGGGAAGTAGTAAAAATATATTGGTAGTCTGGTGGGGCAGAAATGTATCTACTCTTCCAATGGGGGATTTTCATGTTTGTTTTCTATTTGCTCAATAGGAAGATCTGAGCGATATCTTTCCAAAAAGGTGCCATGTGATGGGTATCTGACCAGCAAACTAGCCGTAGAAATTCATTTGCCCTCTGACGTCACAGCCCCCCCACCACCCTCAGCTACTACTTCACACCTGATCTTCCTATTGGCCAAACTATTCGGTCTTTTGAGCTGACAATTGCTATTGGGGGATTTTCAAGTGTGCTGAATCAGCATCTGAGGTCTAAAGTGTGAAATTTCAACAGTTGAAAGTTTCCCATTGGGAAGGAGTAAAAATATATTGGTAGTTTGGTGGGGCAGAAATGTATCAACTCTTCCAATGGGGGATTTTCATGGTTGTTTTCTATTTGCTCAATAGGAAGATCTGAGCGATATCTTTCCAAAAAGGTGCCATATGATGGGTATCTGACCAGCAAAACAGCCGTAGAAATTCATTTGCCCTCTTTCTATTGGCCAAACTATTCGGTCTTTTGAGCTGAAAATTGCTACTGGGGGGTTTTCTACTCTGCTGAATCAGCATCTGAGGTCAAAAGTGTGAAATTTCAACAGTTGAATGTTTTCCATTGCTAAGAAGTAACAGTTTTTATCGATGTTTTAGCGAATTTTAAGTACCTACATTTTACACCATAATTTTATACATAAATTTTTGAATGTTCCATTTTATAGTTATTAAACTTAATTTAAGCAATATTCTGCTTAAAAAAATATGAATTCAACGATTTTTACCTGTTTTTTGCTATTTTTAGTGATTTTTTCAACACTTTTTTTGAAATTTGACCAATTTAATGTTGCTGGCCAACGAACTCGTCCTTTCGCTCGGAAAGCTTGGTTTTTTGGTGGAGCAAAATTGGAATTTTTATCTCAATCCTAATGAGAGATATCGCCTGGAAAGACACACACAGGCACACAATCACTTTTTTTTTTTAATCTCCCCTCAAAGGTGGAGGCGGCACACCATTAAAAAGTTAAAATGAAAAAAATGAATGAAAGAAATGGGGAGAACGCCCAGGTTTACCCGACGCCGGCTCTAGGGATAAGGGAAGTTGCAGGATGAGGAGGAAGAATGGGATGAAAGGAAGTCCCCCTATAAAATGACCACCAGTTTAATTAAGAACCCCTCAGGACACGGGTGGCAGTACCACGGAGTACTCCTGCCGAGATGCCCAACTCGAGTAACTCCGTGTTGCTTTTTCTGTCATGTGGCAATGTCATTGATGTTATTAGGTGCCACTGCTATTAGCTCAGATATTGCTTGTCGCAGATCATTTCTATCATATTTACTTTTCTTAGCCCGCCAGGTCTGCTCTATGTCCCACGCTGCCACTGACAACCTGTACATCCAGAATTATAGCAGACCCATCGGGCTTGATCGCAACAACATCTGGAGCTTCTTGCCTTGGTAACTCGGCATGTGATATAGTCTCTCCCTTTCGACATCCCAACCGCTAGATGACAAAGCACCTGCTATCTGCTTGGCAACCGCATCGTGATGTAAAATGCGGCCACCGTGAGTACGAGGACGTATAATGTAGCCACCCGGACGGCGTGAAAATGGTGATAGTCGCGGGCCCCAATGCCCTCTGAAGCCCATTCCACCCACTGGGTAGAAATGGGGGATTCAGAGTACTGTCAGAGTTCTTTACCATCTACTGACTCATGCAGTGCAGCAGCAAACTCAGCAGATGAGCTGGGTTTTGGAGCAGTTGGTGTTGCTCGGTCGAACCATAACAACTGCTGCCTGACAAAGCAAAGGTCAGCAGCAGTTGTTATGGTTCGACCGAACAACACCAACTGCTCCAAAACCCAGCTCATCTGCTGAGTTTGCTCGACGAAGTCAAAGTCAGCAGCAGTGCAGGCGACCTCCCAGCTCGAGCCCCTTAAGGGCAAGCAGGCACTGGCGGCGTAATGATAGGATAGGATCGGGCGGGGATGGGTGTCTATCCTAAGACAAAGCACTCCTGATCCACCACTGTCACCTTATGCTGGCGGCCTGAAGGGACCAAGGTAAAGACATTGTGGGTGATCTGCAATCCTTCATGGGTTTCAGCGAGTATTATGACATCATTGGCAAAAGCCAATGCACCTACTCGCACCCCAGGGGCGAGATCAAACCCTATTTCATCTGGCAGCATACCCAAGGCTGTATCCACGACCAGGTTAAAGAGGAGTGTCGATAGAGAATCCCCTTGGTGTACCTCGTGCCCAATAGCAACATCCCCTGACCTCTCACCTACTGTCTCGAGGACAGTCACGCCTTCATGGTAGAGACAGGCAACACACTCAATTAAACGAGCAGGGGCCCCGATACCATGAAGGCAATCAGTCAGGGCAAAATGGCTTACAGTGTCAAAGGCATTAGCGACGTCCGGAGAGGCAAGATGGAGCTGCCGTTTCTTGATGCAGGCCAGCGAAATGACAGTTTGGAGAACTGTTAGGTTCTCCACGGTGCCATCCGCTGGCCAAAATGCTCTCCGGACGTCGTCACCTATGACACCAGCCACTTGGAAGTGAGACGCCACAATCTTTTGAAAGTGGCGGAAAACAACCGACGATATAGAAATGGGTCGGTAGCCTCCAGGCCCACTTCCTCCTTTCATTGGGATGAAGATGGTCCGGGCACGAGTCAACGCTTTCGGGGGTCTTCCCGAAAGAAGTCACAGGTTGAGGATGAGCAGCTTGATATTTTTCAAGGCTTTATTCCAGCGTCGGGTAGAAATACCATCAGGTCCAGCAGATGTGGAGTTTTTGACACGGCACTCCTGTGCCTTGTCATGAAGAACCGGCGTGCACATGATGCTGCGTAAGGAATCCCTGGTGGAAGCTGGGGGCACCACCGGCTCACCAGGGTTGTGGCTGGGAGCACTCGAGAGTGGCTCCCAATAGTCCACAAACTCCTGGAGAGGGGGTAAAACTTTTTCATCCCCAGCTCCCTCCAGTACCTCGGCAGCTACACGAGTCTGATGCTTCCTCCATAACTTCTAGACCCGCTGGTATTCCCACCTCCTTGCTTGCTTGGCTGCTCTGCGACCTCCACGAGGCACTAACACAGGAGGATTTCCTCCCTGATGCCTCACCACGGTCGCATCCCCAACCTGTGGGAAGACCCTACGTATAAAAGCCGCGACCTCGTCTTCCAAGCCATCAGGCCTCTCAACAGTCCGCCTCGCCAGTTCTTGTAGGTAGGCACTCTCATAACCTTCAATGCGACCTACCTGCTCCCCGAACCTCAACACTTCGGTCTTCAAATCATCAAGACGACCAGAGGGATGATTGCTGAATGGCAGGCTGTTGCCCCACGCCTGTAGGAGATGCGGGAGAGGCCCCAGGACTATTTGCCAGGATTGCATCCTGGACAAACTAAATCACTCGCGACGAAGTTGTGGAAACCCATCTCAGAACTGCAGTTAGTGAAAAACGTTGTCTATTTCCACGAAAAATAAAGAGTTACAATGTTAAATCGATTTTGACGGTTAGGCCATCATCAGTAACAAACATTAACAGTTTATGGTAACATAATGAGTTAATGTTTGTTACTGATGATGGCCTAACCGTCGACATCGATTTAACATTATTACTCTTTATTTTTCGTGGAAATAGACAACGTTTTTCACTAACTTCCATCATGGACAAGCTGCTTGTAGTGGCGCCTCAGGCGAAGAGATTGAATGGCAGAAAGCGTGTGCATGGGAAAACGGGCTTGCAAGAAAACATTTATATTGCGTACCCCATAACGCACTGCTTCCGCCTCCTCTGCTGCCAATAGCCGCAAATCCACACACACACACGCACGCGCACGCGCACGCGCACACGCGCACACACACACACACACACACACACACACACACACACACACACACACACACACTTACACTCACACAAACACACACATACATGTATATATATATGTATATATATTATTATTTAAGAAAGAAATTTCACAAATAGAAGAAGAAGAAAATTTAGGTTCTGATATTTCGAAAAAATCTTGATCACAGAAATTTGTGAAATTTCTTTCTTAAATAATAATTTATAAAGTTCTTTAGAACCAATAATATATATATAGATATATATATTATATATATTTATTATGTATAGGTATACGTTCAAACAATGTTTACAAAAACAAGAGCGTACGTCACTAAACTAATTTTTATATTTCGGCTTAATGCCGAATATATCTCCGTATAAACGTCAAAATTCCCAAAATTCATTCTTCTTTGTAGTTTTGAAAAAGGCATTAAGCCGAAATATAAAAATTAGTTTTGTGACGTACGTTCTTGTTTATGTAAAAATGGTTTGAACATATACATGCTCTTGTAGAGCCTTTCATTGAACTAAGTAATATATATATATATATATATATATATATATATATATATATATATATATATATATATATATATATATATATATATACAGTGGCGTAGCTAAGCTATTTCATATGGGTGGGGCAACAGTCGAGGATTTCATTTTATTTTATAGTTTTGCTATTAATTCTAATGCTTGTAGCTGAGTATACGAAGACTCTTAATGAAACACCAAACTCCCCCCCCCCCCCCCCCGTTAATGCCAAACGTACATATAAGTAGGTAGTTGCTCAATAGCTTTTTGTAATGATCTGAAATAACGGACGTTTTCATATTCATAAACCTACCTACGGATTATTAAAACATAATACTACTTAGAAAAAACGCTGCAAATTATTACACAAAGGTTCATTATTTTTTCAATTGAGCATGATCGTAGTTTTAGTTGGCTAGAGTACGTCATAAGGCCTGTCCAGACGCCTCGGCGTGTCCTACTTCGAGTTGCCACAACCTATACTTCTATAATTATATACGCATGTTTATATTTCTCGATTTGAGCTCCTATCTATTCAAATAGTTATTGCCTTAATAATATCATTATCTAAGTACGTACGAAAAGTCGAGAGGATATGTTATTAAATATGCGTAGGAAAAGCTTTGGTATTAACACACAAATATGACCTTTAAAAAAACATATTCATGCCTCGAAGGAACGCCGGCGCCGTACCCGCCACAAGCCGCGGCGCCGGCGCCTCCTCTCACTCCACCCCCCTCACCACCCACAGTGACCCCCTGCCAAGCGTGCCAGGCGTGCGTGCGTAGAAAAACACACTTTTTCGCCCGTTTTTGGCCCATAGCATCTATGCGAGTAAAGCGATCGGGATGGTTAAACGTTAGGACCAACTAGACCCCAAATGGAGTCTATGTGCGAAAGAACGGGTTTTTTAAGTCAATTCTTAGGCCTTTTATGGCCCGGACGGCGGACGGCGAACGGCGGACGGACATTTCAAATTTGGATTCTACGTACCTTGAAACGTAAAGTGACAAAGTTTGAGGGGGGGTTATAAAAATTTTTTGCTACACGATCACATAGGCTTATTATTGGAAATAATAAACCAAAAATAATATCCAAATAACAAATCAGAACGTGGAAAATTACGATAAATACGAATAGGTACCTACCAATGAACTGAGGAGCACTAGGTTTATTATACTTTTACTAGACTTACTGTATGCAAATTCATATACCTATGTGGACTTGCTGTCTTACAGGTTTATCCTCAATTGTTACTTCCGTGTGAAAATAACTTTTTCTGGACAATATCATACAATTGTATTATATAAGCAGGTACCTACCTACGCTAAATGAAATACAGGGCATGAAACCGAGATCAAGAAACATAAAAAATGTAAACAAACTCAAACCTGCAATATGCTAGGTTAGAATAGAAATACTGCTACACTAGATTATTTTAATCTTTTCTATTAAACTATTTCAATCACCACTGCAGGCATCTATTTATTGTATTCTTGCTTCATTTTAACTGGGATTTTATTCGTAAATTAATGGTGTAATACATCGGAAAACTGTTTAGAAACGAACAGCCAAGCTTGATCAAGTAGGCATTGAAAAGTAGGGGAAGTTCATTGGGGAATCGGTGGATACTGAACAATGGATATTTTTGACATTTTATGTCTTTGCTATGGCACATAAACTAAAAAAACGTCACGGAAAATAATTGCTCACGAAAATTGCTCACGAAAATTGTCCCAAGTGGCCACAACGATGATTATGACCATCAGAAATGACGTTGATTTGGTATGTAGCCCCTTGAGGGACTTCTGAACACAACTGACCGATCCCAAATCAGCTGAGTGGCTCTAGAATCCAGTTTTTTCCCTAATGATCCCACGATTCTGAGATTTGGTATGTGGGCCCTTGAGGGACTTCTGAACACAACTGACCGATCCCAGATCAGCTGAGTGGCTCTAGAATCCAGTTTTTTCCCTAATGATCCCACGATTCTGAGATTTGGTATGTGGGCCCTTGAGGGACTTCTGAACACAACTGACCGATTACAGATCAGCTGAGTGGCTCTAGAATCCAGTTTTTTCCCTAATGATCCCACGATTCTGAGATTTGGTATGTGGGCCCTTGAGGGACTTCTGAACACAACTGACCGATCCCAGATCAGCTGAGTGGCTCTAGAATCCAGTTTTTTCCCTAATGATCCCACGATTCTGAGATTTGGTATGTGGGGCCTTGAGGGACTTCTGAACACAACTGACCGATTACAGATCAGCTGAGTGGCTCCAGAATCCAGTTTTTTCCCTAATGATCCCACGATTCTGAGATTTGGTATGTAGCCCCTTGAGGGACTTCTGAACACAACTGACCGATCCCAGATCAGCTGAGTGGCTCTAGAATCTAGTTTTTGACATTTTATGTCTTTGCTATGGCACATAAACTAAAAAAAGTCACGGAAATTGCTCACGAAAATATTCTGATGATTTCCGCTTACAACCGAGTCGTTGCTAGGGAAATGGTACTTCGTCGTTTTTCATCTCACTAAATTCGTTGTTCATTCGTTCGAAAGCTCTCGATTTATCCAACCATAATATGTTATTTACTGCGAAGTGCGTGGCCAACAAGCTGAGTTATGAGCATGGTTATTTGAATAATTGTGTACACTCAGGTGATCATTCTCAATAATTGATATTGTGAACATAACTGCAACCGCTTGTTAAATTTTGATGATACGAGTCTGCAACTAAAGACATAAAATGTCCCAATGTGTTGCAGACTCGTATGCAAGCGTCGAAATGGTGTTTCTGATGATTTTTTTATCTAAAGTGTTCTATAACGAGTGCTATGATCATATGGAGACATACAAATTCTAGGGAAAAATCGCATATGGACTAGCCCGAGAAGGTAGTGGGGAATGACTTGATTTCAGTTTGTAGTATCCACATTTCCGTTTTGTTGACTAGGTGATTTTACTATGCTCCGTGGGGCTGTACAATATCCACCCCATTTTGCCCCTACACAAATGAACCTAAGAAAAATGTCTTTATTAAGAGCGACTCAAGACCGCTTGGCAACCAGAATCGTATAATAATAATAGTAGTTGTGTTTTACTAATTACATTCTCTAATTGAAGGTGTTAGGTACTGAAGTTGGAAGTGTAAAATTATTAATTCGGCCAAATCCATACAACAAAATTCTGCATCCTCTATAATTTATGGAGGGGCTGTGCCCACCCTGCCCCTCCTCAAACTACGCCACTGTATATATGAAAAAGTGTTAAACTGTAGGATTCGTTTCATAATGCCTCAAAACGGATTTCAATGAATAAATTTTTCAGAACTTTTGATTTAAAAATTTTCCGAGACATTGCAATAGTTTCATTTTCTACAAAAATTCGCTAAATGAACAAAAAATTTCATCGTTTTTAAGAAATAAATCTCACTTAATAATTAAAATTAGACGTTAAATCTGAATGCTCAATATTCTTAATTTCAGGTTGAGAAGATCGGAGATATTGAAGACGTCAAGGTAGCATTAGACCAGAAACTGAAGGACATCACAAAGGACTTAGCTACCAAGGGTGATGTTAAGGAGTTAACGCAGCAAGTCACAAAGGACTTAGCTACCAAGGATGATGTTAAGGAGTTAACGCAGCAAGTTGTTAACTTGCAGCATGAGAATAATACTCTTAAACAGGAGGTGGGTGCCCTCAGATTGGAGCTATTTGCTCGTGATAAGCGAAAATACTCTCTCGATAATGCGATTCGGAGGGATAATCTTATTTTCAGCGGTATTTGATGAATGTTATAAGGTCTTTCATTGCTCAGGTTGAGGTCGAAAGTGTGAAATTTCAACAGTTGAAAGTTTCCCATTGTAGAATTAAAACTTCGTTCAGAAAAATTCGAAAGATGTTGGGACGATTTCGTAACCATTCAAAACAAAATTGAACAAAGAAGTAACAGTTTTTATCGATTTGATAGCGAATTTTAAGTACCTACATTTTACACCATAATTTTATACATAAATTTTTGAATGTTCCATTTTATAGTTATTAAACTTAATTTAAGCAATATTCTGCTTGAAAAAATATGAATTCAACGATTTTTACCTGTTTTTTGCTATTATTTACTTAATGTATTTGAACATACATACATTTCGTATGCTTTACGAAAAATACCTAATTGAAACAGTTGTAGTGTAAACATCATTAACGTAGTGTTTTCACTTCCCACTTGAATCAACTATGAGAGTACACAATTTAGGAATTGATCGTCGTGATTTAAAATTCGACGTTAAATCTGAATGCTCAATATTCTTAATTTCAGGTTGAGAAGATCGGCGGAGATATTGAAGACGTCAAGGTAGCATTAGACCAAAAACTGACAGACATCACAAAGGACTTAGCTACCAAGGATGATGATGTTAAGGAGTTACCGCAGCAAGTTGTTAACTTGCAGCTCGAGAATAATACTCTTAAACAGGAGGTGGGTGCCCTCAGATCGGAGTTATTTTCTCGTGATAAGCGAATAGACTCTCTTGATAATGCGATTCGGAGGAATAATATACAGGGTGAGTCTCTCGCAAATGCAGAAAAAAAAAAAAAATTTGGGTAAAACTACATCAAAAATGGAGTAAAATGCCGCCAACTGCATATTTTTATCTCAATCCGTTCTTGAGATATGATTTTTTAAAGGTTTTTTCAGGAAAACCGTGTTTTTTTCCTTTTAAACTCAACTTTCTTCACTTTACTTCATTTAATTTTAATTTTTGACCACATTTTCGGAATCAGCACTAAATTCACTACAAGAATAGTGTACTTGGGTTCTTGAAAAGTACCATCCAAAGACCCTCACATCAGCTCAAACATTGACGATTTTGAAAAAATAATATTTCTGAAAATCTTTAAAACTTTACTACCTTTTTAAAAAGAATCCTAGAAACTGGCAAATCTCATGAAAACTGCTTTGTCTAATACTCTTTCCAACGGTATAATCAAGTTTACTTTTATTTTGTTATTTAGTGGAGAAAATGATGTTTTAATGTTAAAAAATGTGGGTTTTTCAATGAAATCGTTGGTTTTCTCGAAAGATGACCCTCCATGAACCTACGAGTATGGGGTCGGTTTCTATGTATATTTTCACGCTGTATCGAATGGTAACATTCGTAGATCTCTCCAACCCCGTTGTAACCGAGTTTTACACATAAAATCGCAAATGTTTAGTTTGTTTGTTACGATTAAATGTATGTGTGTTATGGGGTAAAACTAGTTAATTAAAGTGTAAAACTCGATTATAACGTAGTTGAGAGATCTGCAAGAGTTTCCATTCGATCCAGCGAGAAAAAATACATAGAAACCGACCCCATACTCGTTGGTTCATGGAGGGTCATCTTTCGAGAAAACCAACAATTTCATTGAAAAACCCACATTTTTTAACATTAAAATATTATTTTCTCCCCTAAATAACAAAATAAAAGTAAAATTAAAAATATCGTTGGAAAGCATAGTAGATGAAGCAGTTTTCATGAGATTTCCCAGTTTCCAGGATTCTTTTTAAAAGAGTAGTAAAGTTTTAAAGATTTTCAGAAATATTATTTTTTCAAAATCGTCAATGTTTGAGCTGATGTGAGGGCCTTTGGATGGTACTTTTCAAAAACCCAAGTACACTATTCTTATAGTAAATTTAGTGTTGATTACGAAAATGTGGTCAAAAATTAAAATTAAATGAAGTAAAGTGAAGAAAGTTGAGTTTAAAAGGAAAAAAACACGGTTTTCCTGAAAAAACCTTTAAAAAATCATATCTCGAGAACGGATTGAGATAAAAATATGCAGTTGGCGGCATTTTACTCCATTTTTGATGTAGTTTTACCCAAATTTTTTTTTGCATTTGCGAGAGACTCACCCTGTATATAATATATATTAGGGATGAGTCGATTCCCGATACCGATTCTCGATACCACCGATTCTTAGGCATTGGTATCGGTATCGAGAATCGATAGCCTAAAGCCGATACCGATACCGCCCGGTGATGGGCGTTTTATTACACTACGGTACTATTGCAACCATCTAACAACGAAGATGGTTGTACCGTGCAACCGTTGTGTGAAGTTAGCAGTTGCGAAACATGAATTGTCCAAAACACAACTTACAATTATTACTTTGTTTACAAGTTGGCTTGTGTTATTTTGTTTGTGACAACAGAAGCATTAGACAAAGCTATGTTTTCCAAGTATAAAAGCCTAGAGCCAGTCTTATTTGGAAATACCTTACAGTTACCGACGAAAAATTAAAAAACCAAGTCAGTCTGCTTAGCTTGCTTTATTCAGAAAGTTGTTTTAGTACGGCAGGAAACATCTGCGACCAGAAGAGAAATCGCCTGGACCCAGACAGAATTAAAATGTTGGTCTTTTTAAACAAAAACCTTAAGTAAAACAGATGGAGAATCAAAAGGTTTTTATTTAAAAATTACCTCATTTGCAAATATATTGGGATCAATTTTTTGTAAGTATAATATATATCAAGAATTGAACTAAAAGGTATCAGGAGTGAGGGTGAAATAAAGTAAAACTTGTTTAAGAAATGAAAAGAAAGTTTTAATAGTACTGAGACATGAATCGTAAGGAGGTTTATACTAACTGAAGCCACGCCACGAAGCGCTCTAGTTATACATGGTGATTCCCTCGCAGATGCAAAAAAAAAAAAAAAAACGCTGCAAATTATTTCACAAAGGTTTATTATTTTTTCAATTGAGTATGATCGTAGTTTTAGTTGGCTTGCGTAAGTCATAAGGCCCGTCCAGACTTCTCGGCGTGTCCTATTTCGAGTTGCCACAACCTATACTTCTATAATTATATACGCATGTTTACATTTCTCAATTTGAGCAACTATCTATTCAAATAATTATTGCCTTAATAATATCATTATCTAAGTACGTACGAAAAGTCGAGAGGATATGTTATTAAATATGCGTAGGCAAAGCATTGGTATTAACACAAAAATATGACCTAGAAAAAAACATATTCATGCCTCGAAGGAACATGAAATTCGAAAGCAACACAAGTGTAGGAAGTTTTCCACGCCACCCAGGAGGTACTCCCTAGGTCTCGTTACCTCACAACCGGAGGTTCACCACCCTATTACGCTTACACTATCATACCTACCACTCATATTTTTCCATCAACATTCATTTGAAAGTTGTGCATTTTGAGATGAGTGAATTTTGTCCTAACATGAGAATAATAATTATTAGGTCGTGCAGCTGTGTCGTGCATGATCTGATCCTAAAGTGTTCTGTTGCGAAGTCCTACTGCCCATTGTTATCCTAACCGTGGAATATTAGCTTGCGCAGTTGTGGTTGAGCAGATTGGAGTTTTAACTGCATGAATTATACTGTGCATAGAAGTGGGAGAATAGATAGAAACTAAAAAACGAAATGGTGATGAAAATCATGCAGGGTGGTAGGATTGTGAAAGCGAATAAGATAGTCCTATTCGGTTTAAATATAAGAAGGAAGCTTGATTTTTCGACAGAAAATCTACAAGAAATTTAGCTTAAAATCAAGGAAAGGATAGAATTACAAAAATGTTAATTGAAATAAACAAAGCATTAAACGAAAAATAATTCTACAATCTGAAGATTTGGGATCAGGTGCAGTCGACGGTGCAAAACCAACAAGGAAAAGATCGCATTACACGTTGACAGCGATAACGTGCTTTTTTTTTTTTTTTTTTTTTTTTTTTTTTGGCTACAGGTTTGTAAGTTCTGCACACGGAATAACTGAACAGTACCCATATCCTAAACACTCAAAACAAACGAGCTAAAACGGAAAAAACTGAAAACATGGCTTAAATCCTATTGTAACATAAATAAAAGTCATGGAAACCTAATTAGATAACGGCTTAAGTTGTGCTTAAACAATTAACAGTGAACAATAGTTCCAAAATATGGTGGTAAGAGGGGGGGGGGGGGGGGGAGTACGATACCTGAGGAGGGTGAGAGCATGATAAAATGAAAACGTGAACGTTCTTTAGTACCGAAAGTAACGATTTACGCAACAGAAATTGAACGGCGAATTTCTGTAATACCTATTAATTTTCACTAAACAGCAGACATACGGTAACGAGTCATGGGAAAGTATGAAAAGGGTTGAGAAACTAGCCAAAATGGTGGGGAATAAACAGAACAGATGGGCTATGGGGAATATTTTACAACGAAAAAAATAGTACCTATAATGTCTAATTCATAAAATATAGTCCATTGCATAGTGACTAGACTAGAAATTTGGGGAATGCTGTTAGTGAGTAAGAAGCACCCTGTTCACGCATGGTCAACATCGGTGGGGAAGTTAGAAAGTGAACAAGTGAGTAGAATATCGAGCAAATGTCGTCGCAGTTCGGTGGCTGAAGAGTTGTAATAGGCGAACATAATATTTTGAGGATCAACATGCAAAGCCAAAGAAACAGCATAGGCACTTGCAAACACACCACATTGAATCGCATCCTGTTGTGGTTGCGCTACTTCGACGAACTTGACATCTCTGGGGACATTGATGTAAGGGTACAACGTTTGGAGGATTATTTTTTGATTTTCATCGACACTTCCAAACATTAAGCTATCGTAAACCTTAACGATCCTGGAAGATGAATCATAGAATGTAGTTATCCAGTGTCCACCTCCAAAAGATCCAAAGAGAATTTGGATATCGTCTTTGTCTTGATCAACTCGTGTATAACGGGAGGCCCTTTGATAGTAAAGGACGTCTTGAGGTTGAAAATCAGAATTCCTTTTAATCACATTCAAGAGACAATTGATAGTTTCATCCGTGAGCTTTTGTCCTGAAAGAATTTCGCTTACAACGTAATCAGTGACCACATAACCACCAGTCACTTCAAAGGCTGAGAAATCTACGTCGTCATCAGAGTCTGAGTCGATTGAATAAGCACGAGCTGAAGATTGGGGTGGAACTAGAAATGTTTGCCTCTTTGCCTCCATATCTTTGGGGGGAGTTGGAGTGGTGGAAGTAGTTTTTGAATCGTGAAGAAGCCCAACGAAAATAGGTTTGTGATCAGAAAACACAGATTCGTAAGTACCTGAGTCGAAGTACTGGACATTTTTTACCCAAATGGTGTCAATCTGAGTGCAGAAGTCAGTGGTGGGGATCTCTGCAAGAAGTCCTCGGCTCAAACCAATTGTGTTCATGAACGTTTCCATCGGGCTTCGTATGAGAAATGAGTCGACGTTGAAATCTCCCAGTACGATAACCAATGTGTTGGGATCAAGTTGTTGGACTACCGCAGAAATAGCGTCTTTGAAGGTGGACATTGGGAACTTGGGGGATTTGTAGCCAGAAATAACAGCAATGTTTTGAACAGTGATGAGCACGATATCAAAGTGACTTTGATCGGCATAAAACCGGTTGCTGTATGATATTTTTGCGTCTGGCAGTAAATTTCCTTTGCAAAGGACAAGAATCCCTTGACATTTGATTGTTTTCTCAGGTACATTGCAACTTCGAAACAATTCTTGGTATGTTTCAAGAGAAAAACAATCATTTTGGGAAAAATTTGTTTCCGAAAAAATAATCAAGTCCGCTTGCGAATACCACGGATCGCATTGAATATACTTCAGGTTTGCTTTGAGCGATCTACAATTGTGGTAGATGACTTTGATCATGTCCCCCTCGAATATTTTTGGGTATGAAAGTACAAGCGACTTATTTTCTTTCAAATCCTTCAAAGCAACAACCACAGGATCTGAGTCAGCTGGTTCCTTGGGTGGTTTGAATGTTCCTAAGATGTAGAGGTCACTGAGTTGCCGAACTCTGCTCAGCCCAACGTACAACATTGCGCGTGGAACTCCACGAATTTTTGTGAAATCCAAACATACACTGTCGTAGGTTTGTCCCTGAGACTTATGAATGGTGAGGGCCTCGGCAGGAGTAATGGGGAACTGAGTCCGTGATGCTTGGTATCCTATTTTCTTCGAGAGGCTGACGAGAACCGTATTTCGAGTGATGGGGACCCAATTTTTTCCCGACACTCCAAAATTCGTAGCGATTTGGGAAGATCTTTGTCGTAGACTTTGCCCCACCCTTTCATCTCCGAAATTGAACCATAGATAACGAGGATCTGTCTCTGGGGTTATTCTTTCAAGAATGCCACACGCTCCGTTCACTAGCCCATCTGCAATGTCAATGTTGGAAATGATCATGTACTTTATTGAGGTTTTGAGGGTCAATGTATAATGAAGTCCTCCAGCTTCGGTTCTGTTTTTATTTTCGAGAGTCTTTAAAAATTTTTGTTTTTGTTGAGGGGTACATTTGATCAATATTCGGTCAACGGCTGTACACTCAACAGGAGGATTTTTGTTTAATTGAATTTTAACAGTATTGAAGTCGTCAACATCTTTATTTTTTTGAAAAAGTCTGATCGCGTTTTGAGGAACTTGTTCGGGTTGAACTTCCCGCCGTTTGAATGTAGCAATATCCTCACTAGTCATTTTTCCAACCGCGACATTATTCAATGCTTGAATGAACGACAGTTCATCTTTTTGCCTCATTATTTCTGTCAATTCAAAAAACTTGAACTCATCCCAAACAAGTGTTCCAGCGAACTTGGTCAAACCACTTCCTTTCGTTGGATTGAACACTGGACTGTCAAGAACGGGTGGTAATTGTTCAAGTCTCCCACAAGCAAAACTGAAACCCCTCCGAATGATATGTCCCGTCCCATGATCTGCCTCAACCGTGTGTCAATACGGTGGAACATAAGGCTTCCGCACATTGAAACCTCGTCTATAATAAGTAATTTCAGGTACGATAAATTGCAGCGGATTGTATTGGCAATGTCTTCAGACAATTCAGGCATTTGGCCCCCATACTGCGACACTGGTAGTGCAAAAGCCGCATGGAGCGTAATTCCTCCAATAAGGAAAGCTGCTTTGCCCGAAGGAGCTGTTAAGAGAACATAGACGGGGTTGTCGGCTTTTTCAGTTTCCGGCTGATGAGAAAAATAATGTGTGAGGAGCTGATAGATCGTTTTGATCACTGTACTCTTCCCCACTCCAGCCGATCCTGACAAAAATGCCCTAATTGGAAGTAAACCCGTCTTGAAACAATGTAAGACATGCATTACGAAATCTCTTTGTTTTTCGTTGAGGATGAGCATCGTAGAGAAAATCTCATCTCTGGTTGGTAGCGGGGGGGTTTTGTACGAGAATTTGGAACCGTCACTCTTCTTTGGGTCTTCAATCCCTCCCTGAGCAAAAACGTCAACTGGGACGGCCTGTTCGTCATCATCACTGTCAAGATGTTGGAACCGTTCACTTTCTTCCTCCACTTGCTCAATCGCTTGGTCAAGAATTTCCGTGCTAAATCCACTGAAATATTTTGCTTTATTTTCCGAAATTTCTGCCAGGTTTTGAGTGTATAGGAGCTTACAGTCTTTCTCGAGAATGTCAGACTTCTCATTCCGCCAAGGTAGAAAGAGAAGTACTTGCTCTCGGTAGAAGTGGGCTGGATCTTGTACCTCTTTATACCCTCGAAACCTCAGAATCCGAGTTTTGGAGGTTTGGGGAGAAGGAATGAGGTCCATGTTTTGTTCAGTTGGGTCGTCCGTCCAGTTTCTAATTTTTGGAGGAAGGTTGCAAGCAAAGTCAGCCAAGGAAGTTTTTTCCAGGAGCACAGACCGCTTGCTGTATTTTTCCAAAATGTTTGGCATGAACACATCCTCTGATTCGGCATCTGCTTGCAATTCTTTTCGTAAGTCCTTCTCAGTTTTCAACATTCTCACTCTCTCGTCCGGTGGAGAAGTGTTGATAAAAACACATGATCGACTCATTAGTGACAAAGGAAGAGAGAGATTATGGTAACAGGCTTCTTGGGCCGACATGATGCTACCATTGATGAACACGTTTCCAATTTTTCTGAAACGCTCCTTCACTGACAAATTACCCTCGCTCATATCTTTTTCGGCTTGCCTCAATAGTATTGAAAGACCCCCCTCTACTTTGCTAATGTAATTGACCACGTAGGAAACACAGGCGAAGGGATTCAAAATGAACTGAATATCCATGTTATAGCCAGTTAAATTGAGGATGAAGGGATTGTACGCATTAATGGCTACTTCCAAACTTGACCTGACCAAGAAAACTTGAGCGTTCTTCAAGGAACACCTTATCGCTAAGATATATTCATTCTCGTCAAGATCAAGTTTTTCGAGAATTTCCTCCCACGACATGTTTGTATTGACTTTGAAAAACTCATTCATGACGGTGCGGATTTTTTTCAAGTCGCTGATCATCTTGGGCGTAACATCTTGCTCTCCCAAGGGCTCAAGAATGACTGTTCGAGGCATTACTGGTAATGGGTAATTGAACCGGCAATGTTTTTTGTTTTTTTGTCCTTTGTAGCAAGTAAACGAATGCCGGTGCCTCTGGACGGACATCAAAGGATTTGTAGGGTCATATCTACATGTAATATGTTGGTCAATAAATCTAATGAGATCATTATTCTTTGAAGGATCAAAGGGGTCATACTCTGGGGGATTATTCACCCATAGAAGATTATGAGTGTGCACCGAACCTCGAGCTTGAAATTCCCTCCTTTCGTAACTATCAACGACAAAATGATCACCAAATGGGCCAGCGTCACTCTCAAGCACTTTCATGAGGTTCTTAGCCTTCTGCTCGAAGTATCTTACACAAGTGACTGGATCATCTTTAACCAGTTTGGTTTTGGTGAAATCGTCGAGTTCTGTGGCCTCTCTGATAGAAATAGACTTGTGGTGCTGAATTCGGTACAAGATGACCAGAAGTTCGGGAGAGTGTAATTCGGCAGCAGAGAATGTCAAGAAAAATGTTGGCTTTCCTATTTGGCGTATCATGCCGAAAAGATTTCTTTTTTTATCTTCCCAATACGCTGGAGACCCTCTAATCTGTTTCAGAAATCTATAACCCTCGTTGTGTCGAATAGCATCAGAAATGAAATTTGATTGACAAACATCGTGGACACTGAAATTTTGACCATCTTTTCTCACCTTCCTCAGGCAAATGTTGGCTGTTGAAAGAACACTCATTTCAATCTTTTTCTTTGCCATGAAAAAAAGCCTTTCCGGAGTACAAGACCTCCGGTCTCTATGACGTACTTCAAATTTAATTCTTTGGGCGTAACTTAATTTGTTTTGGGCATCAAATTTTCTCCCACCGAAAACCCCCGGAAAGCACAATTCTTCCAAGTCGGGAACCACGTG